>CM050168.1:253086709-253206709 GCA_027410445.1 Discoglossus pictus | reverse complement strand
TAGTTTATAGGTCACATCAAAGGTGGAAAAAGTTCTGAAATGATTTATCTTTGTCTCATTTTTTTACAGCACAGAAACCTGATATTTTAACAGGGGTGTGTAGACTTTTTATATCCACTGTATTTACCTGATTATTTATGCTCTTAGTTGTTTCTGTTTTTATTTTGCAGTGGCCCTTTAACTTAATACAATAATTAGTTTTTAGGTGTGATACAAGTGATCATGATACATGTTTGTGTAACATGCGCTCGCTGCCCTCCCATAAAAAAATATAAATAATATGGTCCACCATCAAATGCATTTAGTCAGCAAGTAATAGCTTGGTGTGTGTGTATGAGTAGCAATGTAATTAAATGGGGAAATGGCTGTGATTTGCTCACACAGCAAGAGAGCGATATACACGCACAGAAAAATGGGTGCGTGCATTCCTTGTGCATCACTCACAGGGGCTCCTCAATTTCACTGCCCAGGGCCTCCAAAAAGGTAGATCTGGCACTGTTAGTACCTAATTGTAATAAAAAACATATTCTCTTTTTGAATTAAAGCTAATACCATAATTAGACTATAAAAGCTATATAATATTAAAATGGTATGATATCTTGAAAAAATTATATTTGTAAGCATACCAAGATAATCACAACTATCTCTGATATTATAATTACTATACCAAATGTATTAAGCATATTGTGCATGTCTTTTATATAATTATGTGGACTATGTGAAAAACTGATACTTCATAATTTGTTGTACCTTGATATTATATCTATTACAATTGTTTATACCTACTTCATTATTATATTAAAAAATACTGTTTTGATATTATTTTTAGTCATTGTAATAAATATCTTTTCACATAATACAGTTATTTATTTCATGAGGCCAAAGTTTATATATATTGTATCAGAAGAATTCAGATAGTCGAAATTGTCAAATATATAAAATATGTAATTTTTCATTAATATTGATATTAATAATATCACCATATTAATTTCGAAAAACCACAACAATATAGAGAAATATTGGAAATGTAACATTTCCTTTCACAACTCACATAAGTGATTTTAATTAGTGCCACAGGTGGCTGAAGCTCAATTTTGTATTCTGACAATGCATGGGCAGGTTAGAGGCAGTCTACTTAATTTAGGAGCATATTTAAAATGGAAAGCACTTTTTCAAATGTTTTCCATCCTCTCTCTTATGGTATGTAACATATATGGTGACGTTGTGGTCCCTTTAATAACTCTGCACTCCCTCAGACCTAACATTGCAACAAGCTCAGGATCAACTTCTCCCCCACACTCGTGTTACCTCTACTCCTGTGCAGGGTCTTTTTTTTTCCAAGCTACAGCTCTTTGCCTCCATCTTGTGGTACATACTATGCTTTGTCTAAATCTTGCCTGCTGAAATGAACTGCATTACAACTATGAATTTATAGGATTAGTACAGAGATATTTGGATGCTGCTCCAACATATATTTACAGAATATCCTGTCTATTGATTGTCACCTAGGCGGAACTCACCAACAGTCATTGGACATTCACGTTTTTAGCTGTTATTACAGCTTTCCCCAAAGACTCTGTGAAAGGCTTGTTCACTTGATTGGGGATACCAGGTGGGTGGATATTTATGTCTGGCAAACAGAAGCAATCATCTCCTCCCAAGGACTTAAGAATGGTTACTGCAGCAGATGTTCCAATGTTGTATGATTAGTAATACAATATTGCAATTCAGGTAGAGGAATCAGGGCTAATAAAATGTATGAATGGAAACAAGTACAAAGGATAACAGCCTTGGACCTTAAAATATCAGCGCTGGGTCCAGCTACTATGACAAAGGCCAGATGAACTGAGCTGGCTTGATTTTTACTCACAAGGTTTTACTTCTCCATTAACCCCATCCCATCCAATTCATAATTATAAGTCGGCAATCTTGGATCGTTCACGTACTAACAGCCCTATCAAATTCCCTCAACGTGTAAAACCAAAAGACTTACGGCTATTAAATTGGCCCTGTATAGCAATACGCTAACGATCTGTGGATTACAGGCAGAAAAACCCTATGGGACGTCGAAATTTGAACTCTGCGGCCGCATATCCTTTGATATGTCAAGCCTGTAACTGTTACGTTCGAAAATGGCTACGAATCCACTGGCGTTCAAACCCATAACCCGCAAATGGAGCCGAAAAGCCAACGGGTACTAGAGAGGACCCACAAGGTGGTTAAAGTCCTATCCGTAGCACTGTAAATGCAAATATACACACACACTACTGTATTTTCAATGAAAGGGAAATAGGTGTTAGGTATTAAAATTAATAGCACAACATTCTCACGTTCACAAATCTGCAATATAAAATACTTTTATTTCTGTTTAATTTCCGTGTTATATCGATCCCGGCAATCAATGTGTTAATACATATAATGGAACTCGCATGGACTAGAATATCATATTTACTGCTTTGTTAATATTGCATTATTTCTGGAATGCGGGTCCGATCGAAACTCGTGTAAGGCTTTGAAATCTAGCCTCCATTTTTCAGTGACGTAATGACGATCTCATTTGCCATTGGCTCCGTCTAAAGCCATAACTACGGGTTTGACTAATTGATCATGTTCACGGCTGAGCATCCAACGTGCGCAAGAATGGTTTACAGGTTTTCGTATAGGGCCCGTAACTCGCGGCATGGTTCAATTTAATAGCTCTGTAATGTAGCCAAATGTCAAGCCCGCAGCCTTTGCGGGTGTGCCGATGCCAATACAGGCAAATTTAATGGAACTGTAAGTCTTTATGTGTACCTTGGCAGCAGTCATTGTATTATTAATTGAGTTAATGTTGATAAGAGAGCCGGGTTGTCCACCCATTGTTAGGGGTAGACTCAGTGGCATCTAGTTACCCCTAGAGAATTACAAATTCCTAAAGTTGCCCAACCAACTTTGTTTATGTAAAAGTTACTATTGTTGTATTGTGTGAGTGTGAGCACCCTTTGAACACATACTACACAGTGTGTTTATGGAGTAAAAGTGTGGGACTACTTGGAGAACTAGGGGGTAGGACTGGTTGCTAAATCGGTTCAAGCCCCATCAGTGAATTACAATGGAAACTAATATCAAATCCCTTGGTATAGTGAGCTGTGTTTTCTGTTGTGAGACATACTGTGGGTAGGCTTCAAGCTAAACAGCCACAGTATTGTTCATACAATAGGTTTTATTTGTTTATTTAATTCAGTTTATCAGTAAAATTAACATTTGAAGAAAAACACATCAATGTAAGTTCTAAAAGTTACATTTGAATTTAGTATTGTTGCTTCTAGTAAATTAAACCAGTATGCCTGCAATAGGGAAGGAGACAAATAACCAATTTTATGAAGACAACAGATAAGGACTATTAAAATATCCTTTCCTCTCCCATAGACACAAGGAATGGAGAGCAGCATATCTTGCTGAAGTCTAAAAACATAACTTCAAGTGTAAGATTTAAATAATCACTGACAAAATAAATAAAATGAAACCTTACTGTATGAGCATTGTAGTTGTTCTTTAAGTTCTAAACACAAGCTATAATATATATATCCAACCTCAATATAACATATCAAACCTCAATATAAGGTTATTAACTACACAATTGCCTTTATAGCTCTTTTGTGTCTTGCTTCCAAGTTAAAATGTTATGATTTTTCCTACTCGCATAACCTGGAATTATTGTTTTAGTTTCAGCAAGCCATACATATGTTAAACAAGTCATGGAAGATCCTTTCTTACCCGTTGCATAATGCTACCCTCCCATCCAGCTGATTTCCAAGTGTCTCATGAGTGATCAAGGTCAGGGGTTCAAAAACGTTTTTTGAAGGACCACCACTTTGAATATCGACTGTTGTCTTTGCAGACCACTTGCATGCTGTGGATTTTCTTTACCGACCACATTAGTATTTTCCTGCTTGTTTCTTAACAATTATAATGCTCCTTGTTATACTGGACTATAGTCCATGGTTTATAATCCATATAATTTAGTATTTAGACACGTATGTATTGCTTTTTTTCATTTTTTTCTTTTTTTCAAATTTTCCTATTACAGAGTATCAAGATTTTACGCAAAACTATTTTCTTAATTTTTTGTAATTCTGGTTGTACTGTGGACCATCTCAGTGAAATTCAGAGACCACTGGTGGGCAACAGTTCAGGAACATTAGGCAATATCAAGGTTTAAATAAGCGTACTCCCAAATATCAAAGTTCCAGAAGAGGATGACTGGTATAAGCCACTAGACATCAGAAAATATCATTTTTTGGCCTCTTGATTAAGTTGTATACAGTACTGCAACACAAGTGACATGCTGCCTAGGCTATAATGATGCTTTGGCGCCATGTTCCTGAGGATCCTGCTTTGTGTAACCCTATACCTTTTTAGAATATGGATTATAAGAATCTGCTACCTGTTTGATCTTCAACTAGACCTATTAATGAAAAGAAAATAACAGGATGGATAGGTGAAAGGACAGTATTCCACAATCAGTATGTAACAACCTCAATTGCAAACAACATTTAGCAAGACAGGCAATCTTCCCTGCCCCATCATGGTCTACTCGGAGCATATGCACAAACCCAGAGTGTATTCCTTAGAGATACATGCAAGCCAACATTTGATAAGCTTTAGATGTTTGGTATGTCTGACCACTTTGTCCTGTGCTTTCAGCAAAAATCAACTCATACCCGTACTTTGTCCTATTCCTACAACTCGCTTGTTGGAAAGAGGCTAGACAAGGCAACAACATCTGGCCTAAATTCTCATCTCGTCCCTCTCACTCACTCACATACATTGCTACAACACAGGAGATACAAAACCAAAACAGCACTGAAAATGAAGCACTGGCACCAAATTAATTGAGAGACACCTTCACTGTGAGTGATGCTCTTTACTATCTCTCACCTTCCTCTTAATGGCTGCTAGCTCTCATCTTGACCCCTGTACTTTAGGCACATGCGTGGAAGTATATGTGCATGTGTGCACATAAAGGCAAAGGAACACAGGGGTACTGCCGGCAATCAGCTCTTGAGTCTGTACATAACATTTCCCCATTCATTTTTGCCCATTACCAGGAAATAGAAGTATAAAGGTAAAATTAATAAATCAGAGGGATTAAAAAATAAAAAATATGAACTGAGAGAAACCAATCTTAGCACTGTGGTTTAGTGTTTTGCATCCACTTTCTGCAGTTGACTGTGTCTGCACTTACTATGTGGCATGGTATGACATCATAAGACTTCACCTTTCATCTTAGTTATATATGAAGGTGGACCAAACCAATTTCTCAGCTGTATTTGATACGGACATGGCTGATGTTCAGGGACAAGAAGTCAATCTTTGCTTTTGCCAAGGTGTCAGGCTGGGCTGGAGTATACTGTCCTATATATAAGTGTATTTTTTATTTTGTCATTATGGTAAATTGCACTGTGTTTTCCATCAGTTCTTGTGAGTTCATTTTCAGTGGATGTAGAGAAGACACTAGCTGCAATTATAAGCCACTGTTTGTGAGCACGTATGAGCATATATCTACATTACTTTGTTTTAGGCTTAATTATAGTTATTGTTGATGTCTCCCCCATGTAGGGTTAGACTGTTTTACCTTTAGCAGGATAATTGCTTCTCTGATCATGCTTTATATCCTTGTAAGTCCTACCCTTTTCTATATGGTAAGCTCTTTAGTGTAGGATATTTATTTTTTTGCAGATACCATTGTGAATTTGTAGAAAAGTCCAGCAGTAGAGGTGAGAGAAGACACCAATTAAAGGAACACTGTAGTGTTTTTACAAGTAAATGTTCGTCTAGGTTCTGCTTCACACTGAGCAAGCTCAGTAAAAGGAGGTGGACTATTATGGCTCATTGATGGTCACTTGGCGGGGCCATGGGTAGAGCTAATGTTGTCATGGGGCAGTGATATCAACCCAGCCTATGGCCAGCAAACAAACATATGTGCTTTACTTATAAATGCTTTATAGTGGTCCTTTAAACAACACAAGTAAAGCTGTAAAAGCCGGAATACACTATCAACACGCCGAATGTTCAAGAATCAAATATTGCATGAAAGTTTAAACTAGATAATTAAAGTCAGGCTAGGTTGTCAACCTAGGCCAACAACCCGACCAACAACTTAAATGACTCATTCTAGTCAGGCTTCAGGATATGTTTACTATCGCACATGACCTGTATTCAACATTTCAAAGTCCTCAATAATCTAGAAAAAAAAATACAGTAGACCCTCCTTGGGTTTCCAATTCATGGATTTGAGATATGCAGGCTTTTTCTACCGTGTTTTTCCCAGGGAGCCCTGCACTGAGGGAAATAGGGATGCTATGCAGCACCCGCCCCTTCACTTGAAAAAGAAGACTGGGCACTCGAGGACTTTGCAGCTTTGTTTTCTTCTGCGTTTTGCCAAAGCAGCCAGGTGCTGAGGGGCAGGGGGGATCCAAACATCCACCCCTTTCAGCCATGAAGGTTGAATGGGCCCTCGCGGATGGCCTGAATGCTGCTGTTCATTCTAGGGTGAGTTGCACCCAACCCCTCCACGAGGGACCCAGACGGATAAATTCATTATACACCCTAGTCTGAGCTATTTGCAGTTTTTCGGCATTCACAGGGATCGTGAAGAACGGAACCCCCACGAATGTCGAGGGTTCCCTGCAAATACAAAAGCAGCTATTTAATCCATGAGCATAAAAACATTTTAAAAAGTCTTAACTTTAGCAGACTTTTCTGTAGCGGCTGACATGACCACAATCCTTACTGCAATGTGCATGACAGGGTGGGTTCAAAGCAGGTTTTGCTTTTTGAAGTGTGACTGTCTGACTCTAAGTATTTGTTGAGGGGATCGAAGGAGTTATATACTTTAAGTTGATTTGATTCACCTATGAGACAACAGATCCACCTCCCTTCAGTCCTTAAAAGATAAAGCATTAAGCAGATAACACCCATCAGACTCCAAGCCATAATAAAGTATTTTGCTTTTTTTAATGACTTTTTTGGTGACTTATTTTCCTCAATAAAATTGGCACCAAAGAGGAGATATGGTTAACTTATATATATCAATGGTCAACATTAGACATTGTCGGGTGAACATTTTTCCCAATTGATTTACAATAGAGAAGAGGTCATTCTTTGATGTTAGAAGAAAAATAAAGATTTCATTTTAAAGACTATGGAACTCACTACCAAAGGAGGAGGCTGTGAGAGCAGATTGAGTAGATAACCATAAAAATTGGATGCATATCTTTTGGAATAAATACAGCATACAAGGTTATGTTTGATAACTAGGATAGGTTTTGATCCACGCAAAATCTGACTACCAGTATTTGAAATCAGGAAGTAGTTTCTGAATTTTTTTTTATTTAATTTTCACTGAATTGGTCAACAATTACCATAATACAAGTATCAGGGTGGCACGACTTTCGGGAGCACGTCCAATACGCACCGCCGCATGCGAGGCAAGCCGTTGAAGCATGCAGGACTTAGGCTGCAATGAGCGCTGAAGGCGCTCATTGCAAAGTTTGCGATGAGCGCCGCAGGACTTAGGCTGCAATAAGCGTCAAAGGCGCGAGGCTCAAAGTTGAGCAGTTAAGGCACGCGGAACGCCGTTGAAAAACTTAGCACTTTGCCGCTGACTGTGAGGAGCGTAGTTTGCTAATTTAACGGACAGCAGTGCAGAACATATGCTGCAGTGAGCGTCAAAGGTGCTGCGAGGCGAGCAGTTGAGGCATGTGGGCCTAAGGCTGCAATGAGCGCCAGAGACTTAATGCATTGTGAGCCTTTCAAAGTGCGGCGAGCATTTAAGGCACGCGGACGAAAAACTTAGCACTTTGCCGCTGACTGTGAGGAGCGCAGTTTGCTAATTTAATGGCCAAACTTAGTCCAAGTGCGTAACTCGAAAAACCCTAAAAACAAGCAAAATAATTAAAAACACACTCACACACAGCACAGGGGGAGAGCCAGGAAGCCTGGGAGTGAGGTTGCAAGCAAATTTTGGCCATATTTGCCGTTCTTCGGCAATAGAAAATCGGCTAAGCAAGGAAAAAAATGGCGGTCGAAAAACTTAAAAAAACCTGAAACAGGATGTGGCTGAGCAAAGCCAGGCACGTGGGACTTAGAAAATACATGAAGGCAAAGACAGTAGCACTTACACAAACAACGCAAAGCACGCTGGACTTTAAAAATAAAATTCAGCGAGTAACACGCAAACATTCAGCAGACACACAGAGGAGAAACACACAGGGAAAGGACAGGGGGAGATGTAGGAAAGAGACACATGGCATTCCCAAGCACAAAACTAGCAGGTTAACGAACCCTGCAATGAGCTGCCCGTACAGTAGCCGGGAGGAAAGGCACTCATTAAGAGTCAGGCGATGAGCACTGCGAGCGAGGAAGTCGCTCATCGGTGGGCTCGCGATGAGAGCCGAAGGTGATCATTGGTGATCATTGCAAAGCAGGAAAGTTAAAGTACTTGGTAGGAGAAGCTCGCGATCAGTGCCAAAGGTGCTCAGTGGAGCAAAAGCCTCACATTGTGTGGCAAACAGCATTGCCAGCCTTACAATTTAATTACCATCATTTTTTACAGCAATTTCCTAGTGAAACATATGTATACAGTCCTATGTCTGTGTTGACCACTGGCCCATTCTCCACTTACCTGTTCTTTGTGCTCATAATTATTCTCCAAACCATCCACCTGGAGTAGATTCTTAGCCACACCTATACAAGGTAGTTTGGTAAGAATGCCGAGGTGACAAGCAACTCCAAAGCCTGAGGAAAAGGATGGAAAATATGAATCACTATAACAAACTTCAAGGACTGAATTGTGTACAAAGAAACACACACTGAACGTAATAGTAGGTGAGTTATTTTACTTAGCAGAATTACCATGTAGGGTCACCCAAGATGGGCAGGTCTTAGAAGAGCGGTCAGACAAATTGCTGTCCACTGGAGAAGGAACTAGCAGCCAACTCCAGTAAATTTGGCAGAAAAAAACATATGGATAAGTACAACCAGACACAAGATATGGAGAGTTGGATACGACTAAACAATAAAAACAGACATCTATATAGCTTTCATGAGAATTATAAACAACAATGACCATATAGTATATTTTAAGTGACTGCCTTTAGATAGTGTAGATGTTTTAGATCATATAATTACTGTGTACATGGGCTGCCTACCAAGTAGATTTGGTAGAATCTAATAGGGGATTCAAACACTGTGTGCTGGACATTCAGTGTTGAATTTTGAATATAAACATACTCAAGTTAGGGTCTATGGTCTTGGGTAAACCAACAGGTCTGATTTGCTATTTCATTCTCTAAGTATTTGCCTTAATAAGGGAATATGATGTCAAGTAGTCAACTATTGGCTAATTACATCATCAGGGGCTTCTACCACCCTATATACTATCTGAGGCATGGTGTGTGTGTGTGTGGTGTGTGTGCATGTGTACATATGTGTGTAAGGGTGGGAACATATTAAGGGGAAATTAGGAGTAGCATTTATGCACAAATCTAAGTGTTATTAGAGTATAAGAGTTACCTCTGTGATGCAGAATCCCATTACCATCCACGAAGAGCACCTGCAAGACACAAAAACAGTTGCTTTTTAATACAACCATACACAGTCTGCAGGCTGGAGTCTTTGTTTCCAGAAGTTTTCTAAGGACCAGCTTACTTGAGGCATCAGGCTGGGATCCTTCTCCAGCAATCTCTGGACTGCATCTACCAAGGATGGCACTTCTCGAAAGGCTAAGAACCCAGCTTTGTAAGGGGCATCCAAGGTGACCATGCAACACTCTTCATAGATAACCTATACCAAGCAACAAAAGATAAAGAAGCTTGGTGAGATGAGATCACCAGTCGCCCTCAAAAGCTCATCTACCATCCTTCAGTAGATAAAGGGCCACTACAGTTCAACATTTTCTATCATGCTTTTAAAATATCATGTTTTAAATAATATAAAACATTTCTTTTTTTATGAAAAATTGATAGTCTATAGTGCAGATAAACTTCATTTAAGTGAGACAAGGGTGGGTCTATTTACCCCTCCACTGTCCTAACATGTTACGTGGGACTGTTTTCAACTCTACTGTCCTAACATGTCACAGGAGAAGTTGCATGGACCCTTCGGGATCTCTGGACTGTAACAACCTTGTGCTTTTATACCTATTCTTTTTAATGTACAAACAACAGAAGATAACAGGCTCATTGGGAAGGATTGCTTACAACTATTTGATTCGCTGATAAGTCTGAGACACATCAAACACACTGTTTATTATCTCATCCAATGTGTGTTTAGTGTTAAATTATCATCAAATGCATTTAATTAATATAAAACTATTTTCCAGGCTAAAAAAAAAGAATGTGTGCAAAATAGAAAATCTGAGAATACAGTGCCCCTTTAACACAAGGGTCAAATAACTGCTTCTGTGGCTAGGATTCAACAGGTTACTGGCCAGATGAAACCTAGCCACAGAATACAGTTTTTTTTTTTTTTAAATCAATTTTAAGTTGTTTTTACGTTTCTCCTAGATTATTATAATAGGCTGTGTTTCAGTTCAAGGATTCAAAGATGCAGATGATTACCACAGAGGAATTATTACAAGACATTTGCCAGATGTAACAATTTTTTTATTTTTATTTGTATTAATATGTACCCACATTGGTTACAATGATACAGGATAACGTCTGAATATGATATGTGATAAACCTACACATATAATTTTACTTTTAAGCGATTTATTTGGAAGTAAATATATTCATATCCACCATGTACTCCTTATGGAACATTTCTCACAAACTTTAATGGTAAAATATAGGAATTTATTTTTAGCCATTAATAATAAAAGTTGTATTTTATATCCATCCCATTATTTCTACTCATATAATTACACAGAATAATAATCACAGATGCAGATATATTTATTTTCTTTGTTAAGTAAGGATGTGTCTCAAACATAGAGCAGAATTCAATCCTAAAAAGAAGGAGATTATTAGTGTGCATATAATTCTTATTCATTTGGCTTTGCAGGAGAATGTCAGGTTTTTGAACTTATTTCAAGTGGGTATGGGAAGCCAGTGAAGGGATTAGCAGAGTGGGGCAGCAGATGAGAAATGACTGGTCGTATATATGAACCTCATTAGTTTCTGATGTAAATTTGTTAATGATAAAATAAAACCACAGCAGCAGAATTTAATAAAAAGTAATATATTATAAATGCATTATTTTATTTTTCTTTCTAAAAACATTTTGTATATTTTCAAGTGAAGTTCTTCAAGAGTATATTTTAAATATTGTGACAAGGTTATCCAAGCGGTTTATCTGAGCCACAGACTCTGCAAAGCTATCTTCCCATAGTAGGACTGAAGTGGTAACTTTCCTTGCAGTTAATTAGCTGCGCCTGTGCAACCCTGATATAAGACTGCTCCTGGAGTATGGGTGAGGCTGCTTGTGGGCGGATTGTTTGCATTTTTGTCTGAGCAGGACTAAGTTAGACAGCAGCCTGCAACCTATGACTGCTTAGAGCAGAGTGGAGACCTGGAAATCTAAAGAATGCAAGGCCTGTGATTGTTAAACTATTAGACTGTTTGTTTTACTCCATCCAAGTTTAGCTGGATGAGAGCTGGTTAATGAGGAAATTGTTTATCAGTTAAGGTTGTGCTTCAGTGGAAGCCTGGCCTATTTTCTTATTTTTGTTTGTTAATTTTGAATCACTGACAACAATTTTAGTAGAATTTGGAAAAGTATATACTGCCTCTTGTATTGTGTTCCTCCATCAGAGTGCCATTGTTGGCACAAACCCAGAGGAGACTTGTAACTTGTTGTAATATATAATCACTTTATTGTTTTAAATGAACACTCTACTATTAAAAAAAAGACAGTGGATATAAAAAGTCTGAACACCTTTAGTAAAATTGCAGAGGTTTGTGATGCAAAGTCAGAAATCAATATAAATCATGTCAGACATGTTCCCAATGTTTTATATATGTATATGTATAGATAGTGTGTAAAATTACGGTTACCTCCAGTTCTGGGTAGTTTAGGACCACGAGTGAGGCACACGCATTGTTATCATCTTCTTTAGGATAGGACAGGTCAACCCCACCTACCCTCTTAAGTCCCATAAATTCAGGGTGGTCCTGCCATGCTTCTGTATTGTAGGCAATAAGGTTTTTTTTCAGAAGACTCTGCTCCCTATAATGGATGATCATACAAAAAAAAGGGAGTTAATGTGCTTGTACTTCTCACTCTATTGAATATATTCACTAAAGGGAAAGGTTACCCACAATTAAAGGAACACCAAAGGGGTGAAACAAGCCATGACCGTTTAGATGTATAAACTACATCTAGCACAACAAGAGACTAATTATATAAAGATACCAATCAGTCCCACAAGTATATTTTTAATTTGTTAGTTCTATGGACATGATAATCCACTCTGAGAGCAACCTCTTTTAGCGACTTGTGTCCATCACAGGGAGAAATGTCCTGTAGTATATAAGTCTGGTGCCACTCACTAGAGTGACCCAGCCCCGAAATACCAGGCAATACTACCCTCAACAGGAGAAACAGCAAACCCCAGACGTACGTTCCGGCCTTCATTGGGTCTAATCGGTGAGGTGTAGCTGAACTCCCTAAGGCACAGTGAGCAAGTGGTCCACGTCTGGAGTCCCCCATCACCCTTAGGGAGACTAATCCCTACGGGTCATTTGCATAAACAAAAAACAAAGTTAGAGATGCTCAATCAGAGAACGAACTAACCTTAATAGTTAATTTATGGGCATGATAAACCATGCTGAGAGCAACCTCTTTTAGCACAATTGTGCCCTTCACAGGGAGAAATATCCTGTAGTATATCCGCGTCACGTCATTAGCATATGCCGGTTCCGAACACAGGCAGGAGAAGAGATGGAGCAGCAGGAGCTCAGAGGATCAAGGTACGAAGAGAGGGCATAGGGAGGTTATTGGAGGGGAGGGAGAATAAGGGGAAAAGGGAGGAGGAGGATGAGACACGAGGGAGAGGAGGGGAAAAGGAGACACAAGGGAGGGAGAGATGGGGAAAAAGGAGACACAAGGGAGGGAGAGGTGGGAAAAAGGGAGACACAAGGGGGAGAGAGAGTTGGGGAAAATGGAGACACAAGGGGGAGGAAGAGTTGGGGGAAAAGGAGACACAAGGGAGGAAGAGTTGGGGGAAAAGGAGACACAACGAAGGTAGAGGTGGGGGGAAAAAGAGACACAAGAGAGGGAGAGGTGGGGGAAAAAGAGACACAAGGGAGGGAGAGGTGGGGGGGGGAAAGGAGACACAAGGGAGGGATGGGGGGGGAAAGGAGACACAAGGGAGGGAGGGGTGGGGGGAAAAGGTGACACAAGGAGTGAGAGGTGGGGAAAAAGGAGACACAAGGGTGGGAGAGGTGGGGGAAAAGGAGACACAAGGAGTGAGAGGTGGGGGAAAAGGAGACACAAGGGTGGGAGAGGTGGGGGAAAATGAGACACAAGGGAGGGGGAGGTGGGGAAAAGGAAACACAAGGAAGAGGTGGGGAAAAAGGAGACACAAGGGAGGGGGAGGTGGAGACAAAGGAGACACAAAGGAGGGAGAGGTGGGGGAAAAGGAGACACAAGGGAGGGAGAAGTGGGGGGGAAAAGAGACACAAGGGAGGGAGAGGTGGGAAAAAGGGAACACAAGGAAGAGGTGGGGAAAAAGGAGACACAAGGGAGGGAGAGGTGGGAGAAAAGGGAGACACAAGGGAGGGAGAGGTGGGAGAAAAAGCAGACACAAGAGAGGAAGGTGTGGGGGGAAAAGGAGACACAAGGAAGAGGTGTAGGAAAAGGAGACACAAGGAAGGGAGAGGAGGGAAAAATGGAGACACAAGGGAGGGTGAGGAGGGGAAAAGGAGACACAAGGGAGGGAGAGGAGGGGAAAAAGTAGATGCAAGGGAGGGGGAGGTGGGGAAAAAGGAGACACAAGGGAGGGGGAGGTGGGGCAGAAAGGAGACACAAGGAGTGAGAGGTGGGGGGAAAGGATACACAAGGAGTGAGAGGTGGGGGAAAAGGAGACACAAGGGAGGGAGAGGTGGGGGGGAAGGAGACACAGGGGAGGGAGAGGTGGGGGGGAAAGGAGACACAGGGGAGGGAGAGCTGGGGGGAAAGGGAAACACAAAGGAGGGAGAGGTGGGGAAAAGGAAACACAAGGAAGAGGTGGGGGAAAGGAGACACAAGGGATGGTGAGGTGGTGGAAAAAGGAGACACAAGGAGTGAGAGGTGGGGGAAAAGGAGACACAAGGGAGGGATAGGTGTGGGGGAAAGTAGACACAAGGGAGGGAGAGGTGGGGGAAAAGGAGACACAAGGGAGGGAGAGGTGGGGAAAAAGGAGACACAAGGGAGGGAGAGGTGGGGAAAAAGGAGACACAAGGAAGGGAGAGGAGGGGGAAAGGGAGACACAAGGGAGGGAGAGGAGGGGGAAAAGTAGACGCAAGGGAGGCAGAGGAGGGGAAAAGTAGATGCAAGGGAGGCAGAGGAGGGGGGAAAGGAGACGCAAGAAAGGCAGAGGAGGGGGAAAAGGAGACACAAGGGAGGGAGAGGTGGGGGGAAAAGGAGACACAAGGGAAGGACAGGTGGGAGAAAAAGCAGACACAAGGGAGGAAAATGTGGGGAAAAAAGGAGACACAAGGAAGAGGTGGGGGAAAAGGAGACACAAGGAAGGGAGAGGAGGGGAAAAAGGAGACACAAGGGAGGGAGAGGAGGGGAAAAAGTAGATGCAAGGGAGGCAGAGGAGGGGAAAAAGTAGATGCAAGGGAGGCAGAGGAGGGGGAAAAGGAGACACAAGAAAGTCAGAGGAGGGGGAAAAGGAGACACAAGGGAGGCAGAGTAGGGGGAAAAGGAGACACAATGGAGGCAGAGTAGGAGGGAAAAGGAGACACAAGGGAGGGAGAGGAGGGGAAAAAGTAGACACAAGGGAGGGAGAGGTGGGGGGAAAAAGGAGACACAAGGGAGGGAGAGGTGGGGGAAAAGAAGACACAGGGAAGGGAGAGTTGGGGAAAAGGGAGACACAAGGGAGGGAGAGGTGGGGGGGGGAAAAGGAGACACAAGGGAGGGAGAGGTGGGGGGGAGGAGACACAAGGGAGGGAGAGGAGGGAGTAAAAGGAGACACAAGGGAGGAAGAGGTGGGAGAAAAAGGAGACACAAGGGAGGGAGAGGAGGGGAAAGGAGACACAAGGGAGGAAGATGCGGGGGAAAAGGGAGACACAAGGATGGTGTGGGGGAAAAGGAGACACAAGGAAGGGAGAGGAGGGAAAAAGGGAGACACAAGGGAGGGAGAGGAGGGAAAAGGGGAGACACAAGGGAGGGAGAGGAGGGGAAAAGGGAGACACAATGGAGGGAGAGGAGGGGAAAAAGGAGACACAAGGGAGGGAGAGGTGGGGGAAAAGGATACACAAGGAGTGAGAGGTGGGGGAAAAGGAGACACAAGGGAGGGAGAGGTAGGGAAAAGGGAGACACAAGGGAGGGGTAGGTGGGGCGGAAAGGAGACACAAGGAGTGAGAGGTGGGGGAAAGGATACACAAGGAGCGAGAGGTGGGGGAAAAGGAGACACAAGGGAGGGAGAGGTGGGGAAAAGGAAACACAAGGAAGAGGTGGGGGGAAAGGAGACACAAGGGAGGGAGAGGTGGGGAAAAGGAAACACAAGGAAGAGGTGGGGGAAAGGAGACACAAGGGATGGAGAGGTGGTGGAAAAAGGAGACACAAGGAGTGAGAGGTGGGGGAAAAGGAGACACAAGGGAGGGATAGGTGTGGGGAAAAGTAGACACAAGGGAGGGAGAGGTGGGGAAAAAGGAGACACAAGGGAGGGAGAGGTGGGGAAAAAGGAGACACAAGGAAGGGAGAGGAGGGGAAAAGGGAGACACAAGGGAGGGAGAGGAGGGGGAAAAGTAGACGCAAGGGAGGCAGAGGAGGGGAAAAGTAGATGCAAGGGAGGCAGAGGAGGGGGGAAAGGAGACGCAAGAAAGGCAGAGGAGGGGGAAAAGGAGACACAAGGGAGGGAGAGGTGGGAGAAAAAGCAGACACAAGGGAGGAAGATGTGGGGAAAAAAGGAGACACAAGGAAGAGGTGGGGAAAAGGAGACACAAGGAAGGGAGAGGAGGGGAAAAAGGAGACACAAGGGAGGGAGAGGAGGGGAAAAAGTAAATGCAAGGGAGGCAGAGGAGGGGAAAAAGTAGATGCAAGGGAGGCAGAGGAGGGGGAAAAGGAGACACAAGAAAGTCAGAGGAGGGGGAAAAGGAGACACAAGGGAAACAGAGTAGGGGGAAAAGGAGACACAATGGAGGCAGAGTAGGAGGGAAAAGGAGACACAAGGGAGGGAGAGGAGGAAAAAAAGGAGACACAAGAGAGGGAGAGGTGGGGGGAAAAAGGAGACACAAGGGAGGGAGAGGTGGGGGAAAAAGGAGACACAAGGGAGGGAGAGGTGGGGGAAAAGGAGACACAGGGAAGGGAGAGTTAGGGGAAAAGGGAGACACAAGGGAGGGATAGGTGGGGGGGAGACACAAGGGAGGGAGAGGTGGGGGGGAAAAGGGAGACACAAGGGAGGGAGAGGAGGGAAAAAGGAAACACAAGGAAGAGGTGGGGGGAAAGAAGACACAAGGGACAGAGAGGTGGGGGGAAAAGTAGACACAAGAAGTGAGAGGTGGGGGGAAAAGGAGACACAAGGGAGGGAGAGGTGGGGGGAAAAGGAGACACAAGCGAGGGAGAGGTGGGGGGAAAAGGAGACACAAGGGAGGGGGAGGTAAGGGGAAAAGGAGACACAAGGGAGGGGGAGGTGGGGGAAAAGGAGACACAAGGGAGGGGGAGGTGGGGGAAAAGAAGACACAAGGGAGGGGGAGCTGGGAGAAAAGGGAGACACAAGGGAGGGAGAGGTGGGAGAAAAATGAGACACAAGGGAGGGAGAGGTGGGGAAAGGAGACACAAGGGAGGAAGATGCGGGGGGAAAGGGAGACACAAGGAAGATGTGGGGGGAAAAGGAGACACAAGAAAGTCAGAGGAGGGGGAAAAGGAGACACAAGGGAGGCAGAGTAGGGGGAAAAGGAGACACAATGGAGGCAGAGTAGGAGGGAAAATGAGACACAAGGGAGGGAGAGGAGGAAAAAAAGGAGACACAAGAGAGGGAGAGGTGGGGGGAAAAGGAGACACAAGGGAGGGAGAGGTGGGGGAAAAGGAGACACAGGGAAGGGAGAGTTGGGGGAAAGGGAGACACAAGGGAGGGATAGGTGGGGGGGGAAAAGGAGACACAAGGGAGGGAGAGGTGGGGGGGAAAAAGGAGACAAAAGGGAGGGAGAGGAGGGAAAAAGGAAACACAAGGAAGAGGTGGGGGGAAAGAAGACACAAGGGACAGAGAGGTGGGGGGAAACGAGACACAAGAAGTGAGAGGTGGGGGGAAAAGGAGACACAAGGGAGGGAGAGGTGGGGGGAAAAGGAGACACAAGGGAGGGAGAGGTGGGGGGAAAAGGAGACACAAGGGAGGGGGAGGTAAGGGGAAAAGGAGACACAAGGGAGGGGGAGGTGGGGGAAAAGAAGACACAAGGGAGGGGGAGGGGGGATAAAAGGGAGACACAAGGGATGGAGAGGTGGGAGAAAAAGGAGACACAAGTGAGGGAGAGGTGGGGAAAGGAGACACAAGGGAGGAAGATGCGGGGGGAAAGGGAGACACAAGGAAGATGTGGGGGGAAAAGGAGACACAAGGAAGGGAGAGGAGGGAGAAAGGGAGACACAAGGGAGGGAGAGGAGGGAAAAAGGGAGACACAAGGGAGGGAGAGGAGGGGAAAAGGGAGACACAAGGGAGGGAGAGGAGGGGAAAAAGGAGACACAAGGGAGGGAGAGGAGGGGGGGAAAGGAGACACAAGGGAGGGAGAGGAGGGGGGGAAGTAGATGCAAGGGAGGCAGAGGAGGGGGAAAAGGAGACACAAGGGAGGCAGAGTAGGAGGGAAAAGGAGACACAAGGGAGGGAGAGGAGGGGGGAAAGGAGACACAAGGGAGGGAGAGGAGGGGGAAAAGGAGACACAAGGGAGGGTGAGGGGAAAATGGAGACACAAGGGAGGCAGAGGAGGGGGGAAAGTAGACGTAAGGGAAGCAGAGGAGGGGGAAAGGGAGACACAAGGGACGCAGAGTAGGGGGAAAAGGAGACACAATGGAGGCAGAGTAGGAGGGAAAAGGAGACACAAGGGAGGGAGAGTAGGGAGAAAAGGAGAAACAAGGGAGGGAGAGGAGAAATGAGACACAAGGGAGGGGGAGGGAGACACAAGGGAGGGAGCGGGGATTGGACACAAGGAAGAAAATGTGCTCAGAGGGCTCATAGCCTTGCAATGTGTGGCAAACAGCATTGCCATTTTTGACAATTCCCTAGTGTGTGTGTGAATGTATGTATATATATATATATATATATATATATATATATATATATATATATATATATATATATATATATATATATATATATATATGTGTGTGTGTGTGTGTGTATCTATAGTGACTTTAGGCGTTATTAAGTATTTTGCTTAACATATAAACGAGTATATTGACTTCCGAGTTTGCACATATCCCCAAATCACACTTTACACTCACAAATGCTACACATACACTACATATCCCAACATGCTCCTCGTCACTATGCAGTCATTTCCGGTCTGTAGTGTACTTGTCGCCATGTTTAGTCTGGGCAGTGTTGTGCAATAGTGAAACTTATTTTACGTTACTACATTGTGCTGGCTGTCTGTCTGTCGGTGGATACTGACCTCTCCCATTTGGACAATGTCTCTGCCTCTAGCGGTCCCAGTTCCTTTGCTAGCCGTGTTTCTCGTCCCTCAGGCTCCTCCATAGTGTGAAGACTCGCAGCACTTCCGTCTTCCTAGGGCTGACGTCATAGAGCATAATACCTCACCCTGTTGCTATGTGTTACATGTAGGTCTGATGGAAGTTTCTCTAATATATATATGTCAGCTTTGTTTTCTCAATATTTGGATCATTATGGGCTGATGTAAACACATGTGGGTCATAACTCCCGGCCAGCACATACACACCATTGTCTGACTACTGAGCATACAAGATGTATTATTTACTAGCGAATTGCCCGTCCAAAAATGACGGTCATAAAATTGTAAGGCAGTTAATGTTGTTTTCCACACAATGTAATGCTTTTGGTCATTTGAGTACCTTCGGCGCTCATTGTGAGCCTAGCACTGAGCGCCGTCGGTGCTCATCAAACGGTGTGCAAATAGCGCCTTCAGCGCTCATTGCAAGCCTCTCCCTTGGTGTACTTTTTTTTAGCACCTTCGGCGCTGATTGTAATCCCTGCACTGAGCCCCTTCGGAGCTCATCGCGTGGCTCACAATGAGCGCCGAAGGCTCTCATTGCGACCTCCTCTGCTATTTTTATTTTTTATATATATATATTTTTAATAATAATTAATTAATGATTTAAATAAATTAATATACTTTACCTATTTCTAATTAATATATCCAGCAATCAATATCCTGAAGAGCTAACAATCTCTTTTTTCGGCCGCCATTTATTTGTCGCTTTGGCAATTTTCAAGTGTAAATTCGATTTCAATTTGCGTGCAACCTCACTCCCAGACATCATGACTGTCCCCCAGTGCTGTGTGTGATGTGTTTTTTTTTGTTTGTGTTTTTGGATGTGCACGGTTGTATTTTTCGACCTCAGATTTCTTTTTTTAATATGTCCCGCGGCTCGTAATTTTTTTTTTCTAAGTCCCGCTTTCCTTTGCAAAGTGTTACAGGCTGTAATTTTTCCACGCTATTTTTCAAACTGCTACGGGTCAAGCATTGTGAATTGTATAATTGAGATTTGATCTGTAGTCCCGTGGGTCGTAGGGATGAGCGCCTATGGCGCACATCTCCACCAACGCAATGAGCGCCTTCGATGCTTAGTACCTAAGTCGTATGGGTCGTAGGAATGAGCGCCTACGGCACTTGTTTCCACCAGTGCAAGGAGTGACTTTCGCGATCCTTGCCCGCAACTGCAGTCCTCTCTGTGCGAGCCCGCAAGCGTTCGCAACAACTCGCAATGCTCACAACTATATATGTGATTGTAGGAGAGAAAGGTGTACATGCAATAAGCATCATTACAATTGGTCCTAACTAAGGTTCTGGTATAACTGATTGTAGTAATTATATTTGTTCTAGTGTTAAATATCTGTCTCACAATTACTGCTTTTTTTCAGCTGGTCTTGCTTATGCCCTTTATTACCCCAATTGCTAATCTTAATTAACTGCTACTGATACATCCATTATGTTACAGGTTGGATCAAATCGATCTTTTTACATAAAATGGATCTTTATACGTAAAAATATTTCCTGTTTTATGACCGCCATACCATCACTCCAGGTTTGTGAGCAGCGCTCCACCAAGCTGCTACTCTGTCCTGTGTACTGCTGCTAGTGTACATTAAACACAAACCTACCCTAAATCCTAACCCTCACACCTACCTCTAACACATACCCCTGAAAACAATCCCTTAACACCTAACCTTAAAACCTAATCCTAACATCTACCCCTACAACCTAACCCTAACATCTCACCGCAAACATAAACCTTACCCTAACACTAACTTTAAACCCTAAGCCCTAACCCTAAATACCCACTACTTGTTCCTATTCATTAACATTGTTCCCCGATCCCCATTCAACTGAAACTGTAGCGCGCTTCAGCTCTGTGCGCATCCCTGTCTAAACACATTCCAGTCAGTAGGTGGTGTGGCAGCCATCTGCAGCGCACTTACAGTGGCGGTCAGAAAACAGGAAAGATCACATAAAACAACTTCTACATCAGTTTTATTGCATTTCAAAATAGAATTTTTAATTACAACCATGCTATATATTTTTTTGTGTACTTAAATTTTTTTGCAATCACTGGGACCTTGTATGCATCACTTTCATATAAATGGAAAGACAACAATTAAATCCATCTTGGATACAATCTCACACTATCATGCCTTTGCGTGTATCCCAGTGAATTGTGCTTTATGAATCCATTTGATTGTGAAAACTCATATTAAAGAACCACCACGATTTAAGAAAATGGAGATTGTTTTCTGAAGTATGTAATAAATTAAGTGAATTAATCCATATTGTGTTTGTTACATCACAGTCTGAGAGCTGGATCATGACTGTTTTTGATCTCTCAGTGGAATGGTGGGGGAGAAGGGAACAGGCAGAAATCAGATTGTTGTTGAGTCATGTCCGACTCTAAGTGACCTCATGAACCACAGCACGCCAGGCAAATCTGACATCCACTGCCCCTCTGAGCTCCATCAAGCTTATGTTCATTGCTTCAACGACCTCCTCTATACATCTCTGCCTTTGATTCCCCCTTCTTCGTGCGCCTTCAATCTTTCCCAGCATCAATCTTTTTTAGGTAATCCTGCCGTCTCATGATATGGCTAAAATATTTGAGCTTCAGCCTCATGAACATACTTTGCAGTGAACAGTTGGTATTGATTTCCCGAAGTACTGATTTATTGGATCTTCTTGCAGTCCAAGGGACTCTTAAGTAGTTGTTTCCTTCACCACAATACTAAGGCTTCAATTCTACGGCGCTCAGACTTCTTTATGGTCCAGCTCTCACATCCGTATGTTACTGCTGGCAATACCATAGTTCTAACTATGCAGACCTAACTTGATTCTGATGTTAGTTTCTCAGGAGGGTGTCCCAATGAAAGCACTGACAATTGTAGATTCCACATTACCATTACATAGATAGAAAATTCATTTGCTTTGAAAATCTTCTCCCTTGTAAGGAAATTTATCAGCATTCACCCCAACAGAAAGTTGATTTAATTTTAAATAGTGTTAATACTGGCTAAATACTGTACAAGCAGTCTTCAATATAGTAAATAATTTCTGAAATATTTTGAATTGATTTTTGCCTGTATCCTAATGGCCTGATCAGTATGCTAATGAGCAGCTCAGAGTGCTTGATAAGTGTGGGAGAGGGGTCTAATTGCTAGATAACAGGTCTTTATTTTGGCCTATGTAGAGACAGACAAGCAGACTGTAATCCTAATGAGCACATTAAAGAACCTGCTTAATATGCAGCAGCAACAAAATGGACTTTCCTAGGACATTTTTTGAAAAAAATGGATAACACAACATATAGCAATTTTTGGTACACTTTAAAAATAACCTTAAATTGTGACTTGTTTTTAGTCCCTTTAAATAAAATATATTATAGACTGGATTACTGCTTCTACATTCTAAACTGTAGTTATTCAAAATAGTGTATTTTAAATATGTTACTACAGTGATCCTGTAAAGGTACACAGCATAACATCCAGGCATGGTATCATTTAAACTAGGTAAAAGTAAAAAACAAATATATATATATATTTGAATTGAATGAACTGCAGTTGCATTTTCTTGTACTAAACTTAAATTGGTGTTCACATTTCATTATGCCAATTAGTCCCCAAAGACTTATACAAGCATTGCGCTAATTGGCCGGCCCACTGGAGTCAGACAACATTTTCCCTTCTAATGTCCAGTTGTATTGTTTTTTTTTTTATTTTAATATGTTCACCAGTATCTATGGATTAAACTTTAACAAAGTGATAGTTATGTTGTCTTTCTTCTCAAGTTAATAACACATTGCCTGTTAAAGCAATTCCTCTCCTTCCCTTGATGTAAGACACAAATGTTCACCTATCAATACAGCATATGAATATATAGCTGTGGCGACCCAGAAGGAAGGTGACCACGTGCACCTCCTGCCTTCTCCTACAGAAATGCCTCCTGGTCATGATTTTGGGGGTTAATCTGAGTGCCCAGCTCTTAATATCAGGAATTTAATTTAATGAGGCCCTTGGAGAAGCACAAACCATTCCATTAGTTTATCAGAGCAACTCTTTATTTTTTCACAGACACATCTTTTAAAACAAACAATAAAACCCACATGCCCCCTTAAAGGTCATCGTAATTTTGCTAGAGGAGAACTGAAATGTAAGAAAGTTATGATATCTATCAAAGTAAGGAAAACTGAGGGTAACTTATAACGAATTACAAATGTATATGCATTATACAATGCCTTGGTCCTTTGTATGTGGTGTTACATCTTGGGATTAATATTGATGTAACTGGGATTTTCCCCTTCTGAATCCCTACCTTTATGTGGTGAGGGGGGTTGTGTACTTCAATGAAGCTATGAGTTGTATGGTCACCCAAGATGGGCAAGTCATAACAGAAAGATCAATCAAATTGAGTTTCACTGTAGAAGGAACTGGCCACACCCACTCCAGTATCTTTGCCAAGATAATGTTATGTAAAAGAACAATGAGATACATAACAATATGACACTGGAAGATGAACCCTTTAGGTCAGAAGGAGTCTACTACATTACTGGGGAAGAGCAGAGCACCAGTACGAGTAGCGCCAGATCTATTGAAGTGGTTGGGCCAAAGCCGAGACGACACCCAGATGAGGATGTGTCTGGAGGGGAAAAGAAAGTCTACTGCTGTTAAGCATAGGAACCTGGGCTGCTAGAACTATTAACCAAGGCAAACTGGATATGGTCAAACATGAGATGACAAGATTAAATATTGATATCCTGGGAATTAGCAAATTCAAATGGACTGGAGATGGGACATTTCATATCTTCTACTGTGGTCTGGAATACCATAGAAGAAATTAAGTATCCTTCATAATCAATCAAAGGGTGGCCAAAGCAGTGCTTGGCTACAACCCAATAAATGACAGAAGTAAGTAATTTAACAGTGATCCATGTCTATGCTCCAATCATGGATGTGAAGAGGCTGAAATTGTCCAATTCCATGAGTACATTCAACACCTCCTAGATATAACACCAAGAAAATATATGATGTGGGTTTTGGCAATTAATTTGGTGATATTATTAATATCAATAACATTTATTAATATTAATTAAAACATTAGGTCAGAGATAAGCAGAATTCAGTAAAGATAAGTCTGTGTTCATAGTAAATGTCCTCTTCCAACAGCCTCAGAGACGACTCTACACATGGACATCACCAGATGGACAACATAAAAATGAGCCTGACTATATACTTTGTAGTCAAAGATGTAGGAGCTCTATACAATCAGCAAAAACAAGACCTAGAGCTGACTGTGGCTCAGACTCCGAGCTTCTTATTGCAAAGTTAAAAACTAAACTGAAGAAAAGAGGGAAAATCATGAGACTAAACAGATATGAAATAAATAATATCGTCTGTGAATATGCAGTGAAGAGTAAAAATATATTTAAAGGACTAGACATGGAAGACAGAATGCCTGAAGAACTTTGGACAGAAGTTTCTGATATTGTCCAGAAAACAGCAATAAAGAAGATCCCTAAATAATAAAAACTATGAAGGCAAAGTGATGAGGCTTTGAAGTAGCCAGGAAATATGGAAAGAGAAAGGCAGTTAAGATAGGAAAAGATTTGTCCAAATGAATGCAGAATTCCAGAGAATAGCAAGAAGAGACAATGAGACATAACAAGCAATGTAAAGAAATAGAAGAAAATTACAGAATGGGAAAGTCAATAAAATTGGGCATCTCAAAGGAACCTTTCAGGACAATGTGGGTGTAATATAAGTCAAAAATGATGGGGACTTAACAGAAACAGATCAGACAAAGAAGAGATGGAATAAATCCACAGAAGATCAAGGAACAATCTTAACAGCAATAACTTGTCCAACGAGCTTGAGCCAGACATTTTGGTAAGGCTGTGCTGGACGAATCTAAAGCAGGAATTAATAATGCTGGGAGAAATATGAAAAACCTCAGATGAGTGGATGATACTACTCTGATGGCGGAAAGTGAAGAGGAACTAAAGGGCATATTGATGAGGGTAAAAGATTAGAGTGCAAAAGCTGGCCTGCTGCTCAATGTTAAAAATATGAAGATCATGGCAAACAGCAACTCAGTTCCTGGTAAATAGATGGGGAAGAAGTGGAGGCAGTGACAGATTTTATTTTCCTGGGCTCCAAGATCTCTGCAGATGATGAATGCAGCCATGAAATTAAAAATAATTTGCTTTTGGGGAGGAAAACTAGACAATCTAGTAAAAAGTAAAGATATTAAATTATCAACAAAGGTCCACATTGTTAGAATTCTTATATTCCCAGTAATAACATACAGATTTTAGGACTGGACCGTAAAGAAGGCTGAGTGTAGTAAGATTGACGCTTTTGAATTGTGGTGTTGGAGAAAACTGCTTACAGTAGAGTTCCTTGGACTGCAAGAACATCCAATATATTACTACTACAGGAAATCCAGGACAAACTGTTCACTAGAAGGTATGATCATGAGGCTGATGAACAAATATTTTCGCCATATCATGAGACAGCAGTCCATAGAGAAGACTCTGATGCTAGGAAAGATTGAAGGCACATGAAGCAAAGGAGGAAATTGATAGATTATGTCATTGAAGCAATGGAGCTCAGAAGGATAGTGACTGACAGATGTGCTGTCGTCCATAGGGTCATGGATAGTTGGACACAACTGAATAACTAAAAAATAACAACTAGTATTTTACATCACAAAATAGTCCATAATGTGGAAATGGGAAAAACAATCTTCATTTCGTTCAAAGTTATTTACAAACTAGTAATTTGCGTGTTAAAAATGACAATATAACATTTAAAGTGTCTCTCCCCCCCATCCCCTGTGTTTCATCCCCCCTCTCCTGTGTCTCTTCCCCCTCTCCCTCACTTGTGTCTTTCCCCCCTCTCCCTCCCCTGTGTCTCTCTTCCCACCCTGTGTCTCCTCCCTAATGTCTCTTTCCCCTCGTGTCTCCCCCACTCTCCCTTGTCTCTCCTCCCCTCTCTCCCACCCTCTCCCCGCCTGTCCCGGTTTTGGTGCTCATTCACCAGTTGTAGTGCGCCATTCGTATGCGTGGGTTGCAGCGCGCTTTGCACATGCACCGTTGTCAAAGTGTGTAGCCTCCCGCCGCCAATGCGCATGCGCGGGGATAGCGTTACACACTTTGACAACTATTATATGTGGAAAAAAAAGCTCCTTCTTGCAAACCTTTTGATGTGTGGAGAGAGAGGGAATTGTTAGCTTGGAATATTTTTTTTATTTGAATCTCTAAATGACTAAAAAGTTTGAAGATCTTCAATCTGAAGATAGTATAGTGGATCAAGATTGGCACGTTTATTATCAGGTTTATACCTTTGTAAGTCCAGATTTTTGTAAGTCCAACTATATTGATTGATTTAATTAAAAGAATGCATCTATGATGACCTTCTATCAGTTGATGGTGGATCAAGCAGTAGAGGGGAAGGGATGTTTAATTTTAGGGATGAGGTAAGATTTGGAGATTTTGGAATAAGGTTCAGAACTGGTTAAATAATGGTTGAAAGTGTGTCTTTTTTTAAATCAACAGGAAGTTTTCATGACAATTGACAGACTTATAAAGCATTGTGTTTTTATAACATTCTGTAAAATACTAAGAAACCAGGTGTTATCAAATGCCCCTTCTTTAAAGTGTTTGAGAAATTCATGAATTCCGAATACTGGATCAACCGAATATGCAGGAAAATAGAAATCTGAGAATGAAGTATTTTTAAAAAATAATTATCAGTTTTATTTACCAGCACTCCATGATAAATAAGCTGGATAGATGGTCTGATGTATTAACTTCTGTTGGTATGGGTTAATATTCATCATATTTTTTATGATTGTTAGGGTTATTTTACATTTTAATATTAGCAATTAACTGGGATTTACAATTTGTAATTTTTATTGCATTATTAGATATTAAGTGACTAACTATGAAAATTAATCAATGTATCTTGTATTTGTAGTGTTAAATATTTCTTTCCATTTTTCAATTTAGCATTGAAATTTAAAAAAAAAAAGAGGTTTGTAGCAAATGCAATTTGGCAACTCAGTGATTGGTTCTGCAATGTTTATTCTGCAGTTCATTTCTAAGAACTTTGTAAAAAGTATTTCCTTGTGTAAGACCTCTAAATGAAGTTTGTGTGTTAGAGAATAAGCTGAGGGTTTTGTGACTTATTTGATAACTTTTTTCAGCACTATTTGTTTTCTCAACTCTAGCCAGTGAGGTACAACATTTTCTTCACTCAGACAGAGGAAAATCCAGCTTGGTTTTCTTACAAAGATTTACTCAAGTGAATGGATGTGTCACTTGCATTGAGGTGCAGGGTCTCACGCGCAAAGCAGGCATTTATTATTTGGCCTGTCCATAGGTGCAAATTCAATTTGATATGCAGCAGGAAATTTCTGCTCTATAATGGCATGCACTGCAAAAAAACAAAAGGTAACACAAAATACAAGAGGTAATTTGATCAAATGTGCAGTCTAAGCAAGGGTGTATGAGCCCAACAAAATCTGGGGGTATACAGTTTAAAGAGACAAAAAGACTGCAAATACTGTTTCTGCTGCTTCTTGGCTGCTCATTGCATCTCCCTGAGATGTAGTTGAAAAGGGGGGTCAAAGACTTTGCTGGGTCAAATCTTTCCTTGGAGAGACCTACTGCTCCATAGTACTGCTCTCTAGTGGCAAATTCCGCTAATGCATGATTAAGTTTCATTTTGCTATTTTGTGTGTCCCCTGTTCATATATTCATGATATCTGGAGATCACACTTGAGACCCAGAACATTTTATCATGATGATACAAGTGGCTCTCCATATTTTCATCTTGACTTGCATGGATCTGAATAGGGTATAATTAAAATGCAGGTAAGCTCCTTATTAATCTGTCTATATACAGTATGTGACCAATGGTAGTGGTAGATTTGATGGTTTAGACTCTCCTTATTCCTATTTGTATCTGAGGACTGGCAGATAATGTGTCAGGGAACGGCACCTGTCCTAGGACCGACTGTTGGGAACCACTGGCCCATGTTATCCAAATAAGTGTTATGCACAGCAAAAGCAAAGGGAATATATTAAACAAAATGCTTACTGTAAATATGTGTTATGCACAGCAAAAGCAAAGGGGACATATTATGCTAAAAAACGCATGTTAATATAATTTACTCTAAAATGATTGATCATTAAAAAAAATGTATATACATTATTTGGATTACATATAGAAAAAAGCAGTCAATATTAACTTATTTTTTAAGTTAATGTAAATAATTAATGTTACGGCACTGCACTTATGAAGGATGCCTACCTCTACTACCAAGATAAAACTGCATTAGGAGTAAAGTGCATTAATACTACTCTTCTAATGATCAAGTTATTTTACAATATCATGAGTGTATAAAAGCATATTTCCTTGTGTGTGATAGGAATCCAATGAACCTTTGTTCGTGGCATTAGCAAACTACAATAGACAGTGTAGTGAAAATGCTAAAAATGACACAATCTGAATAATATTTGTTGATTTATTTATTGTTGTTAGCTTAGCAATACAAGTGCAATATAGATACAATGAGAGACCCTGATACTTTCATTGCATCTTTATGGTTTGGTCCCAGTGGGAACAGCGCATTTCAGTACATCAAACATATGTCCTGTGCAAATATTTCAAAATGTATTTCAATGAAATAAAAAAAAATTGTAAACCCAGTTAAATAAAGGCACTGTAAACAGATTGTACATTTGAAATGCACACTTTTTTAAATGCACTTCGTCTATTATTGTGGCATATGTACTGGAACTTGGAGTGCGACGCAATACACGAAATGTATGTGCCCTTAATCTTAATGTTTACATCTCAGCCACAAACATTGCAAAAAAATAAAATCCAAATATTCCACTTAGCTATTAGTTTTCTTTAGTAAAAAATAAAACAAATGGCACCACCACTGGATCACATTTTTGAGGATACATTTAGCAAATCCCTATAGAAATCAATGTTTATTTGTATCTGAATTTATCCAAAGTATTGTGATCAGCTCTAACACAGAAATCTGATAATAAGTCTGAAAACATTTTTAAAATATTGCTTACATCTATCTATATGGCTTTGCTGTTTGCTGTTGTAGTAGAATATAGATTCTTAACAAAAAAATATCCTTCATAATATTTATACTTCTTGTAATATGACTCTTTAAGTCTGAACTATTGTGGTCAAGGAGTGAAGTAAATGGATTAAATTGCATACATAGTGAAGGTTATTCTATATAAACATTTTCTTAGAACTAAAGGAATATATATATACCTGTAGAAAGGCATCAAACCGGAGCAAAATGTGACTATTTTACTGGCAGAGTTTAAAAAATAATCACAGAACAGTCCAAAATGCAGATATCTCAAGTGCTTTAAAACGTAACATGATCACATTTTTCCATAATTCTATTAAGCTTGTCCATGTTTATGTACAGGATTACCATTTATTACGTTATTAAAATGTTCACCATTGCATTATAAATTGGAGTATACCCAAGTAACAAAAACCTGTGACATCTTGTAACTAAATTTAAAAATTATATTCAATTATCAAGTCATTT
Source organism: Discoglossus pictus (assembly GCA_027410445.1). Classification (NCBI taxonomy): domain Eukaryota; kingdom Metazoa; phylum Chordata; class Amphibia; order Anura; family Alytidae; genus Discoglossus; species Discoglossus pictus. Next base: position 253,177,250 of record CM050168.1, on the reverse strand, counting down.
TCATTGGAGCAACTCCCTGTTAATTAAGCTCATTGATTAGTAGATACAGTTGATACACCATAAGTAAAATCTTTGGCAGTTTTATATTGTAAAGAAAAAAAGAAAGCAAACATTATTTTAGAAAGATTAGAAAGTATAAACAAAAATAAAAAAAGTAACCATGATGAAAAATGACTCTAATTATCAGTTTGATGATCAGCATTGCAGATTATCCCTGTAAAAACCACTCTGTAAAACAGAGGCTATCACTAGTATTTACGTTTCCACGTAATGTGCTTTGTTAAAATGTTATCTTGTTTGGAATGTGTGAGGTATTTTTTTTAATTGTCAGGTATTGTCAGAAGTAATAATTCTGTAAAAAAAACTAAGTATATATACAGTTCACAACACAAGTTATTTTTGTCCAATTCAGTGTCTTTTCCACTTCATTTTAGCTGCAAACTTCCAGGTCTCTATGCAATGGGCTAAAGCTATTTGCTCTGGGAATTCACTTTCCAGTTCTGGGAAAGATATGTCTTTATTTTCAAGCAAAGGGCCCAAGGTGTCTCTTAACCTGCAAAAAGAAATAGGTATTACAAATGTAAACCTGAATATCCATATACTCATGCTACAATCTCAATATATTTTTGTTTTGAGAGGTCATTCATTATTTAATGCTTTTATGGACCAATTAATACATATTCCTTACGTCCATGATGTTGAGAAATCATCTGCACTTCGTGGCTTTTTGAGTTTCAACATGATCATCTCATGCAGCTCTAGGAGGAAGAGGTTTGGTCCATTTTGCTCCAAGAACAGGTTTAGCAGTTGCTGGCTTTCTTGGTTGAGCTTTTGCTTATAAGCCGTGTCCACCTCCACAAACGGGTCCTTGAGATTTCCAAAAAGAATCAAATATGTGACATGTATATTGTAAAAATTAACATTGTGATGATACATAGTTTGAAATAAGTACAATAATACAGAAACATTATCCTTACCCTTTTAAGACGTAGAAGATGTTCAGACTTTAATGCATTGAGGAGTTGCCAAACAGCAATTGCATGTTTTAGGTGGCACCTTTTCAGTGTCTGAAAACAAGGAGATAAAACATTAAAACGTACAAAATCTTAATAGGACTCTTCTGCCTCTGAACTCATCTAACATGCCCTCCTACCTACCTAAGTTATCACCGTAATTTTTCACAGCTGATACACACACAGCCTTAATCACTAATTAACCCTCTACTCTTTATTCAATTACTTGCCAGCCCTTGTTATTATTATTATCCTTTATTTGCAAGGCATGAACATATTCCATAGTGCTATACATGGATTAAATACACAGCAAAAACCATATTAACACATGGGTTATTTCTCCCTTTTAATTACTCCACCTTTTGTTTCATTAATAGTTTAGTCTGTATGTTTGGAAACTCTCAGTCATGCATGGCACTTTGTATAAAATGTGTATGATTGTTAACTCAAGGGCAGGGGCATCAAATCCTTTTGTATCATTACGTATGGTCATATCCATGTTTTACTGTACGCCAGGACTACAGAATTTGTTGGTGCTATAAAAATGAGATGTAATACATTAATAATTCTCTGATAAAAGGCTATGTTTCCTGTAAACCTGAAAAATCAGTCTGATTAAGGCCTACCTCAAAGACATGTGGACTGGTTTGTTCTCCCATCTGTAAAATATTGTCTACATATGTAGGCAACAGAAGTTCTGCATCTCCACCAGACATTGCTAGAAATCCCAACGTCACTTCAACAATGTGAAGAGCCTCACAGACATCACTGTATGAATTCAGGTCTTTACTTATAGTATTTATTGCTGAATTTGGTAGTGATTTCTATGGATAGAAATGAACATTAAAGAGCAGCGTATATGAACATTCAACAGTCCTGTTTTTACAAGAAGTGAAAAAGTCATGTATAAAAAAAAAACATTTAGTAAGGAGAAAATGATGTTTGTGAATTATGCAATAAACAATAGCAACTATGAGTTTGATTACATGGCTCCTGTAATTTAAGTAGCTATTTCATGGCTTCGACAAGAGACTTGCAAGGGTCCGCTCAGAGACCAGAAACATAGTAATTCCAATAGCAACCTCAGAATATCAGTTAAAGAATATCAGTAAATATTGCAATATTTTGCCTATATATCTACAGGTTTCCTACTAAAACATTGACACACTGATGTGTTTATTATTCTTGTACATGAACATTGCAGTTCAGACACATCGTATTATATGTTAATTTGTAATTTATTACATGGCATTAAATGGCAGTGTATACACCGGTGGATGGATTGGAGGTGAGCGGACATAGCCTTTAGGTGTAACTTCGCATTAGTTGGGTGTTTGCTGTATTTGACATTTTAATTTAGTTAATTGCTCTTTAGTATTGCTGGGATAACCATAAGAAAGGCTTATTTTGTGCTTTAGAATGTTTAGGCTTCAATTTAATGTAATTAGTGTCCTGGAAAATGCTTCTTTAGGCTATTTTTCTTTTTCTACTAGGACACTCTTAGCTAAGAATAATTGAGGTTGAATACATATTTTTAATCCATCTGATCCTTGTAATTTGTGAATTGGTTATTATTAATTGATCTAGAGTAAGGAAAGAGAAAACATTGAAACACTGCCTAATGTCTCATAAAGGCGAATAATGTCTTCCTGACTCCATAACTTTCTGGACAAATGTCTCACAAAGGGAAAAAAACCTTCATGACCCCCAAACCCGTTTAGTTCTACATAATCCTGTGTTTATTTTTTAATAAAAAATCCTTTTCTTTCCTTAAGGTGGAATCCCTTTTCTTCTAATCTCAAGGATGACTTCTTGTCAACTCAAAAACTCTGGCACAAAAAGCTCCCCTGACAAAGCCTTATATTGAACCTGAATGTATTTATATAAGGTAATTATATCCTTTTTAGGCCCCTTTTTCTCGAGAAAACAAGTTTATTCTGGTTAGTCTTTCTTCATAGCTTAGCCCCTCCATTTCCCTTATTTATTTTGGTTCTCTTCTCTGTACCTTTTCCACTAATCTTTTTTTTTTTTTTTTTTTTAAGTGAGCTCACTAGGGAATTCAAAATGAGGGCTCACTAGGGAATTTTTTTACTGGCAAATTTATATTTGCTTCCCTTGCTTCTATACCCCTCTTAATGTATGCTAATTTTTTACTTGCCTTTGCAGATGCTGATTGATATTGAGCACTGTTATGTAGGTGGTTGTCCACAAGCACTCCAAACGTATTTCTATCTCTGATACCCCTAGATTTGTTCCATTTTAGATTATAGATTGCATGCATATTTCTCCCTCTCAAATGCATACTTTTAAATATATTTTTATTAAATCCAATCTGCTATTCAGCTGCCTATTCTGATAATTTATGTAAATACCTTTGCAGACAAAGTACACTATTTGCTTATTTAATTGCTTTTTACCTTAATTTCCAGTCCTACTTCTAAATGATTAATACATATTTTAAAAAGAAGAGGACCTAACACTGAACCATGAGAAACCTCACTTATCACATTAGCCCAATCTGTGTATATGTTTCACTTACAACAACCATTTGTTTCCTGTCTTTTAGCCAGTTTTTAATAGATGTATATGTATAAGTGTCTGGTAATTGTTTCTGTAGGGGGTTTACCTGCCCTTGCAGGAGGCGGAGTTTATACACAAGGATTTTTCACGCTGCGTGTACTCGCGGAGTTTTATGAAAACACTTATGATTGTTAGTAAGCTCTTATGGAAGCCATTTAATCACACTTTGGGTAAAATCTCCCTTAGCAGCAGAGAACAGTTCATACGTAGCAATCACTCATAAAAGTTTCCTCTCAAGGTAATTTAAGCTACATCGCTCCCTACAATGAAAGTTCACTTGCAAGAAGATGTCTTACTATGTAATCAAGCCCTATGTAAACCATAAGCATAAACATAGTTAAGAGAAAATATAATATTTTAGCAGGCTCTACTTGTACCTAGGGACTACACCACTGCTTATTGGTCAACAAAGTGCAGATATCTAAGCATTTTTACAATAGAGGTAACACACTATTTATTATGCCCTATAAAGCAAGAAGTGATATTGAAATTTAAATGTTAATAGAGGAAGGATTTGAGGAATTCAGTATAGCATGTATTAAAAATAATTTCTTTTGACTTTCTAAAATATCTTGTCCATATTCTAGTACTTAAATGATCATAATAATACACACCTGGATGAGTCTTTTCTTCACATCCATAAATAGGTTTTCATAGTTACGATCATGGGAATGAATGAAAGTGGGTAATCCCTAGAAAGATACAGCATGTAAATATTTACATAGCACAAGTACAGAAATTTGAGAATATTTGTCGGCAAAATTAGCAACTTTCAATTTGCCAATGTATTATATATATACAATATAGTTATACATCCATACATATACATTTTGCTACATACATATATACATTACTTACAACCATAGTGATAAAAGGTTTGCCTTGAAGAAAGCGGCTGGTGATTTGTCTCTGAATTTTTTCAAGGTCAAATTCTTGCAATGTCTCCCCTCCTTTTTCCACACTGTACTGACAATTGGATAGAATTATGGGGATCAAATCCTTTTCCAACTCGTAGCTGATCACGTGTAAATCCATAACTTCTGCAGCACTAATTGAGTATCTGTTTTAATTAAGAAAAAAAAGTCATGCCAACTTAGTTTTATCTACATTATTTACGATTCCAAGATAGTGTTTATACTTTATAGTCCCTGCGTGCTTCCGTTATGTACTGCATCTACATAATGCGCTCTACTCTCCCACTGCCTTTAATATACTCTTGAATGAAAAATGGGAGTGGGAGTAGTTTTTTTACTTTAATCTCAAATGAGACTGTGTGGTGATCACGTTTTTTCAAACATTGTCCTATTTCAACATTTGATACCATATCAACATTATTTGTGATAACTAAATCCAAGATAGCTTCATTTCTAGTAGGTTCTTGTATAACCTGGGCCAGATAATGATCCCTGAGTGTACTCAAGAACCTGCTACCCTTAGCTGAACTGCTGGTCTAATTTATCTAGTTTACTTCAAGGTAATTAAAATTTCCCATTATTAGAACTTGCCCATGCTTAGCTGCATTTCCAATCTGTAACAATAGTTGCAGTTCCTCACTTTCAGCTATATTTGGGGGTTTATAGAATACCCCAACTAATATTCTTTTTGAATTTGCTGCTCCGCTATTTAACTCTACCCACGAACATTCAGCATTACCGCTAGTTCCAGCATAAATATCTTCTCTGACTATAGGCTTAAATTCAGGCTTAACATACAGACAAATCCATCCTCCTCTTTTACCATTGCCCCTATATTTCCTAAATAGGTTATAACCCCATTTTTCCTTACTTGCAAATAATTCTAGCTCTCCCATTTTTCCTGGCAAGCTTCTGGCATTAGTAAGCATACATCTTATGTTATGAGTTTATAGTTTTGAGGTGCCTGCCTCTGTACTTGAGTTACTTAGTAATAGCTCCCTATTGACTATACTAACCCTCCTCCCCCAATAGAGTAGTTAATTCATCCCTTATCCCCTCTACACTTTCTACCCTATTACATTGATCTTGTCCCCTCCCCGACCTACTAATTAAAAAACTCCTCCAGCCTTTCTACCATCCTATCCCCTAGCACAAAAGCTCCCTCATCATTAAGGTGCAATCTATCCCTGCGAAAGAGATTGTACCGAAGTGAGAAGTCAGCCCAGTGCTCTAAAAACTTAAACCCCTCCTTAGTGCACCACATTTTTAGCCACGCATTAACCTCCCTAAGCTCCTTCTGCCTCCCTGGGCTAGCGCGTGGCACAGGTAGTATCTCAGAAAATACTCCCTAGAAGTCCTTGCTTTAAGCTCATTCCCTAGTTCTCTAAATACATTATTTAGGACACTCCATTTTCCACTAACTTTGTCATTGGTACCAATATGTACCAAGACCGCCGGTTCATTTCCAGCCCCTCCCAATAATTTATCTACCTGATCCACAACATGCTGAACCTGAGCACCCTGGAGACAGCAAACTGTTTGACTGCTGGAATCTGGCTGACAAAGCACCCTGTCTACCTTCCTAATAATAGAGTCCCCTACCACCAAACCCTGTCTGTTGCTCTGCCTTTGCTTCCAGCCCACTCCTCCAGTAGAACTGTTCTCTCGGCTGATAAAGAGGGAACAGCTCTATCTGGCATTGCCATTCCTGAATGGACGTTGCCAACAGTTTCACTCAATCTGGCAATCTGTTGGTGTTTGCCAACTCAGAACTGGACTGCCTCCTCATTTTCCCCCTGCTTCCTTTTCTAACTGTAACCCAGCTACCTTCCTGGACATCCTCACTAGCCCCAGCTCCACCCTACATTCTAGGCCCAGCTAAACTGTGCTCAGTGAGCACCAACTCCGTTCACTGAGTGAGGTTGCCACTGGACTGACTCATAATTAATGTCTACAAACTTTCAGTGGGAAAAATAAACAAACAATAATAACACAGGCCAAGCCATACCCACTCTCACCTGGACACTGATTACAGACCACAAGACAGAAAAACACCCTTTAGCTTCCTGACTTGAATCCCAGAGAGATGCATGGTAAAAGAGATGTTTATTAAAATTAATGCAAATGGGAAATTGAAGCAAATGTAGAGAGGGAGTATAAATATGAACAATTCAGAGACTTAGAGGGGAACATGGCTGTATTTATCAACACAAGAAAATAAAGAGTCTATAATTAAACTTCACTTTTCTGCTGCAAGAAGATAGATATCCTAGTAAGGGAACTGATAACATTTTCTGTATTAGATACATTTACATAACATAATATAGGTAACAATTTGCTCCTTTATTACTTTTGGAGGGAAGCCAGTTAATTACCCTGTCACCCTAGAGGAAGCTTGCAACATTGATATTGTTTTCAAGTAGACTTCAAAGCAACTACCACTGAGCACAGGAGGAACAACATGTAAGTTAAAACATATCAAAGATCTTGGGCAGTTTTGCTGTGTCTAGGGCTGCAAAGAGTGTAATATAATAATGTCCAAACCAGGTGGGACACCTGTAAATACACTTATAAAATACTAAGTCAACTTACTTTTGTTCATCGTTTGTGTATTTTTCTACAATGTACACAAAGTTGTTGTGCAGACTTATGAGGTAACTTATGAGGGCTGTGGCGCATAACCCCAATCCTTGCCGACGAGGAAGAAGCATGGCAAAAGCACTCATCATGGTTATATTTTCTTCACAAGTGCCTTCTGGAAGTTTAATTTCGCCTGAAATAATGATTTTGATTAATGAAATATCTTGTATACACTATTTGTTTATGATTATAATAAAATAAAGAGTTTCAATAGGTTCCAAATGGTGGTTTGTGGATAACTAGTAGTCTGTGAGCATCACAAAGGTGGTCTGTAGAACTACTTTTATTAGAGTTGTGATAAAGATGCATGAACAAGTGATATAAAAGTATCTAAAAAACTGTACTCTGTACGGTGGAGGGCTTCTATCACTCTTCAGCCCACCATATGTGAAATGATTGCTGTAGTGAACTACTCTCTACAAAAATCCACCACACAAATCAAGCATAAGCTTAAAAGGAGCCATGTATATAGTGGTTATGGATTAACAGAGTGAGCATGCATTGTGGTCTCATTTGCATGTCCCCGCCTAGTTTTCCCAGAGTGCAGTGCATCAACTGAATTTCTGATAAATTTGAGCAGGAAATACGTTTATTAACTTATTTTTTAGACATTCAAATATAATCACTACATTGTTTGTAATACTGTACTCTGTATAGTGGAGGGCTTCTATCACTCTCCAGCCCACCATATGTGAAATTATTGCTGTAGTGAACTACTCTCTACAAAAATCCACTACACAAATTAAGCATACGCTTAAAAGGAGCCATGTATATAGTGTTTATGGATTAACAGAGGGAGCGTGGTCTCATTTGCATGTCCCCGCCTAGTTTATATATATATTCAGAAGTATACCGTCCTCCCAGTTTAACATTTCACCAGCCACCAGTGGGTTCCCTACATATAAATGTAATTACGGTATATTCAGTAATGATCACTTTTAATCATATAATTTAAACATACTAGATAATACAAACATATACATAATCAGCTAGGGTGCCCTACATTGAAATAAGTATACACATATTTAGCCATGGTCCTGTGCAATAAAATAAATATGTACATATGTATGTCCCTTCTTATACTATTTATGTCTACATATTCAGCCAGGGTATCCTATAGTAATATTAATGTATAAACATTTAGAGAGGGTCACCTGGAATCATCATAGTAATACAGTATATAAATATGTAGTCAGTGTCTCATATAAGCAAACACATATTCAGCCAAGGTCTCCTATAGACATATACGAGACATATGCCAAAGATCATTACAATATAAATATTCTACCTCAATTGTCAATTATTATATGAATGTATACCTATTTAGGTAGGTTCACCCATAATGATATGAATGTATACATATCTAGCCATGTTCACCTATAATTATAAACACACATACACATTTAATCAGGGTGATTTATAATCATAATTTCTCCAGGGTCTCCTTTTATTTTATTCTAAATATAAATTCAGCCAGGGCTTCCGAAAATCATATACATTTACATATATTCACCCAGGGTAAACCATAATTATAATACAAATACGTAAATATTTAACCAGGATCAATCATAATTAAGCAAATGTACACATATTCAGCAATGGTCACCTATAATTAGGATAACAATATATAAATGTACATATAAACACATAAATAAATATTAAGCCAGGAATACCGATATCATATAAATAGCCATTTACGCAGAATACCTCTAATCAAGTAAATACCCTCCAAGAATAAATACTATTGAGGAACTATTTTCTACCAATATTTCCTTACAAAAAAAACATTTTAGTAAAAAAAAAAAACATTATGTAAAAAAGTATATAAAAACGTACTAATACTGCCTCTGTTCAACTGGTGAACTTTCTCCCACTCTGTACACTCAGCAGGAAACGCATGGGATGTAGGAAGGAAGAGAACACGGAGCACTTTACAGTTACACTCTAGTTTCACGTGGGCACCACCTAGTAGTCAGTCTGTGAGTATTTTGTTCTTAAGCCAAAAAACATATATTTTTTTTAGGGGCTGCATAGTTTGCCTAATAGGGAATTTTGGCCATACATGTGGAAGGAGTGTGTATCATAACATATCATGGTGAAACAAGAACTAGAATGTTACCTTCAGTACACTATACTAGGCATGAATGACATCCGAACCCTAGTGTAAATCCACACTTACAGTTCCTTAAATGTATCTGAAGCTACTCATATCTATGACTTTGCATACTTGCAATTCTTCAGAAATATCATATATAATCCGAAAATTAAATAAATTTCTTTCTCCTGCAAAAGCTGATTGGAATCTCTAAAACAGACAAATGAGTAGAAAAAAAGCACTAGCTAGCTCTTCATTACTCACATAGACAAGCTCTGAAAAACTTAGATAACCATTTTATTTCTCAGATATACTTACCATTCACATGGAGAGAATTTCTTAGATGATTCCAAGTCGATATAAATATCTCTATGCGCTTCTCAAAAACATAACGGGCACCATCTAAACACACATAGAATCAATACATTAGCAAAACTCTTGATACCACCCGGATCTCCTTCTATAAATATTTAATACTTACCTGAACGAATGCTGGCCAAGAAATCTTTTATTGTTTGATTGTCCATGTCTCTGTGATTTTGGAACCTTTTTACCAATTCTTTTTGAAGGTTCAAGATGTCTGGTAAAAACTTCACCATCCTTAATTCTGATTCCTGACAAAGAAAGAATGAACCACAAGACATGTTTGCAAATAATCTTGGAATTCCTGGATGTCAATGATTAAATTATTTTATCAAAGCAACTAATTGCAAAATGTGTATTGAAATTCTATAATAATTCTATAATTTAAATGCACAAACTGTATAGACATAGATAGAAAGAAATTAAAATGTACTCACTTTCTCAAGGAACTTCCACAGTACAGGCACAACATCCTTCCCATCCTTCTGTTGAGCAACATGTTGCAGATATTCAATTGAAACCCTTTTTTTGCAACTCCATATTTTTGAGCAGTGCACATTGCTGTCTTGTGGTAATTCCAGAGGATCACCATTAGTCAGAGGATTGCCATATACAATTTTCACTATTGGATTAGAACTGATTCTTTCGTCTTTGCTAATGTAGTTGTTCACTTCCAAAAGATCCCTATCTAAACTCTGTAGGTAAAAAAAAAAAATAAAAAGAACAAAATTAAAGAATTATAAACATCAATTTCTTTTTAATATATTTGTTTTCATCTAGAGAATAAAACATATCAAAATGATTAGGGGCTCAAGCAAAGTGTAATATCGGGACAGCATCCACAGATCTACTCAGTGGCATTTTTTAATACCGGGAGATTCACAATTCCTTCACCAAAGTACTTATCCATTGGATACTTAACAAGTGATCTATCACTAGATATACTAACAGGAAGCTATTACATTTAGAACCTCTCAATTATACATTGAACCCGATAGAAGATTTTATTTATCCAGATATGAATGTTCCTTACTGTATAAATGATTAAACTTATATAACTTCAGTTACCTCCTATGGGATGAGAAAAAACACTTCTTTTTTTCCTTATTGTGCAGCCACTTCACAGTTAGGTATCAGTTGCCTTTAGCTGAAAATCTTAATGCTATAAAGTTCTTCCTATGACTATGGTTATTAACAGGTTCTTTTGAGCTGAGGTTAAACAGCATTTAGTTTTAGGACTTAATAAGACTGAGTAAGATAAAGTTATCTTCTCTTCATGCATTTAGATAGTAATTCAACACATAAGTCCTGAAATGCTAATTTTGAACAAAATGTATGTGTTACCTTGAGCACGGGAGCAATAAATATGGTTGCCATATGCTTTTCCCAATTGTTTCTTCCTTCCTTTGTTGATAAAGTCTGATCAAAGTTTACAGGCCCTAAAAGTGAAAAAAAAAAAATTTTAGAATGCTCATGAATGCCAAATATTAATAAAAAATATGTACTCTTAGAATGTCACTATAGTAGTCTCTTTTTTGTGAACTATAAACTGCAAGTTTTCCCTTTATCACTTGTCTGGGGCTCATCACATCTTTTTTTAATTTGTAGCACAAAGTACAGCCACAAAGTTTGCAAGTAGAACTGTGCAATAAATAAGCAGCTACAGGAAGGTTATATGCAGACTGTGCCACAGTCTGAAAAAAGATGGGAGGACCTTCAGCCTAAAGGCAGTCGGAAAATAGCTAATTTAATTGTCAGTTTAAAAAACAAAAGTTGTTTATACTACTTAAAAGTCATGACATCTGGAGCATTTTAAAGTAAATGCATATATTATAAGTAGTTAGATGTGATTACAAGCACAATTGTTAAAGATACATTTCATAGGGCTGGACTCATTATTAAATACTGTGATATATTAAATGTGAATATTTAAGAGTTACTGTATTAAAAAAATAATTAAAACAATATGAAGTAATTAAAGGACCACAGAAAAAAAAAAATTCATCTGAAAAGGGTATTAGATGTTTCACAGGGAAATGAAGGTCCTAGAGCAAAATATAATGCCTGTGATATTTGCTTGCCTTTGGGGGCTTGCCAACCAATTTGCAGGAATATAGCTTTAAGAGTCATACTTATCTGTAATGCGATCTGTAGACTGAAGTACTCTCTGTGCACCCAGGCAGATGCAAGTTAGTGTTTACTTTAATCACTTTTGCATTAGAGACTTTTGAAATATATAAAACATTAACTTTTAAATGCACAGTACAATAGAAACGTTTGATATAATTTGGTGGTTTGTGCACTATTTTGGTGGCACTCCAATATTTGAAGCTGTAGCTTTACCATAAATTAATCAGAAGGACACTTAAGTTTTTTTAAACTGAGAAAATCATCACACAGCAATGAATGGGAGTGTGAAATCTGAAATGTTCACCCAGTTTTAAAAAAAAATGGCTACCCAGAATGTAATAAAGATTATCTACGAAATTAGCACATGAATAAAATGTTTTATTACTTTAAGGTTTTTATGACTATTATTGAAGTCCTAAAATCATATTCCAATCAAATTAATAAAATCACGGAAGCATGAAGAGAGTTGCATATCCTCGAAACGTTTTGCTGTAGCGTATATGTAAATAAACACCCCCCAAAATGAGTTTGCAAAAAATACTAAAACATACTTGTGTGATTTGACAAATATCATAAGCACGTTTCTAATGCCAGTGGGGAAAATTCATTAACATTTTTATAACCTACATTGTCCAGGTTGATGATGTGGATTAAGTAGATGGCAGAGAAGCAGGTGTACAAAAGTCGTGGTCTCGTCTACACTTTTCCCAAGAGTATTCTTAAGATGCTCCAAGTCTTTTGCAATATGTTGAAATAGAAACCTTCCCGGATCCCGAACTTGTGGTTTCAAAATACCTATTATATTCTTTTGGTATGAGAATAGTGATATGAGGATTAGTAATTTCATATAACAGTATTATTATATATTTGGAGTTAAACAATTATTTGCAAACAGGACTAAATAAACAGAGATAAACTCACGCAGTAAGAGATATAAAAGTTTTGTACCTGTTCTTTCTCTTCAGTTCCCAAAATCATTGAGAGATGAGTCAGAAGACGTAACAAAATAAATACAGGTGCGGCTAGCTCTCTGTCAGGAGCAACAGCTGACCCCTGTCGTTCCGGATCTCCCAAAATGTGGCCAGTTTGTGTTCTGTCAATGTCCTGTCTATTTAAAAAAAAGTTTTATTTAAGTAAAGAATAGTACAAATTGGGAACATTTCCAACTCAGCCACTAACCTATCGTTGGACGTTTATGATGTGGTATTTTTTAAACCTGTTTATGGTAAATAAGAAAATAAAGAACACCATCATCTCAAAAACTGTTGCATTTTTTCAGCAAGAGACTGTGGCAATATTAGTAGTTAATCTGTGTTTATTGTAGTGGCTCTTGCATGTAATCATCCAATAATTAATGATTATTAAAAAAAAAAAAACTTACTGAGCAATATTAAATCCAGGCTGTGGCAAGTGGTTTTGGCCACCAACTTGAGCTCCACAGTCTACACAACGGCTGAGTTCCATTGGTTGGCCACACTAGGAAAGAAAAATATAGTTACAGAACAGCATTTGAAATATATTAAAGATGATCGACAAACTATGTGCATGCACTACTATCAAAGACATGTAAGTAAAAATAAAATAAAATTCTATGTACTAAAAATATAGTAGATTAGTAGTTCAAGCCATAAATCAAAGGAATCATCTTACATATTTCATAACAGAACACAGTGGATTTATGTCTAAATAATAAGACTGGCTAGGCTACACAGGTTAGAAGTGGCTTTATATGGCCCATCAATAATTAAATGGCTCTATCTATATCTCCAGTCAGCTACAACTGGTTGTGATGCACATAAACTTTGTAAAAGCGTTTACCACTTTCCCCAAGACAGCATCATCAGAACATAATTTATCCTAGGATGTTCTGCAATCCTCATTAAATAGTGGATGCTGTCTAAACATGTAGCCAGAGACAAAAAGTCTATAGTTGCCCTATACCTAACCATTACAGTTTATACCTGTTCTTTTCCCCCCCTATAAAATAAATAGTTTAAAAAAAAGAACCCAAGGACAATTTTCCTTACTCTCCCTCCTGAACCTTTCTGCTGCTTTTTACACAAATGACCATACACTTCTACTCATGCCTCTCTAGGTTTCAGTACTTCATCTCTACTACCATTCAAAATTTCAGTTTTGGTTGACTTAAATGTCACAATCTACACATCCTCTCTTAGTAAACTAATAAGCTCTCTTCTCTATTCTAGCAATGCCATTTCTAGTCCAGTAATACCAAATTCTCTCCTCTTCAGACCCACCTCCCATTTGATCAAAATATAAATGAATTTCCTACAATACCACATTTTACTATTCATGAAATAGCACTTGGTAATTGAGTTATTTTGGATAATAAATATGGCAATATGAAAGTGGAAAATAAGGTGAAATGCCTATGCAGTAACATTATAGTATTATACATTAACATTATATTATAACATTCATTGCATTTTACTTTTTTACTTACTTACTTTTAATATTGTGTTTATTTAAACATGGCAGTATTGGCCCACCTCATTCTCACCATACTTTTTTCAATGCTATAAATAGGCAATTAGCTATCTACAAGCAGAACATAGCCATTTGGTATACACCGGGCCATTAGTGTAATTGAGACTGCATGGAAAAGAAAATTTGTGCAAAGTGCTACATATTTGCTTTTTTATATAGTGGCAAACAGAAAAGTGCATATTTTAATAAAAACTGAGCATACAGTGGACATTATGTCTTACACACATTACACTGCACAAATAACCCAGGCCACCTTTTGAAAAGTCCATGAATATACATACCTCTCCAATTGCACAATAATGATTGTTGGGACAAACTAAAAAAAAAAAAGAAACATTTCTTAAATATTGTTTTGAAACCAAAACTATGTACGAGTTACTTTTTTAATTAATTCGTCACAGCAGAGCCATTTATATTATAAATTAAAGCTTCAGATAATATCAAGTTCTTTAGTAATTTAATTATATTAAAAATAGATTTTTCTTACTGTAAACTTACACTGAGGTTTGCAAATGTATCTGTGGGTCAGCCTTCCTGATCCACCCACCAAGTATAACCTGATATATTTTCCTAATGGGTTTATATTACCTATATTGCTAATTACCACTGTTTGTATGGTTGTATTGTTTTCATGGTTAAAGCCAAAAGAAGTTGACAAGACTAACAGTCCTATTAAATTCCCTGTAATCCTGTAGCCTGTAACGTAGCTGGTAAGACTTGCGGCTATTAAATTGGCCCCGTAAAGCAACCCGCCAACGGCTCGCGGGGTAAGGGCGAAAAAACCCTTTGGGATGACGAAAATTGCACTCTGCAGCCGCGAATGCTTTGTTCTGTCAAGCCCATAACTGTTATGTTCGAAAATCTCTATTAAGTTGCAACCCCGTAAGCCACAAATGGAGCCAAAAAGCCAACGAGTGCTAGAGAGGACCCGCAAGGGGGTTAAAGTCCAATCCGTAGCTCTGTAAATGCACATATACACACCCTATTGTACTTATATGTAAAGGGAATGTGACGTTAGGTATTCAAATTAATAGCACAACATTCTCAAGAATGTATATCTGCAATATAAATAAAATACTTATTTTTTCTGTTTAATTTCCATGTTATCTAGATACCGGCAATCAATGTGTTAATACATATAATGGAACTCGCATAGACTAGAATATCATATTTACGGATTTATTAATATTGCATTATTTCTGGAATGCAGGTCCGATCGAAACTCGTAATTGAAGCCCGTAAGGCTTTGAAATCTAAACTCCATTTTTTAGTGACGTAACGATGACGATCTCTTTTGCCATTGGCTCAGTCGAAACTAGTAACTATGGTTTGACTAATTGAGCCGCACATCCAACGTGCGCAAGAATGGTTTACGGGTTTGCGTCTCAAGCCCATAACTCGCGGCATGGTCTAATTTAATAGCTCTGCATGTGGCGTGCCGATGCCGCTACAGGCTTTGAATTTAATGTGGCTGTAATAGTGTGTAGACCCCAGGGAGTTAATGGGCTGATTAAGCAAAATGTCTCCTTGGATCTTTCCACACTTAGTTTCCTTTTGCTTTAGACTCAAAACAATACGGGCAGAGTCCAGGTAGCAATTAGCAATTGGTGGCAATAACTACCAGTAAAATTAGAAAGGGTGCATCTGAAAGGCTGTAAAAAAGTAAACTTCTATTTAAAGTTACTATAAGAAATGCATTTTTAGAAACAACCTACATTTTTAAATTCTGAACCTCCACTGTGTTCATTTAAAGGGCACGTTTTGTGTTTTATTTTTCTAATCAAATTAATATTTTACATTTGTTTTATCATTTAACATTAATTTAAAAGGAAAAATTTATAGAAATGTAATTTGTAGAAGCAAATTACCTCTTGAATTTTTCGTTTTAAGCTCAACCCACTAAAATACTATGCATGAATGTTTCTAGACTGGGAAGTTGTGCCTATTTACAGATGAGAAATAAATGTATTGGCAACACTCATGAATGGAAACAGGAAGATAGTGAGCAGAGCTTGAATAAGAACAGCTATGCAAGATCTTTTCTTACACCCAGTATTTTTAAAATGTCACTATTTTTTTAATTAAGATTTGCATTTTTTTCAAGTAAAAGATAAAAGGAAGTGTCAATTACTAATGTGTCAGTTTATTTGACACACGCAATAGTTTTAGTGTTAATATAGGAATGAAAAGGAAAGTGGCATTATCATACTGCCTTGATACAGACAGATCCCACTTACCATACCAGCGAACTTCTCTAAATATTGTCTTTGCATAGGCCAGCATGTCTTCTGGCATTGTTGGTAAATAGGAGTTCTAAAAGTAAAAATGAGTGATGATAAACATAAAAATAACATGAAATACATTAGAATATAATCTTTCGTACCCCACCCACAATATGTTTACCTGCATTGTGTCAGGAGAAAATGCCAAATTCTTAAGTGGCTCAAGAAGATTATGATTTCTGTTCAGCAGAACAGCAGCTGTATGCATGGCAAGCCCAATAATACTACAATGAAGGCTTGTCATTCCTGGACCAACTTTCAGTATGGGTCGGGAATTATTGAGCAGTGATTGTAGAAATTGCTTTGTGGCTTCTTTTTTGAGGACTTTGGACTTATGGATGAAGGTCTTCACCGCGTCATGTTTCTAAATAAAACAAAATAAAAATACCTTATAAATAAACACTTACATATAGATCAGTAATAAAATATATTTAAATGAGACTGTAATTTACAGTGGGAAGGAGTATAACATACAGAAACATAGAACAACTCGATCACATATGCTTCAACTATTTACATAACAAGAAATACATGCCGGATACGGTAAGTTGCAGCATTTGTTGTGGAGGCTTGTGTCCCACATATAATATCATGAAAATTAAATATAAAATCACTTACGGTCTCTGCAGCTGGATTAACATGATTCTGGGTTGCATAAAGCATGGTTATTTCTCTAAAAACAGCAAGGAGAAGATGGGCAGCCTGTTCACAATCAGAACTTTTACATCCCTTAAAAAAGAAACATAAGATGTGCATGCTTGTAATACTTCCAGCTTTCAAGATGGCAAAATTTAAATGTCAACAAAAACAAAGAAAGGTTTCAATAAACATATACACTTTTTTTATAGAAACATAAAGTTCCTTATTGCAGTTCACATATTGGTGATAACTACTTAATATTCACAATGGCGTCCAACATAATGAATATACCTCTTGTGCTTTTTTTAAGCTTTCCTCTTTACACTCCAGCAATGCTTTGCCAATTCCATCTCTCAGCATCTTGTAATCATTGCCACACACCAAGAATAAGTCAATTTGGCTGGACTGATTCTCCTGAAAGAATAATAATTATTACTTAAAATTCTAAATCAAAATAATTAATGTATAATGTGCTAATCTATTTATTAAGATTCCTGTGTAATATTTCATGTTCAAAGTTACACAGTTAAAGTTTTAAAGGAATTGTATTAATGATGGTTCAGTGTTACCGATTTATATCAATTTATATTTTACAGAACATTATAGAACTTCTGTATACGTTTATCAAGAATGCAGATCGCTAGTATGAACAAAAATACATAAAGCACAAAATCAAACTTTACCTTTTTCTGGATGACTCGTGGAGGAAATAACCATTTGAACTCCTCGTCTTTGAACATTTTTTGTACTGTCTCAATCCCGGATTGGTTTGCCAATTTACGGATTAAATAAACTCTGTACCAGTCATTCCCAGAGCGTGAACAGAAATCCTTTACATATTGTAAGTATTCATGTTTATTAATCACTTCTGCAAAAATAAATAGGTACATTTATATATTATACATATGAAATATTGTGTGCTAAGGGGTGTAATAAAAAACAGAGTGGAACCTGGCAGACATATTTTAGTGAGTTCTCAGCAGTCACATACACTTTGCAACAGTCGATGAGGGGAGTAGCTGTTTCTATATTTCATTTAGACCATTTTAGATTATTTTAAAATATGTATTGTTTTTTTTAAATATATTCATTCAGTTTATACTACTATATACAGTACAAGTTCTTAATTTTAAGTTGAAATATAGTTTGGTGACAGATAAGAACCAAAAAGGCCCATTTGGTCTACCCATTCTACCTAAACGTTTGGCTTAATTAATTAAGGATAGCTTTATGCTTATCTCAGACAAGCTAAAATTCCTTAACTGTGATTGACCCAACCACTTCCACTGGAAGGCTGTTCAACTACTACTATTATTTCTGTAAAGTAGTACTTTTTCATATTACCACTAAATCTACCACCTTTCAACTTCAAATCATGACTTCTTCTTCTCATGCACATTTCCCTTTTTGAAATGTATACAATTTGTTGATGTTTTTGAAGGTTTCTATCATATCACCCTTCTCCCTTCTGTCCTCTAAGCTAAAACAGTACTGCTACATAAAAAAGGGTAGTAGTGAAGACCCATGTAAATACATGATAGTAAGGTTTACATCAGTAGAATGCAAACAAATGAAAAACATTTTGAAAGAAAGAATGATCGAATAGTTAAAATCTAAGATTTACAAGACGATGGCTTTACTGCTGGGAGATCACGTCAGACTAACCCGAATTGACTTTTTCATTATATTATCAACATTATAGACCAGGGTGGAGCGGTAGATCTATCTTATCTAGATTTCAGTAAAGCATCTGTCATTGTCCCACACAATAAATTAAGCTATAAATGTCATAGTCTGAGACTAGATTCAAACATAGTTCACTGAATAGAACACTGGCTAGAAGATAGGTGCCAGTCATAGTTAATGGAATACAGAGGAAGGGATGGTTACTAGTGAAGTATCACACTCCTCAGTGCTATGGTGTGTCTTATCCAAGTATTATTTTGTGATATTACTAATGGGCTCCGATGAAAACTTGTCCTTCACTGTACTTATTGAAGGTTCAAAAGATGCTTTAAATACATGACATGAGAAATAACCAGTTCCATGTCTCATTAAACTAATAAAGTGTTCCAAATGTGACCATGCAATAGTTACATATAATATTTTTAGGAAGAGATACTACTCTTGCAGTCTCTGCATCATACCGATTACTTTTCGAATTATTTCAACATTTTTAATTATTGCAAAAAAAAAAAATGTTTATTTTAAATGTTTATAAAGAGCCACCAGTAATGAATACTCATGTAGTGATTTATTTTTATTTTTATGGCTGGTACATTCTTATGTGTAGTCACTGCAAATTGCCCAACACTTGTAACAATCAAACAATCTTACGGTTTTGTGAAACAAGCAGTTCTGCTGCTGTGTCCAGTGCCAGTCTAATCCTGGCAATTGCTTGAAGGAAATGGATGGAGGATTCTTTGGGTCCAAGTTGATTACTGTTTTGTAGATAGTGTTTAAGGAAGGATCCTTCTTCTCTAAGGTATATTGTTTTATCACTGTCTTGAAGAGCTCTAGCCTTTTCATACATAGAATCCTAGAATACAACAAAGTACTTCAGTATGAAAAGTAGACTTCCTATTTCTCTTGAGGAGAAAAAAGATATGTCAATATTTCAGTAAAGTTGTCAGAACAACATAAATTTGATGGCATAAACCAAATCAAAAGAGCCATCTAACCTGCCCATTCTATCTACCCAGCAGGCTGAGATTAATAATTAAGGACAGCCTTATATCCCACACATGCTTGAATTCCTTTACAGTTTTTGTACATGGTTATCATGCTCACCTCCAAACAGTTAACAAATAGCAGATAAACTTCTGAGGTATCCTCTTTACTAAGAATATTACTTTCTTGTACAGCGGATAAGTACTTCTGAACATATTTTTTAATGTCATCAAAACTGCAAAATGAGAGGGAAAACAGATTGTTTTTAAAGCCAAGTAAAGAATATCCCAGAAATGTAAAAAGTAAGAGGCAAGGGAATTATTTAATTATTTCTGTTTACCTGTACTTCAGTAGCAACTTCAGTATTACGGATCTGATCACTGGGGTTTTGTCCACAGAGTCTTCAAATGGTGAAAGAGACTTTGTGTACTTCTTGGGGCCTTTGTCAAAAAGGAAAATAGATCATACAACTGGTAAATATATTAACATGAAAGAACATCCAAAATGTAATACTTACCATCAAGAAGACATTGCTTGTCAATGAAAATCAAAGAAAGCAGCTGAAGAACTACTTCTTCTTCTGGAGGGGTGTTGTCTTTGAAACATAAGGTACATATAATGTCAATGAAGAATCCATTGCACTGTTGTCGAAATTTGGCATATTTTTGTATTGCATCACTGTCAAGAAAGCAAATGAAGAATATTGGTGTGTAAACTCTCTATTCACTGTTTTCTTGTGTAGGATAACTGGCAAAACAACATTTAAACCCTTGAAAAACATATACATAATTTACTAATACATTGGTCATAAAAGCAGAACAATATTCTCTATTATCTCTTACATGCTATACACAGAAACTGATATATAGGTGGAATATCTCATTATTTCTGAATATGTATCATAAGTATTATTTTTAAAACCAACATAGGAAACACCTCAAACAATAAAAGGAGTTTAATCAGGAAGTAATATAAAAAAACAATCAAAGCACTCACATTTGAAGACCTCAGTCATATGAGGTATTTGTATCTGGACATTACGCTGGACTGATTTGTTTGATTTTATTGTCATTAGCCTTTTTTACATTATTATATATTTTTATGTTTTTTGCTTTGCAATCACATATCTAATTTCTATGGGATTAGATGGTTTATTCATTTTGCTCACCCATCATTATAGACACTAGTCTCTTTTTGTACACATTTACAGACAAATTCTGGTAGAGCCCTTTTATTTCCACACACTCTTTTTATGATCGTTAGGCGCTTCTTAGCTGTCTGCAGATTGTATATTCCTCCCCTTATTTTAGGTTGGTTTATTGATCTATTAGACTGTGTTTTAAATGCTTGATATATACATTTAAATTAATATTGCTTTTAAATGAAACTTAAGAGGAAAGCGGATGACAATGAAGCAACAAAATAATGCTCACAGGCGAACGGTAGTTACAACCCATTTTCTAAAAATATATTTTTAGGTGCAGATGTTTGTTTCTCATACTTATGATATTCACATTTAATTTTACTATAATTATGTGGGTAATATTTTTTAAGACATAAAGGGTGTGATGGCTGTAAGTGGTTAAATGTTAACTACAAGTCTTAAAGGGTGCTGAGATAAACAGGACTAGCTAAGAAAAGTGTTGAAGAAAAATAGAAAAGATCTCTTCTAATGGGGCACACCATAACCCAATCTAACAAAAAAGAGCTCATATAAAATGTAACCTTTATTAACATTGTTAAAATGGTAATGATTAAAAACTTGAAACTCAGACACTAAACATAACATTTCCAGAGTCCCTATATTACTGGGTCCACAACCTCTAAATGGATATATTTCTTAAAAAAAGATCTTGGATCATGTCAGTTGAACAAGTAACAAATTGTGTCTATGGAATAAAGTGCTCAGTGTATTTGAGGTAGATCCACAGAGAGTATATTAATAAGGTGCTAGTGCTAAAGTAACCGGTGCCTATATGTTTACTACTTGTGTCAATAGATAAGTGCTAATATTGTGCAATGCTCCATTTATAAATGATTGAAAATACTGCACGATTCCTATTCTCCACACACACACACAAATATATATATATATATATATATATATATATATATATACACAGGTTGTATCCACTTATTTTGCAAGACACTATGTGTGATAGAAAACTATTTTCTGCACTCCTCTACCCACTTTATTGCTTATCTGAAATACCCTTCTAAATAGACCTCAATACTTTTGTCAAACTGAAATACTTAGGCCCTCATTCAATTGCGATTTGGCCAATTGAATAGGGCTCTAAATAAGCACATAACATATATTTTTTAAATAAGTTTTTAGTTAGTAAGCATCTATCCAAAAGCAAGGTTTTCACTAACTAAAAACTTTTTTAAAAAACATATGTTATGTGCTTATTTAGAGCGCTATTCAATTGGCCAAATCGCAATTGAATGAGGGCCTTAGGGTTTTGGGAATAGTATGTAAGTAGGGAATAGTAGTAGGGAGAGGACGCAGGCTATCACTAACATCTGTATCTACAATTAGGTGCCATATGATGATGTCACTGACGTGAGACATGTGTACATCGGCAGATCCGACGCACGTTTCTAATTTTCATCAGCGGTTATGCGCCGCTGTGTGACAATGCTATTTAAAGACTCTAGTCACTATGGCAACATGGCCTACATTAAAAACAATGAAATATGCTTACAAATTTAAACATTGCTGGATTATCTAGTTAAAAACCAATATAGACCACTTTCAGTATGAGTTATAATAGGATTGGGCACAAGCCAAAGGCTATATTATTCATATCTATTTGGCAAAACAATGCTAATACGTCATATCATGTCCTTGTCACTAGGATAAAGATATATTATTTCTTGAATTTAAAGTGACAGTCTAACTGTACTACTCATTGAGTTTCCAATGGATATATACCATTACTTGTTTTTGAGTTGGACTCTTATTACATATTTGTATACAGTGACACGCTCTTACATATCAAGCTTAGTAGTGGTGTTTAGCATTTTGACATTGTATTCAATTTTGTATTATTTATTAGATGTCATTTTAAGCCTGGTAACCAACCTCTATGTGATAGGATGACATTTTAATCTTCATACAATGGAAACACACACTAGAAAATTCTATATTGATTTAAATACATAAATTGAACTATTATTTACAAATTACTTACAAGTGTTACTCTATATGAAATCCAATATACACTAAGTTCTATCAGAAATTTAAATGAAGGGAGATAATGTGGATCCTTCATTAAGGCCTAGTGGTCTTTTCCTTTTCAATGTATAAATCCTCTCAGCCTCTCTTTTTTAAGGAGTTCTTTATTCAATTCACCAATTCTGATGGTTTTCTTAATACTATCAATGGCTATGAAATTAATGGCATTTACATCACCTCTATGTTTAGTGTTGATATGTGCAGTATCATGCTCTTTTTTGATGCTGTATACATGCTCCAAAATTCTTCATCTGAACTCTCTGCAGGTTTTACCTACATATTTCATCCCACATTTGCATATCAATAGATAAATTACTCCCTCTGATTTGCAATTGAGGAAACTATTTATTTTGAAATGTTTACTTCCATCTGCAGAAGGGAATGTTTTAGATGGTTTGACATATTTGCATGCCTTACATGACTGATATTTGACACATTTCGTCTCCTGAAGCCAAGTTGTTCTTTTGGGGTTTTTTAAGTGGCTAGTAGTGAGTATATCGCTTAAGTTGGTTGATCTGCGGCTTGTTATTTGTGCTCTCTTTCTGTGAGGTAGGGCTTTAAGTCCTTATCCTCTAACAAGATATTCCAATGTTTGTCAAAGATCTTTTTTATATCATACCACTTACCATTGTATGTGCCAATATATATAACTTTATTATCATGATTTTTGGCTTTGTCTATCAGTAAGGACTCTTTATGTATCTCTCTGGCTCTATGGTATGCTCTTTTGAGGGTCTTCTTATTATAGCCTCTCTCTAAGAACCAAGGTTGGAGTTCCTTAGCTTCTTTTTCAGATTCTCTGTCAGATTATTTTAGACAATTATGTCTAACTCTTCGGTATTGGCCTACTGCTATCCCTGAGAGTAATGCTTTGGGGTGGCTGCTGTCAGCTTGCAAAAGATTATTGGTAGCCGTGGGTTTCCTGTAGGTAGTTGTTTTTAATTTACCATCTGCCATTTTCACTATTCTTAGATCAAAAAATGTTATAGAGGTCTAATTAATTTCAGAAGTTAAATACAGGCCCATATCATTGTTGTTTAATACCTCAATGAATTCATACAACTTCATAGGAGTCCCAGACCATAAGTGCAAAATATTGTTGATGAAGCAGACCCATAATTCTATGTTTTCAGTATATTTGTCCATTTCTTCACCAAAAATTATTTGTTCTTCCCACCATCCTATATATAAACAGGCATAAGTTGGGGCATAGGCTGTGCCCATGGCAGTGCCACAAATTTGATGGAAAAATTGGTTCAAAAAGACAAAGTAGTTGTGACATAACACAAACCCTTAAGAGTTCTAGTACAAAGTCATTATGATTAATGAAAGGACTGTCTATTTCTGATAAGAAACATTTATTCCTCTTTCATGCTGGATATTTGTGTACAGAGACTCTACATCTAATGAGACCAATAATGCATTTTCACTGGCTTCTATGCCATTCAATTTGCATAGTACATCCTTAGTATCTTTTATATATGAAGACAAATTCACGTAGATCAAAGTCTACATATTTACTAGGATTTTCAGCTAGACTATTTATACCAGAAATTATTGGTCTACCTGGTGTTTTTTTTTTGTGTATCTTGGGAATGGTATAGAAAGTTGCAATTTCCAGATGTTTATTCTGTAGGAATTCAAACACAGGTTTATTTATAAATTTTTTGTTGTAGTCCTCTAGTTAATACATCATTTACTTCTTCTCTGATGTTGTCAGTTTGGTCTTTATCCAATTTTTTATAACTCTTTTTGTCATTTAAGAGTCTTTTACATAGTCAACTCTATTTAGAATAACTATGTTGCCTCCCTTGTCAGAATTCCACATTACAAGATCATCATTTTGCTGCAACTCTTTCAAAGCCTTTCTCTGTTAATTAGTCAAATTTGAACACACTATAAGGTTGTCAGAAATTATTGACAAATAGTTCAATGTTGGGACTTATTGGGAGAGGAGGTTTGTATCGGCTCTTGGGCTTCAGAAAAGAAAAAGGGCCCTTAGATTAAAAATCATAATTCTCAGATAGTAAACTTTCCAACTCTCTTAGAATTTGTTGGTCAGATTGATCCAATGTATTGCTGTTGCTTCCTTTTTTTGAAAATGCTTTTTTAAAGCCAGTTTTCCATTAAAAATGTCTGGTAAAGATCTTTTACCCATTCAAATACATTGAATTGTGCTGTTAGGAAGAAACGTAAACCTTTTTGTAATAGAGATGTATGGTCATTGGAAAGTATATAATTAGGGAGATTTTATTATTATTACTTGTTCAACTGACAGGATCAGATATCATTTTTGAAGAAATATATCCATTTAGAGGTTGTGGACCCAGTCATATAGAGACACTGGAAATCTAATGTGTATAGTGTCTGAGTTTCAAGTTTTAATTATCACCATTTTAACAATGTTAATAAAGGTTACATTTTATATGAGCTCTTTTTAGTGAGATTGGGTTAGGGTGTGCCTCATTAAAATAGATATTTTCTATTGTTCTTCAACACTTTGCTTAAAATCTTTTAACTAAATAATAATAATGTTAACAATAATTATTATATGTTAACAATGTTCTGTTTCTACTTAACAAGTGATTACCCAAGTTCCTTTGACACGCCGATAGTAAAATTCTCCGGCAGTTCAACTTTACACATGGGACAACTATTATTTCCAACCTCCAACCACTGCTTCATACAGGATTCACAGAACACATGTTGACAAGGAAGGCAGACTGGCTCTGTTGGGTCTTCCTGGCAGATCGGACATATTTGTACACCAAATCTGTATGGCAAAACATATTACAGCATTTTGTCTTTATTAAAGTTAATTTTTTTACTGGAATATATAATAAAGTTATGGTGTAGTAATAATAGTATAATAGTAAAATATAGTATACATTAAAAGTATAGAATACTGTATAACATGTTAGTAATTGTTATATTAATATAAGATATAAATAATACAATAGTACAATCTTAATAATATAAATCATATACATAACATATTAAATACTTGCATAATTATATCAAAAAATTAAAGTAAAACTGACAATAAATATTGACAATAAATTAAAATAAAAACCAAAGGCATTTGGTGTCAGATAGAATGCCCTTTTTGCCCTATGTTAAACTACGTTATAAGTGAATGATATTTTAAATTGTTCAAATAATTCTTATTTGCCAAAGTATACACAACACATCAGCATTTATTTATTGTTACCTTAAAATTAATTTTCCAACCGCATCTCTGCACTTACGAAGAACATCAATAATTGCCAAGAAAGGTTTTTGAGACTTGATATCAGCAAAGCCCTCAAGATACTATTGAAGAAAAGACAATATACTAATTTAATATTCTATATTAGATCAGTTGAAGGCAAATATCTACAAACAGCTGATTGTGTAATATCTCCATAAAGGTTCTCTTTATTAATTAATATAATTGGAATATTGAAAAAGAAAGCCTTAAAGAAAAAATAGGACATTGAAAAGAAAACAAATAACACATAATGGTCTAAAGTAATTTGAAGAAATATGGAACTCAAATCGTCCATTTAAGACAGTATGTTATAAACTTTAGAAAAGTTTGTCTATGCATTGATCATACTGTGTATGACCCCATGTACTACAAATCATAAGTGTTTTTTTTATTTTTATTATTCTACAATGTATTATTATTTAATGATTTATAATACTGTAACTCATTCAGAAGACGATGTACAACAGTCACAAAAGTAACAGACCTTGAGATATATTTGTAACATTTGTTAAATGAACTCTTTCTTGCGACAATAAAAATATTAAAAAAATATATATATTTTTGACATATAAACCATTACCTTAGAGTAGCTAATTTTGTTAATGTGGTATTCCTAACAATATTTAATGCGTGTTTGAATGGGGTGAAACTTTAGTGAGTATTATAAGACAAAGTGTTGTCAAGATAACCATTCTAAATTCCATCACCTCATGAATATAAACCAATGAATGAATATACTAGAACAAAAAAAAAATCGGAATGAATAAATACATGTACATATACTGTACATGTAGAATAGGTAATGTGGGTTCTATGTTTTGTTACACTCACTACAGTTCTTTGTTTACCTTGCCAAGGAAAATTGTGTGTTCTCTCAACAGTTCCTGCATCGGACCATTTTGGACACT
The DNA here is from genome assembly GCA_027410445.1 of Discoglossus pictus. NCBI lineage: Eukaryota > Metazoa > Chordata > Amphibia > Anura > Alytidae > Discoglossus > Discoglossus pictus. The sequence goes on along the minus strand of CM050168.1, from coordinate 253,150,017 downwards.
CTCATCCAATAGCACATGTTCTATAAATAAAGCCATGGAGAATACGCAATTCCATTCAATCCTGAAAAATACATAGGATAAAACGTTTTTGATGTTGCATAGATCTTGCTTAATAGATTCATGTGTAGAAAACACATTTTCATACATACTTGATTTGCTCGATTGCTTGTTGGCACAATGGACTGTGGCCTTGTAAGTAGTTCTCTGAACAGATAAGATCAATTGGTATTTGGAGATTTTTCACTTGACGCAACCAGGCTTGTGGGCTTGGATGCAGTACAGTGGTTTCCAACATTTCTAAACATGCAATGGCTGCATAACAATCAAGAGCCTAGGAAATACAAATAAAAACAATAACATTATATTCTATGTGATATCAATACTGAATTCAACAGAGTATTCTTTAAAACATTACGAAGGCTATTTTTTGTTTGTTTGCAAACAATAAGTAATCTGAAAACCAAATAAAAGGGCACTGAAAAAATGGAGGGAGAGTCACTTGCCAAACAAATTTAAATGTTTAACATGGGCGTAAATTCTATGTTATAGAACAGAACCGGAACTTTAGAAATATACCTACATTTGAAACCTTAGTGCCACTTAAATCCTCTTAGTATTATGTCTAGCTTACTAATCTAATAATTTCTTCTGTTCACAGCTTCTATCTTATAAAATTGATGTTTCAATCATCAAAAATACATACTAATGATAGAGGGTATATTTATATGTTGATGTATTTTTTCATAATTGTTGTTCAGTCCTTCAGTCATGTCTGACTCTCAGTGACCATATGGACCACAGCACCCAGGCACATCTGTGTCACTAGTGATGCTTATCCATATGGTTTTCATAGATACTGGAGTGGGTTACCAGTTCCTTCTACATTGGACCACAATTTGTTTGACTTGCTATGACCTGCTCATCTTGGGTGATACTACATAGTATTGCTCACAGCTTCATTGAGGTGCAAAAGCCCATTCACGACTACAAGGTTGGGATCCAGAAGATGATTGTGTCATATACACAAGCTTAAATCACTTAGTTACCTTGCAATCTGACAACAACAATTCAATCATCGTAGAAAACCCACTTTGATGTTTGCAAATGGAATACGAATGCCACTGTCCAATAGGGCACAGTAGCTAGGTCTCTGCACCTGTGAGCTCGTCCTTTATCGAGTTAGGCATATTTTATATAAATGTTTTACCTAGGTGTTATAATTAATTGTATCCTCAATATTATTGCCATGTAAAAAAATTACACTGCACTGCCTTACAGTTCTCTCTCAGTTGTAAATTACACCCACATCCACAGGAAGGGAATTCACACTACCAGTGTCCCACGCTGCACTATTGCAAGCAGACAATGATATGCTGTGTGTCTGATCATCATGAGACACTGATATTGTGAAGCCCCTAAAGGGTGTGGCTTTAGGTCAGAGCTGTGAAACATGGCATCCACATGGGAGAAAACAGGTAGACAGTGGGAGGCTCCATAGAGGCTCCAGTTGAGAATATATTACTCTAGGATTTCTTAGAAGTGTAACTTTTATATGACAATTGAAGAGGATAAAATTAGTCAACATTCATATAAAATGAAAATAAAAAAAAAGTCAACTGAAAATAGTTTAAAAATGAAGAAACTATTGGACTGATATGTAGTATCACAAGCAGGCTGCATTTTAAAGACAAAATGTATGTTATGAAAATTATTTTAATCTTCCTGACACATAGATCAGCTTCTAAAGATCCCCTAAATTTGTTGGTATGTATTGTTAACGCTTTTTATATGGTCAATAACAGTATTTGCTGGAAAAGAGTGAATGTTTAGAAGAGGGTGTTTTAGCATAGCATATGTTTTCATATATTAATTGGAAATACTCATGTTTCATCCATGTCACACACAGCTGTTATGTGAAATGAAGCCATGATCAACCATTAGTGTATACAGAGAATATTTATACTGTATTACATCCCCCTGTTCATTGCTTGTCATCAGTCATACTATTCCTCAATGGCAAAACAGTAGTATGCATTGACCTACAAGGCTATGCTCTAATACTGTACTAGAAACTGATCAGTGTAATTAGCAAAAAGCTCTTAATATCTTGGCAAATCCTTTTTGAGAATGAGTTAAATTGCAATTTTCTGCACATCATTAATAATCTCTTACCATCTGACTGCCGATCATAGACTGCAGTGTTTCTATTCTTTTGGTGAGAACATCCAGTACTGTTGGGTTGATGGCTACAATCCTGGAAAAGTTTTGCAACCTATGTTGAAACTGATGGTAACCAAGATGTACCCAAGGAAGTGTCATCTCTGCTCCACCTAGAACAGTTCTCATCTCTTCAATACAAGATGAAAGACCAAACACAATGAGCTGTAAAATATGAAAAGTAATTAAAAAAAAGTATATGGCCAAATTAATTGAAAATAAAACTTAGTAATATTCTTTACTCCAACTGTGCTTTACAAATTTGGAGAGTGTTAAAGAACCAGACAATATAATTACGGATGTGTTAAAAGTGAGTTTCATATTTTTTTTGAAGGTTCCCAGTGATGCCCTGAAAAAAAAGTAACTAGATGTTTTAATTAGGCATCGATCATTAATCAAATTGATCAGAAAAGCTACTTTCTGTATTAAATTCACTTTCAAACATTAACTTCTAAAACTCCAGTTTAGCGGTTTGTCTCTATCTGTTATGAGGTCATCAAGGAGTGGAAAAACCAATGTAAACCAATTGAACACACCAAATCTCCGGCAAATAGGGAGCATTTGCGCCTAGATAAACATAAACTTGTGTCTAACCTAGGACTCCAGACAAAGTTGCTCCACTTGATGATCTCATAATGGGGTCAATCATCTCAACTTGAATTTTAGAAGTTGACGAGAGTAACCAACACTGAATATGGCTTTTCTACATAATTGTATATTAATTAGGCCTTGACCTTTAGTCAAATTCAAGCATAATAATAATGTTGTTAGTGACTTACAGTAGCCATTTAAGTAAATATTTTCTTATATCTTATATCAGTTGTGCACCATATGATGACATATTTTTGTAGTCAAGTGATTTTAAAGTATAGTCACAAGGAAACATGGCAAAAACAAATTAGTTTAGTAAGCCTAAGACAGTAATGTGGGTCTGTGCAGGAATTAGTAGACAGAGCAGAAAAAAAGTGTGAGGCATTTAATTCAGAAGTTAAAGAAGAAGTGTTATGAGGAAAAAGAATAGGCAACTCTTTGTATGTGAGCAGAGGTAGTAGTGGCAGCCATAACATATTCTGCTCACACGTCTACTAAGTCTTCAATATCCACCAACACCAAGGTTTATTTATATTCTAATTTGATGGCATGAGACAATTAGCTGACACAAAACCTGTTTCCCTTTTTTGTGAGGCATCTGAGAAAACATTGAGCCCACCCAAAGTGAGTTGAACCCCAAGTAGTTGCAGGCCTCGCCGTTGGTGCTCATTGCGGGCCTTTCCTCCCATCTACTTTGCCGCTCATTGCAGGCGGAGGCATGCGTTGCGAGCATGTGCAAGCCCATAACTTTTCGATCGTTACAGACAAACGCTCTCACCCTGTGTCTCTTTCCCCCATCTCCCTCTCCTGTGTCTCTTTTCCCCTCTCTCCCTCCCGTGTCTCTTTCCCTCAACTCCCTCCCCAGTGTCTCTTTCCCTCAACTCCCTCCCCAGTGTCTCTTTCCCCCCTCTCCCTCCCGTGTCTCTTTGCCCCCCTCTCCCTGCCCTTTTTTTCCCCCATATCTCCCTCCCCTGTGTCTCTTTCCCCCCGTCTTCCTCCCCTTTGTTTCTTCCCCCACTCTCCCTCCCCTGTGTCTCTTTCCCTCCTCTCCCTCCTGTGTCTCTTTCCCCCCTCTCCATCCCCTGTGTCTCTTTCACCCCTCTCCCTCCCCTGCGTCTCTTCCCCCCTCTCTTCTGCCTGTTTCTCTTTCCCTCCTCTCCCTCCTGTGTCTCTTTCCCCCCTCTCCATCCCCTGTGTCTCTTTCACACCTCTCTTCCCCCTGTTTCTCTTTGATCCACTCTCTCCCATGTGTTTCTTTCCCCCCCTCTCCATCCCCTGTGTCTCTTTCCCCCTCTCCCTCCCCTGCGTCTCTTCCCCCTCTCTTACCCCTGTGTCTCTTTTCCCGTCTCTCTCTCCCCTGTGTCTCTTTCCCTCAACTCCCTCCCGAGTGCCTTATTCCCCCCTCTCCCTCCCGTGTCTCTTTGCCCCCCTCTCCCTGTCCTTTTTCCCCCATATCTCCCTCCCCTGTGTCTCTATCCCCCCCGTCTTCCTCCCCTCCATCTCTTCCCCCTCTCCCTCCCCTGTGTCTCTTTACCCCAAGCATGTAAAATTTAACATAGCGTTACAGACAAACTCGCTATTACGACAACTATATATATGATAATACTTTTGTGATGTGCACATGATAACATTGAGGTAAAAGTGACTACCAAATAAAATAAAATTTCAAGCAAGCTACTATATATCTTCAGCAACTCTAAAAGTTGAAGTAATTTCAGTTACAAGTTAAATCATACCTACGGAAAGATGTTAGCCTTGATGTCCTAAAGAGTGAAATGTTATCCTATGGGGCATATATACAAACATTTGCATTATCCAAGAGTTCTCCAAAATGGCACCGTTTTGTACATACGGCCCTTGCATCAACTGTTACTTCACTTTTTAAATTTTTAAACTAGCTCATGATTTTATCAATGTTATTTTTCACTATTTCCCATATTTTCTAATCATTATGCAACCAATTACTGAGCACTTAATTTGTTAGTTAGACATCAATGGGGATGTTAATTTAATATAAAAAAATATTCTAATAAAGTACATACCTTGAAAAATAATACAGTTTTGTAAACGTCCAAATAAGATTGGTATGCTTACACTTTCTCTATTCTATAAAATATTACACATTCTTCAACTTCTACTATCTGTTATCATAGGTCTAGGCAACTTAATTAAAAAACAACACATGTAAAATAGATTAGGTTAAAAGCATTACTTGTAACTCTGTAATTGAGGAAAGACTCATGTTCTGAAGAATGAAGTCCCGCTGATAAAAAATTAGCAGGTTTTGACGATCACTCTCCTCCCATGATGAAATGTACTGTCCCAATGGTGCCTGAGAGAAGATACTTAGAAATTTCTTTTCAGGACCTAAATAAATGTAAAACAAAAATACATTAAATTAGGAATGCAACTAAAATTGTATTACTTAAAAAAAAAGTTTCAACAGGGACATTCTTCCCAGAATGTCCACTGCTATCCCAGCACCTTACCTTCTATGCTCTGAATATATTGAGCTTGAGCCCATATTTCTTCCAAATAATCTTTAATTTTCCAACTGAATGGTATAAAATTTCCCTCACAAATGGAAAGATTCATATAGTTCTTCACTAGTATTGTTTCGGAATTGGAACTGGTAAAAAAAAAAAATCATAAAAGAAACAATAAAAACAGAATGAATAAAATACAAAAATATTAATAAATTTGACACAAGTATCAACATTGTATTGTTATACATGCGAAAATATAGCAGACTGCATTTTATTAAGACAGAGACTATAGTGAAAACCCTCAGTAAATTTGAAATCTTTTTTTGTAAAAACTGGAAACCACTAATCTAATCAATATGCGTTTAAAAGTAATATATACATGGATTAAAAGTGTTTCATAAAAATGTAAAAGTTCAATACACCAGTTGATTATTTTATCATAATCTAACGGCAATGGAGACAGAACACCATCTATATTATTTTTTCTTAAAGGGCAGAAATTCATTAATATTAACAAAATAGCTAAACAATAATAAAAAACAAAAACAACACTTTGAACTGTTAAGCATACCTGCTTGTTTTGAGACTGTAGGAAACATTTAAAAGTTTTTCATCCCTGAAGATAAACATCCAAAGAGATTTAAAAATGGCAGCCACATCTGTGTTGACTAGAATCTCCAGATTGGCATCTTTATCCAAAACAGATAGAAGATAAGCCAAAAGTGGTGTGACAGCTACTTGAATTCGTTTCCACAAAGTATGCCTGTAAATAAAATGGACTAGTTTAATAACATTACATAAAAAAAATCAAAGTGATACATGATGAATAACAGTTATAAAATGTCATAAAAGACCGTTGAATATTGAAAAAAATATGCCTGAAATCTTTGAGTCTGCCTAAGAGCATAAATAAAAAGGAAAATGTCATACAGTTGGTTTAATTAGAAAAAAAATCATTTTAATGCCTCTACTAGATATTGAATGAATCAATGAAGATTGGTGAATTTTTTATTTGTAAGAGGTCGTTAACATTTCTGAATCGATATGATTGCATTTCCTGAAGCACAGAGTTTGGGCAAAACATTGTCCAATTATAGCACACACACACATGAGAAATGATGGAAATAACACAAAATGGATTCTGGAACTCATAAACAGAGTCTTAGGCACAGTGAACAATGAGTGAAAATTGCATCTAAATGCATATATTTATTGAACTAGCTCATATTAATCCAAATATACAGTTTTATGTTTCAGTCAGAATTAGGACAAATAGCAGACATTTTTTTATGCATATTTATGCACATTTGTAAAATTAGAGCACATTGTCAATGTTATGGCATATTATTGCATATTCACATGTCCAAAGCATGAACATCATGCACCCCTAGATTAAAAGCTGCTTATTTGTGGCTACATTCTTGGAATACTACTTGTAGCTTAAAAATGTGTGTATTCTGTAGAAGAACAAAATTGTTCTAACCATCTTGATTACATGCAGATACTTATTTTAAGAACGGAGTGGGGGATAGGTTGACAAACTGCTTCATTTATTATTAGCAATGTAAAAGTTATAGTTTTTTTTATTTCCTCTATAAAATACTAACTAAGGTAAACTTAGGTACAGAAACTATGTTATACTTATTGCCATACAAAGTACCTTGATCTCTTTACATTCTAACTTATTTCTTCCAAGTCTATCTGTGGTAACACAAATCCAACATTATTTGTTATTTATGTTATTTGTAATCTATTAAAATTGTAATAGAACAGTAGACATTTTTAAAATTTCAACGTATTTTTTATTTTTTTACAATGTTATGTTACTGCTATCTTTTAATATTAACTAGTCAATGTCTGGGCTTACTTTACCTGAAAGTTCCAGCTTCTTGCAAGGCATCTGGATTTGAAGCCTCTCGAACAACCCACTTATTTGCGTTAAATGAAATCTCTTCCTTACTTTTCAACATGCCATGAAGCCGGACTTTCAAAATTTTTAGGAAATTTTTAGGAAATGTTATGTTACTGCTATCTTTTAATATTAACTAGTCAATGTCTGGGCTTACTTTACCTGAAAGTTCCAGCTTCTTGCAAGGCATCTGGATTTGAAGCCTCTCGAACAACCCACTTATTTGCGTTAAATGAAATCTCTTCCTGACTTTTCAACATGCCATGAAGCCGGACTTTCAAAATTTTTAGGAAAGAAGCTGTTAAAACAAAGACATTTAATGATATACACCGATGGGGTTTGAATGCAGAGGATAAAAATGTTTGACTTGTGGCTTATAAATAAAATATAAATAAAATGTACTAAATACAGTTTAATTTTCACAAGCAATTAAAAACATATCTAGTCTTGAAACTATAATAATTAAATGTACCCTACCTGTCATATTGTCATCTGTGCTCAAAAGATTGATCAATATTTCAATCCTTCTGGTGCTACGGCTAGGGATATTTTCTTCATCCCTAAGCATGCTTACAGCATTCTGTACACAACTCCTGAGTAGAATGGTGGTATCAAGTATCTGGGAAAATGCAAAAATAAAATGACACAATTAAGAAAATAATGTAGATAATTCAACAAAACCTACAAAAAAGGTAATAAAAAAAATATTCATACATCTTGGACTTTTGGCTTGCAATCCGACATTTCTGTTTCCATATCATTTTCAGTGTTTGGTTCATTCTCCATTTCAGTATCTGGAATGTCCATATCAGTCACCCTACTCTCCTGAATATCCATGACATCATGTCCTTCGGTATCCGGTTGTGTCTGGTCCATTTCTTCTTCCGTTTCCATTTCTTCTTTACTTGCATTGCTCTGTGCGCCTCTGTTTGTTTCAGATTCTCCAGGATCCCCTGATCTCTCTGTTCCATTTACTGTGCTCAAAAAAACATGATTAATTTAAAAACAAATACTAGCACAGCACAATCAAAGACACAATATAATACACATTTTTCTATTTACTTTTTGGTTTTGCTTATATTGGGACATTCATACATTTACCTTCTTCATCACCTTCTTCACAGAACAACTGGCTTATCGTCAGGTTTTGAAGTGCAGTTATGTCTGACACCATATCCTTGGATTTTCTCAAATCATCAATGTGCACAGATTGCCACAATCCTACAAGTAATACATTTTGCATTAAAGTAAGCAAGTTGCATCACAGGACAACTGAATTTATTACTAAAAAATAATATGTACTATTGCTTAATTAAATGTTTGATTTTCCATACATTTGTTTTTAATCAATTAAAATCCCTAACACTAGTAAAAACTGGAAATTAGTAAAAATAAGTAACTGGTTTTACCTCCTTGGAATCCCACATAAGATGTTCCACCTTGCATTCTGGGAAGCTTAGTTATAAAATAAACATATGCTGAAACCTCATCAAGATTCACCTTGTTTATTTCATTTACAGCCGAGTACCTAAAAAGTAGGTAATACACATTGTCTCAATGAACATCTATAAAAAACAAGCAGTATTTTTATACTGTAAAATATTTAATTTCTTTGTGAATTTGTGTTTAGGTGCATAAATTTATTAGTGCCACAAAACAGTTTTATTTGCTAAACAGGCACTAAGGAATTTACATAAATCTTCAAAAATATAGCACCAAACCACATGTACCAACTCATGCAATAGTAATGCAACACAATTGATTCTTTTTACGAACGGATACATCTTTTTCTTTGAATACTCAAGTGGCAGCACATGATTAACTATTATTATTATCGTTTATTTATAACGCGCCAACATATTCTGTAGGGCTGTACATAAGATACGTTCAAAACAAGGATACATACAAATTAACAAATAGCAAGGCAAGGAGGGCCCTGTCTTTGAGCCTCAAATCCATAGTGCTTTCCCTAAAGCACCTTGAAACTCGCAGAGTTAGAACCTAACTAGTGGGATCATCAAATTATTTCTAGGCGGAAGGAAAGTCTTAACAGGACACTGCAGTCTCATCTTTCTATCATTACAAATGAAAAGTAATTGTCCTATAGTGCAGAAAACTTATACTGATACTCCAACTGCTACATATTGCTGGAAGACATTTATAAATTGTGAATTATTATTGGTAACAATAACAAGGTCAGTTGGAGATGGAGTGTCCTAAAAAAGGATTTTATAGATCTCAGAAGCAAGCTTAGGGCAAGAACCTAGCCCAAGGAGACAGAGCGTAGGGAGCTTAATGCGTGGTTCAAAAAGTGGTGTAGGAATAAGGGTTTTAGAGCAATTGGCTGACTTCTCTATTGTGTACAATCTCTATAGAAATGATGAATTGCACCTTAATGAAGATGGACCTTGTATGCTGGAGAAGAGGATCATAGAAAAGATGGGGTTTTTAAACAATAGGGCTCTCATTCAATTGCAATTCAGCCAATTGCATAGGGCTCTTAATAAGCACATAACATATTTTTTTTTAAAGAAGTTTTTAGTTAGTAAACATCCATCCAAAAGCAAGGTTTTCACTAACTAAAAACTTATTTTAAAAAATATACTATGTGCTTATTTAGAGCCCTATTCAATTGGCCAAATCGCAATTGAATGAGGCCCTAAGTTGGGGTGGATAAATAGAAGTAATTGGATTAAGTTTAGGACAGGAGAAGGTGGGAGTTAGTATAGTCATTATAGATGTAGGCTTTGATAAAGTAACTTACAACTGACAAAACGGTGGTCAGGCATGTTAGGGCGAGCAGTTTATACTGCCCAATACACTTACTATGAGGTTCCCAGATAGGGCCATTAGAATATAAGTCTATCTATATGGTTAGAGCCTGTAGTTACGAAGTATATGTGAGGCAGCTTTCTATACTCATTCTCCCTTAGCAATGTTCTTTTCATTATAGGCATTTACACTACAAACTTGGAATTATAATTTTTAACTCCAATAGTAAGTATTTAGCTGTTTTAGAGTGAATGCCTGCAACCTATTGTAGCTATTCAAATAAATTATATTTTGCCTTTATATTTAACATATATTTTTTAAATATCATTTGGTTTTAATTAAGCACCCTACAAATACATTTTTTGGTGCACTTGTCAGAGCACTTTCATGGGAAGCGCCCCATACATGTGCACTACCCAGGAGTTTATGAGATTCCATGCTTTCTTTCTATCCTACAAGTAGGGCACATTAGTCAGAAACTGGGGTACCAACCTTGATTGTACCTTCCAGATAGGAGGAATTTCTTGAGGTTCATAGGGTTCCACCCTTTTCTTCTCTATCGTGATCATTAGATCACTTGTTTCATTTCTCTTTATACTCTATTTGGTGGCCAGCCCATTTTTGTGTCAAACTTGATCCTTTTTTTCCAGTGGGTGTCTTATTTTAAATTGCAGTGCTTTGGTTTGCAAATAATGTTTTTCAAAATATTTTTTTTAACTGATATTTCAATGTCAGTGAGAAGCACTAGAAAAACTATTGATGACTTTTTATCCTACTAGTAACTTACCCATCAGAAATTACGGTATAATATTTAATGTGTTTCAACCCCCCACCCCGTGTCTCCTCCCAACCTGGTGTCTCTTTACCCTCTCCCTCCCCTGTGTCTCTTTACCCCCTCTCCCCTGTGTCTTTCCCCCCTCTCCCTCACCTGTGTCTTTTTTCCTCCCCCTCTCCCTCCTGTGTTTCTTTCCCCCACTCTCTTGTGTCTCCTCCCTCCCCTGTGTCGCTCCCCCATCTACTGAGTCTTTCCCCCTCCCTCCCCTGTGTCTCTTCCCCCTCCCTCCCCTGTGTCTCTTCCCTCCCCTCTCCCTCCCCTGTGTCTCTCCTACACTCTCCCCTGTCTCTCTCCCCATGTCTCTCTCCCCCAATGCGCATCACATAGTGTGTAACCTCCCGCTGCCAATGCGCATGCGCGGCGGGAGCGTTACACACTATGACAACAATTATATGTGATAAGACACACTATTTTAGCAATGCCTATTCTCATTATTAGGCATTCCAGGCAATGGAAGTGTCTGGTAAAAGAACATGGCGCAATAGGTACAGTGAGATACATTTTGAATTACACAACTAATTATTTGCAATTAGGAACTAGGTGAATTCTTGTTTTCAGAAGAAATGCATTAACAGGAAATAAGAGACAGGGATATAAGATATAAGCCCTGCTTCAAAGAATCAAACACGTAGTGTCCACATAAATTGATTGTGTGCTGCAGGGTTAATATTGTACATAATCTTAAAAATGTGCTAAAAACTATTTTAAGAACATGCCAAGAACAGCTTACTTTGCTGAAGCAACAAGGTGCGCTCCATGAGAACCTTCTTCAAAGTCTGTCTGTATAATCAACATTTTATTTCCAGTTGAACTTTCAAGAAAAGTCCTAGAATGAAAAAGATTCCAGAAGATTAAAGATTTATGAGCACTGGGTCAATTTGTACATTCTAGTGAGAATAGACACAATATCAGAATAAATGAACAAATGCTGTACTGCAGTGTATTCATACATTGTCATAATGCAGTTAAATAGATAACTAACATATTAATAATATTATTTTGACAGAAAATCTGAACAGAAACACAATCACAATATTTTTTCCAATTGGCAGTGAAGGCTTACCGAATTTTTTTCAGGAAAGAGTGTTCGGTGTCAAACTGCTGCAGCGACAAGACTTCAATGCATTTAACCTCATTCTGAACCTCGGCTTCTAAAACCTTCTTATCCGCAGATGTCAAAAGCCTTGAAAAAGTTGTGATCTGGAAAAATAAAGAAACACCAAATTTTTAAACATTTCATTTAGTTTCTCATTATAAAAAGATATGATAACACAGTATTTTGAAAGGTGTAAAGGAGATACAGAATTGTATATACATGGAGTGTAATTATTCAATTATTGATGGATTATACATTCAGATCCATATTTTAAGTTTGTTGTCACTAGCATGAATAATATATACCCTTGTTTCCATATTGCATGGGAGTTGGTTGCAATGGTCTAGATCTTTATTTGTATGCTTTTTTAAAGGATAAACATGAGAAAAGTATTAAATAGACCGTTTCATGTACAGTACATGACCATTCAAATGTTAATAAGATTATATTGATCCAAATTTTTTGTCCACATATTAACATATTGTCGATCATGTTCAGTCGTGTAAAAAGCAGCATTACCTCTGTGAAAACGGTGCGTTGTTCAAATCTGGAACGTATATGGCTGCAAACAAACTCCATTAGAGAGTTGTGATTCTGTCTCTTGAAATACTCCTCAACCAGTTCTGGTCTGCTTAGTCGAATAACAGAATCAGGTGTAGCACAGTTTAATAGTATATATGTTGCCTCATTTTTCACCTCCTTTATGTTGTCATTATTTGGGTGTTTTTGCTTTAACATTTCATTTGCTTGCAAAACAACTGATGCACATGTATCTGAATGATAGCCTATAAATACATCTGAAGGACTGTATGTTTGTTGCCCCATCAGAAGTTGTTCTGTATTGACGGTAGTGAAATCTTTTATCCAGATTTCTAATTCTTGAACAATAGCCTTTTGTTCTTTTGTTAGAACAGTGTTTATATCCATGTAATGTTTCTCAAGTCTGTTGATCAGTGGGATTGGGAAGTCCTTGTACACAACTTCCTTTTCTTCAATGACTATCAATCTGAAGTTTGGATGAACTCTACATTTCACACGATGAGTCCCTAGACCTAAATCAACATATTTTTGGCTTGCTAGATAGACATAATACTGGTTCAAAGCATCATAAAGACTTTCATATAGATTTTGGAGGTTAAGCAGGATGACCATCTGTCCAGTTTCCATACAAATCTTTACACGGTTGATATTTCTGCAAATTTGAGAGTATTCTTGGTCTTTTGGGAAGCTGGACCCAAAAATTACTTCAGGTTGCTGATTCTCTTTTGAAAATGTCTGTTGGAGAATTTGTAAGGCTGCATAGTTTTTAGTCAGTATGAGTAGGTACCGACATTCATTGTCATCACTATCACATTGAAGGTTTTCTTTCACTAAATCAATTGTATTAATTTCCTCACAAAATCGCTTTCCTTCTTTGTTTGAAATAAAAATGTCCAAGGCATTTACTTCATCTTTTCCACTGAAATTCCTCAACACAGCTCGAGCAATCTCATACATGGTTGGCTCCTTCTGAGAATGTTTTGTAAAAGCAAATATCATTTTGATCAAACTGTAAAAGTCGCGCAACCCAAAGAATTCCTTTTTTTGCTTCTTTTGAATCTTACAAACCTTTTGATATGCATTTGCAAAGTCAGAGAAGAAGGTTTCAACTTTGCCAAGGATTAATTTATTAGATGCACAGATTCCACTAGCACTTTCAACAAGTTCGTTTTTATTAGGGTCTCCCCGAGATACAAAAATACCCCTGTTCATTTTTGCAGGGTCTAGTGCCCAGTTAGATATTCCAATAAAGCCAACCTTTTTGTGTGGTAGAGGGTCATCATCAATGCAGCCATCCTCAAGCAAAGGATGCAGTGTTTTTAAAGGCATTTTGGGAGAGTCCTCTGCCAGGCCGATTTCATCGAGTACTACTACAGAAACATACTCATTCAGATTTTTGCCTTCCTGGAAGCGGGAACAGTGCTTAAAAGTGCCTATGATGCCTTCAGGAGTTGAATGAGGACTGCATTGAAATGATACCAAATGGATTTGCTTAAGTTCTTTGTAGAGATTTGTGTGAGCTGCTAGGCCTTGCATAGCGTCAGCAACAATAGTTTTTGCTAGGGATTTTGAACTCCCAGGTTTCCCAACAAGAAACAATGGAATTTTTAGCTCAATGCAGATAACCATCATGAATAAATTTTCCTTCAACGCAAGATTCCTAGCTATAGTATCTCTTAACTGTACACCGGATAAGAACAGATCCTGAACTTCAGTAATCTCTTGTAGAATAGCAAGCTGATCTCTTTTGTATGGCTCAGGAAAACATGAACATATTCTCTTTCTGTAGGCATCTTTGTTTTCTAAAGAGGCATGATAACATACACCAACAGCAAGAACAAGGGACCAAACAACTTTATCTTTTGTGTAACAAAACTTCCCTTTTTTCTCTAACATTCTTTTTAGGTTTTTCACTAGCAGGTCATTATGGTTATAGAACCATTTGAAGACTTCTACACAACGCTCTACATCCCGGAGACTGACAAAACTGCACTCATCATTTCGTCTCCTCATGTAAGACTGGGAAATGGAGAGCACATTAGTTAGTAATTGGATATCACTACTGGATAATGATATATCATTTGCTAAACGTTGAACTATCTGTAGAATGTATTTCTTTTCTGTTTCATTATTCAGCTGCCCAAAATCCCATACTAGGGGCATCATGCTGGGAGGCAAAGCATGTACACGATAAACTAGCTGTCTTAATGGAATGGAGCCAAGTCTCTCTTTTGTCTCATCTGCTTTTACTCTATAACCTAAACCAGCTGACTCCAAGCGTTTGATCATTTCTTCTGTGTGCTTACGGTATGGATTACAGGCAGCAATAATCTGTAATCCTGAATTATCAATTAAAGGTTCTCCTTCCACAGTATGGTCACACAGGGCTTCCTTGATACTGCTGATGGCTTCAGTTGTGTTTGCCTCATCAAAAAATAATACTGTTTCACATTGGTTCTCTTTGTTGAAAAGTGCAATGTCTTGTGCCTCTAAAATTTTGGAATAAATGGTGTCAGCACTTGTGCCTCCATGAACTTTTACAAGTTTCATATTTTCGGTGTCAACAAATCCCTTACACAAATTACAAAGAAATTTTATGAGTCTGGTTTTTCCACAGCCAGTTTCACCCATAATGATAACAGGAATGCCACATCGGAACCTCATCTTAATGGCCAAAATCTTGAGTATATTATCCATTGTTAACTCATAGGTGTCATCAGGGTCAAATGGCCACTGTATTCCTAAAACCAAGCATAATTTGTTTATTTTCTCATCTCTGGGTAACTGATCAAAGTCAACATTAAAAGGAACTCTCTGAAGCTGCAAGCCTTGATACAACGGTGTGCTCATGATGTTTCTCTGAATAACACTGTCATTTCTGGGATTAATGGCATCTACTCCTCCAGTATTGTTAGGTCGTAAATGGAAGCCAATAAATGTCATAGACACATGGTCATCATTGAAGAAAATATAGGGATGTGGCTCTGACTCCCATGTTTTCCGCAGCAGGAAAGGAGCTAGATCTTCTTCATTGACTCCAGTTAAGTTAATAGTTTGCCTGCCTGGACTTTGATCTGCAATATGCAAAGAAGGTGTTGCAAAATCTTTTGCCATCAAGATCATAAAGTTGACCACAAAATTTTTAAAGCCTTGCAGTGTATCCCCGACTAACTCGTGGTTGCAAAAAATAGAGGATTCACAGTCTTTTAGCTGAAGATTTAAAAACCATGTAAAATTCCTAAGTTCTGCCCAGGAGGGATCTATAATTCCACAGTATATAAGTAGTAACTGTAAGCATCTAGCTGGATTTTCTTCTACAGAGCCCTTTTGATAAGTAAATGTATCAAGATTCTGCCTCAAATCAAAACGTATTAAATATTGGAAAGGTCTCTGAAAACATTCACTACGAAATTCTTCATCATCCATTCCTGGATCTCTACAATCTGTAGTTGCTTGATTTTCGGTAATTCTTGCAAGAACCTCTTTTGGTGTACAACATGATATTTTGGGGAAAAAGTCAATGAAGTTGCTCTGCATCCCATGAGGAACCTAAAACAAAACAAATATATAATGATGTAAGTGTAAGCAATCATTCAATAACATCCAACTCAACATGTATTTCTGATAAATTTCTGCTATATACATATATGTATGCTATGCTGAACCCGGGGAATGTAACGCCAACACTGCGCTGGCTCAGTCACTCATACCATGCCTGTAAGCATTTTGTGGCATGATAACCTGGCTCCTGGCATTTTTGGAGCCTTGTAAAATGTATTTATCTTTTTTAAAGTACAGGATTCAATAATTTTTTCTGGTGGCTTGAGAGTTTTGGTTGCTTGAGGTCCGAGAGAGCAATGTAAGAAAGGGATATTATATACTAGTAACTTGCCCGTAATAAAGGACGGTATCATGGAATGTTACCCTAAATTGTCTGTGCTGTCTCTATATCTCTATGGTATGTGGCAAGCATGCAGTCTCTTTATCTCTGTGCTGTCTCTCTCTCTCTCTCTCTGAGGTTTGTAATGGGCTGTTACGCAACTTGCTGTGGTGTGTGGCGGGTTCTCTCTCACTCTTTGCTGTCCCTCTCTCTCCCTGTGTGCGGTTGTTCTGTGTGTGGTCTCTCTCTCTGAGGTGTGTAATGACAGATCTTATACTGGTTGCTGTGTTGTGTGGCGGTCTTTGCTGGCTGCCTCTTTCTCTGCTGCCTGCCTCTCTCTCCCTCTCTGTGGTCTGTCTCTCTCTCCGTGTGGTCTGTCTATCTCTGTGGGGTTTCGCTCTCTCTGATGTCTGTGGTTCTCCCTCTGCTGTATCCCTCTGTGCTGTCTCTCTCTCTATCGCTTATTTTTTGCTGCCTGTCACTCTCTCTGTGCTGTGTCTCTCTTTGCTGCCTGTCTCTCTCTCTCCTTTCTGTCTGTCTCTCTTTTCTGTCATTCTTTCTCTCCCTGTGCCTCTCCTTTTGCAGTCAGTCTCTCTGTGCTGTCTCTCTCTCTTTGTGGTCTGCCTCTGGCTATGCTGTTTCTCTCTCTCTTTGTGCTGTCTTTGTCTGTGTTGTCTCTATCTCTCTGTGTTATGTGGCAAGTATGCTGTCTCATTCTCTCTGTGCTGTCTCTCTCTGTGCTGTGTATCTCTCTCTGAGGTTTGTAATGTGTGGTTATGTAACTTGCTGTGGTGTGTGGCGGGTTCTCTCTCACTCTTTGCTGTCTTCTCTCTCTCCCTGTGTGTGGTTTGTCTGTGTGCGGTCTCTCTGAGGTGTGTAATGGCGGCTCTTATGCTGCTTGTCGTGATGTGTGGCAGCCATTGCTCTCTCTCTTACTCTTTGTTGCCTGTCTCTCGCTCTGTGCTGTCGGACACTCTCTGTGCGGTCTGTCACTCTCTCTCACTCTTTAGTGGAACCTTCTGGTTTAAGCCATATGTACTATGGATGAACGATTCTTATATAGTTGTATATAAAGAAGTATCTGAGATAGTACAGGACTGCCAGAACTGAGAGAAAAAATGGTCTTGGAACAACCTTTCTGGATATATTTGAGAACATATAGTCCAGGTTGATAAGACTGAAATAAATATCTTAGAGTTATAAAACCTAGACAGTCAACGTTTTTAATGTATTTTTATGGATATTGATTGACTTAAATTTACCTTCACAGGACTAAATTTACCTTCACAGGACTGGCAAAATATATAGTTTGATCTACCATAACCTTTTCTTCTAAATGAATTATTGTCCTAATTATTTGCCAAGAAAATAATGTATTTGAGCTCCAAAACAATGAGAATCTTTACATTTTACTTCTTAAAATAAAATACACTTTTCCCAATTTTTTGCTTTTAAATCGGACTGTCAAGTTCAGGACCAAACTTCATGGAAGTGTATATAGGATAATCTTAGAACAATGATAGTCCTACCAGTATTTGGGTTGTAAAGATCTACACAACGTCTCTGCCTGAGACATATTTTTGTCGGACAGAACCTATATAGGTAACTCTGAGGTTACTTTAATTCAGTAACAGTGTCTTATAGGTTAGTTCTTTTAAACAACTGGTTATAAGATATTTTATATATTCAAAGTACACAATCTGAATGCTCTATGGCAATAGTTTTCAACCAATGTACGATAAGACACTGGCGAGCCGTGAGAACAATTTTTTATCTGGCTTCCCTTACACACAAAAATTAAGCTAAAAATCCTTATGCTCGACTTCAAAGCCCTCAGCAACACAGCACCCTCCTACATATCACATCTAATCTCCAGATACTCTGGTCTACTCTGCTCTTCCCACTATATACATCTCACCACCTGCCATCACCGCCTCACACTCTTATCGCCAAGACTTTTTCTTGTGCATCCCAAACACTGTGACAATCTCTACCCTGTTTTGTCATTCTCCGCTACTCTTCACAGTTTTAGATTCTGCATGAAAACCCATCTATTCAAAGAAGCCTACCAACTTGTTCCCTAACATCGGGGATTCAAACAAGACAAGTGACCACCTCACATGCATGGAACCTGCTGCCTCACTGGACAACAAACAACTCCTTTCCTTTTGTGTCGAATGTCTTTAACCCACTTGCAGGCTCTTCCCAAAGCAGGACCCTCTACACCTTCTGTACCAGTATGTAACTTTTATCATACTTGTTTTATGTATTCACTGTATCCCCTGTACTTGCACCACAGCATGCCAGGCCTCATCTTTCCATTTCTGAATCTGTTGTCCCCTTCCTTGTGAGCCTTCAAGCTTTCCCAGCATCAGAGTCTTCTCTAGGGTATCCTGTCTTCTTATGATATGGCCAAAATATTTGAACTTTAGCCACATGATCAAACCCCTCTACTTAGTGCTACAAAACATCTTGATGCTTTATAAATAAAGGCTAATAATAATAATAATAAGAAGAAGATGAAGTCTGGTTTGAGAAAAATCCTTATAACGTCTGAACTCTCTTATCCAATGATAAAGCTGGAGGAGAAATATATGGGAAAGACATTCTTCTACTATTTTATTTTAGAATACACGGTTCCTTTTATATCTAAATCAATTAGAGCAAACTGCTGTCTGAGGGTCAAATGTGGCTATAGGCATGTTTTTACTTTATATGCACAACTTTCTACCAGGAGACACATCTTTCTAACAGAAGACACCACGCCTCTCATATCTAAGGAGTAATGGCAGCAATATACACGTGCAAAAAGCAAGGGACAGCATCATGCTCATTGATCAAAGATAACTGCAGAAGGGCCTGTGGAAGACAAAATTAACTTAAAAAATATAATGTGTTCTTAGGGTCATTGGACCTCGAAGCAAAATATGTTTCTCACCCTTGGTTTATAAACTTAAAAACAGTGGACTTGCATACATATAGGAAAAATAATCTGGTATAATAAAAACTTACATTATACTGATATCATAAGACAAATTTTACACCTTCAATGCTATCCTGAACCTCTAGGCAACAAGGACGAATACAGAGTAAACAAAATTAAAATTTAGCAGCAGACATGTGGATGATACCAAATGATACATAAAACAAAAATACCACCACTTTGTAAAAATAATGTATACATACAATATGAAGTGTGTGTGACACAATGAGTAAACCAGTAAGGCTAGCTACAATAGTTCAACAAAATTATTAGAGACAGTACTCACGGATCTCAACATTGTCTTAGATATCACATTAGAAGATTCCAGAATCTCAATTATGTATAAATGGCAAGGTTGACGTTTCCACATTATTCCCCCAGAATCCATTAAATACTGCAGGACCAAAAGCTTAAAAAGAAATTCTGAAATCCCACTGGTTACCTGAGAAAAAATAAATGAAATGTAGTCAATTACAAGTTATTTTATAAAATATAATAATAATAATAATAATAATAGTAATAATACTAATAGTAATAATAAATAGCAAATATTTGACAATGTCCTATCAATTCTAAAAAATGTCTCAGAAAATGCTTAACCAAATTTTAGTTTGCTATAACTATACTTACAGAAGATGTAATGTCTATATGAAAAAGAACAGGCTTGTTTAAATTTTCACTGCTTAAGAAAGGCACAAGCAGTTGTATTACTTTGTTCTCATCCACCTGTGGCTTAATTAAACGTATTGTTTTGAGAAGCGGTTTTTCTCTTGGTAACTTTGAAACTAACTTCTTATGAAGTCTCTTCACATAGAGCGATTTTCCTGAAATAGATCAAAAGATTCATATCAATAAATTTTTTAATATAGGCCAGAATTTTCTATTATAATATCTGTCCATATTGACTATTACTACATTATAGCTTTATATTATATAAACAACTTAAACAGGGGAACATGTAAATGTACTAACTTGGTAATATTTTAACCGATATACATATCACTTGACAAAGGGAATCTAAATTCACACACAAATGGTTCTGGATAGCATTTCTTTTCCTTTTGTTGTTTACAATTGAAATTCCTATGTGGACCATAGTGGTATATTCAATATTAAGATGGGGTATAGTGTTATCAATGAAGTGGTAGTTATTTGGGTAAAGGGTGATGTGAATAACATGGATAGTTTCTTGGAATATCTGAATGTTAACCACATGAAATTAAAAATTACTGGTAATCATAGTTAAGTAAATGTATTTTTCTTGAGGTTTTATTGTAGGGAATTGTTACGTTTTATTCAAGCTCTACAACAAGACAACTGATATTAATTGTCATCTTCATGCCACAAGTTTTAAAATATAAAATTTGGACAATTGC
Source organism: Discoglossus pictus (assembly GCA_027410445.1). NCBI lineage: Eukaryota > Metazoa > Chordata > Amphibia > Anura > Alytidae > Discoglossus > Discoglossus pictus. The sequence continues at coordinate 253,129,332 of CM050168.1, read as the reverse complement.
AACAATTATGAAGGAATTTTTTCAAGAAAAAATATTTGGAGAGAGAATGGTATCCTGAAAAATCATTTTAAGGACAAAGGATACCAATGTTCTAGAACCTTTTGGTCTGAAATTCAACTAGCAGCTTTTTAATGTAATATAGTATATTATGTTGTCTTTTGTTATTAAATTATATTTTTATTGTTTTTTTTTTTTTTGCATCAGGGATCGACTTACTTTTTCTATATTTTGTTGGGATGTCCTTTTAAAAATAATAATTTTTATTTTTATGAATATAGATTTAAGGAGGAAAATCTATTTATTTCCCCCTTTTATTCTATTTTATTATGCAATTCTATTGTTTATTTCTATGTTATAGAAAGTACAATATATTTATTTATGGATTTATTATGTTTATCATACATAGCATATTTTTATATTTGCTATATAAGATATAGTTCCATACCCAAAAGTTTCCATTTTGTGTACAGTATATTTTATTAGCTGCCATTAATATAAAAATGTTTTGTATGTACTGTATTGACCATATTTATGTATGGGGAAGCCCTTTCATAAGTTATATAAATGGTGTGGATTTTCAGATTTCTTGTATTACACATGCATTACTGTAATATTTTTTAACATAATATCACATATTTTTTTGTGCCTTTTATTTACCTGGTTAATAATGTATGTGCTTGGTGTGCAGTTTCTTTTTTAGTTTGATATAATACCCTCTCTTTTCATATGTACATATCTGTTTTGTTTCAGTTTTATTCCTATTTGGTATTCAATATCTAGGCTTCATGACAAATATTTTAAAGTATGGAATGGCAAAGTCCCTCATGAAGATCATATTTTTTGGAATCACCACCCTGAAAAGTGACATAACAAGGTGAGAGTGGGTTGAGAAAACTATTCTAATATTCTTAGACTCACTGTTATCTGATGTAAGGCACATTTTATTAGACCAAATTAATACTTTGGTCTCTGGCAGTTGGCATTAGGGTTTCCTTAGTATCTTAGATATATGGTTAATTCTAAATAGGAAAACAATATTATTGTGTAAACCTGTGTTATCAACCCCCCCCCCATCATATTTATCTCATTAATAAATAAAAACACACATACACTTTCAAAGTCCCAATACATGTCTATTACGTTGCAGGAAGAATTACAGAACATATAGTTCCAGATAAATGTTGGTGCCACACTGCTAATATATTAGCAGACAGATCTTGGATAGACCTCCTTTACTTCTTTATGTTACATTTTACACAGTATACCCATGCAAGGCGAGGGACGCAGTTCTGGCTGCAAATGCGGACCCTCGCAAAGCAAGGGGCCGCATTTGCAAAGGTGGAGGCTCTACGGCGCCTCACTCCTGGTAAAAATAAACCCAGAAAAGCGCGACTTAGAAAAAAAACAAAAAAAAACCACTGAAAAATAACAAAAACATCAACACAGCACGGGGGGACAGCCAGGACGTCGGGGGATTTGGTTGCACGCAAATTGAAGTCGATTTTTAAGGAGTTTCGCCACTTGAAAATCGGTCAGAGAAATAAAATGGCGGACGAAAAAAATGAAAACGAGCCTTCATGACCCCGAAGCGCAGAAAACACTGACAAGTACTTTTAATTACGACCCGCGTAACTTAGAAAAAAAATATGAGGTCGCAAAAATACGAAGTTAACGGCCGAAATGCGTACATTCAAAACCAACAAAAACAATACAGAAAAAAATAAATAAAAAAAAAACACACATAGCATGAGGGGACAGCCATGACATCTGCCAGTGAGGTTGCAGGCTAATTAAAGTCGAATTTAAGAGATTGAAAATTGGCTAAGCGAGAAAAAAAATGGCGGACGAAAAAAATGAAAACGAGGCTACACGACTCCGAAATGCGCAAAACACTGCCAGGCATGTACGACTTTTGCCAGGGACGTACAAGGTACAAAATACACAGTTAGGAAGCACGGAAAATGCTCACGACCCGCATAGCACATAGACAAACTACGCCATTTTACAACACTAACACATTACAAATCTAAAATGACGCTTTAAACAAATAAACCAACGGTTTGCCTTCACGCACGCAGCATATTTCTAATGCCCAGTTGGGACATTGATGACACTTTCTCCTCAGGGCAACTGTACATTGTATGCTACAGGACAATAAACATAGATATTTAGCTCTTCAGGCTATTCATTGCTGGATATATCAATTACAAATAGGTAAAGTATATTAATGTATTAAGTAAATAATTTATTAATTATTATTAATAAATCTGGAGAAAATATAAATAGCCTACTTTAGGGACATTTTCTAATTAACTAGAAGCCCCGATGTCCCTGCTACACTAGAAAAACACTAGTCCCTGCTATAACAACCAAAAATCTTTAACAAATGTTCATCTGCACCCAGCTAAAATTTCTCTATGGTTAAAATGCATTTTACGCAGCATAACTGCTTGTGAAAAAAAGTTAGGTTAAAGGTAATTAGTAATATTTTTGGAGGTTAATTTCCACTTGCATTTTACACCATCAACTACTATTGCTAATGATAATAGTGTAATATGTAATACTGCTTATTCACATTCATTTCTACTCACCTACTCCTGCTCTTTCAGATGCAACTATTCCAACATTCACTCCATTCTTAAAAACTGAAGCAGCCGAGGACACGTCTTTTGCTATAGTGAAATGTTGTGCCAAATATTGCTGAATCTCCAGAAGAGGCTTTTGAGGAATCATATGCACTTTGTATTGACTAAAGGCTGATGGGATATAGCAATGTTCTCTGTCACAGTTGCAGATGATTACAAGGTTGTAGTTTGGCCCACTCTGTGCCTGCAACTGATTAAATAGTTGTTCAGCTTTATATGCAGTATCATAGCTAAGTTCATCAGCAAATAGTAAACTATAGATCTTCTTTCCATTATAGCCTGATGTTAGGCACCTCCTCAGAAACAATTCCACCTCTTCAACCGTAGTGTTTGGTGTGCAGAGGAGGACTTCATCATAGGATGGCAATGCTTGTTTTGAACTGTGCATATATATTGCAATAGTACAAGATAGAATCTCCAATGGAGGGCTGAGGACTAAATTAGGACGACCTTGCACCAAACTTGAATGGAGGTCACGGCTTATTATCGTTCCCTCGGTAGTTGCCAAGGATTCTAAGGACTTGCCCAGTGTGCTTATATCTAAGCACCCTGGAAAAAGGGAGCTCATGTAGTCCATGGAATATTCCCAAATCAACTCCAACTTCTTGAAGACATCTGTACAGCTTTGCAACTTTAAATGTAACATGGTCTTGTCCGGATTGCTGGTTAACTTTGATGAACCAACGAATCCAACCTTTCGAGAAGAAAACACAGCCTTTGTGGTGTCAGCTTTTGTGCATGCAGGTTTGATAAAGGAAAGCATCATAAGTGCCTCCTGACTAATATCAATCCTCTGAAACTGCTGACACAAATATACTAATTGTTCTGAAGTATAGTAGTTTAAGTAGTAATGCTGAGAACGTTCCTTGTTCATATAGTTCATCCACTGCTCTAGCAAATTCTCCATTGTCTTACATATATTAGGAAGCAGTTCCGTAAGAGATCCTTGAGCTTCAATCTCTTTAATGACTTTCACTTTGAAGTTCATGACTACCCCAAATTTGCTGTCATCCGCACAGAAGATTTTTGCTTCCCAAGTTCTGAATAACATATTCCCAGATAAATAGAGGTCAATAAAGGAAGTAGCAAGCCGCTGCACATTGGCAAATATCTGCATAATAAAAGACACAATAAGAAATACAAAAAAATGTATACATAAACCTATGTCTATTTTTTTTAGAATTGTATTGTTTATTTCGGGCATAGATTGAGTAAAGTTCAACATTTTCTGCCATGCATTTGGAAGAGTTTTAGAAAATATAAATAATATTTGTATGGAAATTTAGTTATTACAAACCCAGACAGTGTTTTATACTTCAGTGGGGAATGTTTGAAATCAAAATAGGCTAGTGGAATATTAACCAAACACAATAGTATCCAATGGTACAGAAGGTGACTGATGAAAAGATTTATTTGTTTTAAACCTATTTGGATACACCATGCCTATTTTCTATATTTCCATCTTATTCTTTAGATGTCGAACACTGTGAATTGAAGGATATATTCTCCTTACAGGGTTCAAGACAAGTGTTTTATACCGGGATTTTTAGCTTTGCTTAGGATATTATCTTGTATCATATGTACCCTTATTTTGAGCACCTCATTCTTTCATGGTTACAAAAATGGACTTTTATTTAGACCGATGATGTTAGCAATGTTTTTTCATTTTATCTTTAGTATCTTAAACATCTAGGTTTTCCTACAGCTTTGTTATAAATACATTTGTACACTTTCTGCATCTCCTTGAAGATTTGTCTCTTTCCCTATCACTCCTTGATGCAACATAGAACTTTATAATACTATAATAGCTGTCCTGATGTCACTATCTCATCAGTCTTGCCTCTGATCTTTTGGCTTGTTGCAATAATACTCAACCATTATTATATTTTGCTTTTTCCACCTCTCACAGGAGTCTATCCCACTTCCCATTACAGGAAGTTGTGCGTTTGCTGCCCTTCAGCTTAATTTATGCAAAAACAAAAAACTTTCGTAGGCTAATGCTTACCTCAGAAAATTTTTCAACTTCAATATTGCCCTGATCACCTTTCCCAGACATGAGCATGAGTTTGTTCAGAAGCTCCTTTAGCTCTTCCAAAGTATAGCAGCGCACATCTTCTCCCTCCTGATGATCTTCTGCAAGATGCAGTAGGACCACACTGTCCAGTGTGATCTATTGACATAGGATTTCATTGAAAATTTAAATTTTCAAGCAGATATTTGTCTATTATTTTATGCATAATGAATATCAAGGCAATATAACTACATACTCTGAAAATAAATGCCTAAGAACTATACATTTTGAATTGAAGACAAATAAGAAATAATACTGAACATAGTAAATGGGACAAAAATAAACACAAAATTCATGGGGATAGGAAAATCTTTGAAATTCTACATTTAGTTGTAAAACATCTCTGTAATATGCAGAATAAAATAAAATAAGTTAAAATATAGGTTCTAAGGATTTACCAAAATCACATAAAATCACCTTTTTATTTTCACTGGGTGCTTGGATTATGTATATTCCTTTTTTGTTAATTGTTGTGGCCAAGGACAAAGATGACAGTTCTACAGATCCATGACTTTCTTTCACAGTTTTCAGCCACTCTATATGACGAGCGGAGTCCCGCTAAAACAGGAAAAGATTTTTCACATTTGTAAAGTCATCAGGATTATAAAATAGTGAAATCAGTTTAGTATGCAGACTTACTAACATTTTGCTCTGCAATAATATCAGTTTGTATTTTTCTCGATAGATTCGACCATGAAATAAACGTTTGATTATTTCTAGCTTACCAGCTTCTTCGGAAGATTCCGGTCATTTTCCAGTGCTTTCCAGAGCTTCAGCAGACACTGCATTAATTTGTCAAATCCAAATTCTGGTTTTAGTTCATACAATAATGAGGAGTAACCAAGGACTGCATCATGGAAGCATGCAACACGATCAACATCCATGTCATTTTCACCAGCAGAGATAGATGCCAAGTCCACAAACACTTTCAACTCATTGACATCTAAGTGATGGACAAAAACAAGCTTAATTTTCACCAAACTAATAACAAACAATTTTAGATGAAATTCAGCATTTGAAATGAGCTTTTCTTCCACAATAATGTATAACAATGAAGTGTTTTCTATCTGTTTGTGTATTATGGTCTTTGATTATCTCAAGACATTTGTTACCACAAAAGTAGGAAATGCACTCTCAGCCTTGAAAAAACTATTCTGTAGGGAGTTTTAAAGGAATGTCTCTTTTATTTAGTCTGTAAAAATATTTAACTCTCTATATGGCTATCTTACTGTCCAGAGAAACAGCCCACAATGTATACAAATCATACAATGGGATGTTGTTAATTTTCAGAGATTTTAGCTTGTTTAGCCTTTTCTTTGTCTAAAAAAGGCTCTTTCACTTTCTTTCAGTCTATACTTTTTTCTTCCCATTGGTATCTACTGTCAAACCCTCTTGACAAGTTGCTTGGAGCTTCCATGAGGTGCCATCTGCTGCAATATCGAGTTGCGATCCTGTCCTCTTGTGCCACGGGTTCCATCTCTGGCATGGTATTGATATGTCGGTGTATGTGGGTCCATTAGTTATGGATCAGGATGTGTTTTATTAGGCCCTAATCTAATGAGAATCAGCCAATATCTGGTGATACTCCTGGACCACACAAGTACATGCAATATATATTAATACTAGGAACTTGCCCGTCAACAATGACGGGAGCTCACAATGAGCGCCCATGTATCCTTTTGCAGCATCTCTCCTCTGTCCCTTCCCTGCGTCTTTCTCCTCTGTGCGTGTGGTGAATGCTTGCGTGCCGCGCAGTGACTGCCGTTGGTTTTATTTTCAAAGTCCTGCGTGCCTAGCGTTGTTCGTGTAAGTGTTAGTGTCTTCAGCGTCGTGTATTTTGTAAGTTTTGCGAGCCTGGCTTTGCTGAGCCTCGTTTTCATGCTGTGTCTGAAATTTTTATCTGCCATTTTTTCCTCGCTTAGGCGGTTTTCTAGTGACTAAAAACGCCAAATATGGGTGTTATGCGCTTGCAACCTCGCTCCCAGGCTTCCTGTGTCTCCCCCCGTGCTGTGTGTTATCATTTTTTGTACATGATTTTTTTTTGTGTGGGTTTTTAGAGTTTCACGATTGAACAACTGACCGGCTCACTCATTGCAGCCCTAAGTGCTGTGCCGCTGGCTGCAATGAGTGCCTATAGAGCTCATTGCAGCCTAAGTACTGCATCGCTGGCTGCAATGAGTGCCTATAGAGCTCATTGCTGCCTAAGTACTGCGCCTGCTGACTCTCCTCATTTGCGAGGGATGCAACTGCGTTAGCAACATCGCAAACGTTACAAACAGCGCAAAGATCCACAACTATATATGTGATAAATTTGGGATAGTCCTTGAATCCTTTGTTAATTTACCTGTACAAAACAGATTTTCAGAAATTACATATTATGGAAAGCTCTTTACCCTCTAGTGCTTCTTTCACCCAGTTGAAGAATTCCATTCTTAATACAACTTGTTGTAGACACTCAGTGCGTTCTTGAGTTATCTCGGACAGAATATGTTTTGTTTGCATAACTTCAAAACTTATACAAGACAAAGGTTTCTGTTTGCATTCTTCAAAGTTATAAGCCTGCAATGCAAATACAATTACAATATAAAAGATGGGAAAGCATTATATACTAAATTCTCCAAGAGCATTAGCTATCCAACAAATTAGTAAAAATTTCATCTTTTAAAAACAGGTGTATTGTTTTTCTTTGACTACATACCACTAATCTGAGAGATTATGACAGTTCTGAAACCAATGATTTCTGATTCCAGGTAAAATGGAGTATTTTGGCAAAGATGCTGCAGAAGTTACCTCCCCTGTATAACCAGCTGATGAATGGAATACTAAAGAAGCCTAAAGTATAGTTCAACAATACCTTGTATGCAGACAAAAAGTATACAAAAGTAAATATAACACACCATATGGCTTATGTATTCCTACCCATGCATTCACATTATTTTAGCAAATTCAAAATGCACACCCCTACTTTATATTCATTTTCCCATTTACTGTCCATACTCTACTGTCCTAGTCTCTCTCTTCTGGAGATTTCTATAATTTATCTACAAATCTATATATGATCATGCCTATTTAGCCTTCCTATTCTCATATGTCCCACTTAACTATTTAAGCTCCAAATTCCTATTAAGTTTCACAGTTCCACTCCCACCATGTTCCAAATCCTGCACCAAATATGTACATTTACTATATTTCCTTGAAGATTTATCTCTTTACCTATCACTCCTTGATGCAACATAGAACTTAATAATACCATAATAATAATAATAGCTGTCCTGATGCCACTATTTCATCTGTTTTACCTCTGATCTTATCTTGCATCTGACTTGTTGCAATAATACTCATCTTTTTCTCCAGCTACTCTATCTTAAACGGTCACTTTATGTACATAAATAATAAAATATTTAAGTCATATTTACTTACAAATTCTAGCAGTGTTTCAAGAGTTTTGAAATCTCCAGAGAGATTAAAACAGTTTTTCATTTCCTCTATGGCTCTTGCTGAATCAAAGGCTACATGGAGTTGGTGATACTGCTCTATCTGTTGGATACGGTCGCCAATCCATTCACCACGATCCCCTGGCCACAATCGGCACATATCTTTCAACTCTTGGTGAAGTTCTGTGTAGCGGTTTTTATAATCCTTCAAAAAGCTGTCCACTACTTCAAATGTTACTGTACCAGCTTTAAGGTCTTCATAAATCGTTTTATATCTGTCAAAACACGGATGGAAGAGTTCTTCTTCCATACCTTCTAAGGATAGTTCAACATCTTCAGAATCCTCAGAAACATCTTCATAGTCTACATTGTCATAGTCATCTGCAAGTTTCTGGGCTTCGTTTTTCCAACAGAGTTTGAAAATGTAGCTGTTCTTGTACTTGTGAATATTCTCAGCCATTTTCATTAAAGAAGGACTAAGTTTATAGTGTGACATCTCTTCACTTTGCTGACTTTGAGGTGTACCTAGCCTCCTTACAGGCAAAAGTGCACTCATTGGTTTTTGTTCCAGGTTTTCGGAGTGCTTTGCCTTAATTGCATTGGTATTTACTGAAAGCAATAAAAATACCAGTGAATCCCTACATATATAGTGATACACAGAATACTCATATATACATCAACACTTGTACAGTAAAATTGCAAACGGTGACATATTTACCAGTATGCAAACAAAGCTAGCTAAAAATTTGAAAAAAAAAAAAAAATTACAAAAATCCTAATTTCATATAAATAATATATATATATATATTGAAATCTGAGTAGCAGAAACTAGAACTCTAAAATAAATATGTTTTATTTCGCACATATATTTATTATCCTTAAATCAAGCAAAGTGACACTGCTTGTCAAGAAAAAAAATATATAAGTAATTTATTTAGCCAAATATTCTTTTGAAGAATGTTTTTTCCATTTTAATGTGTGGGAACTACAACACTATGGCCCTATTTAATTGCAACTTTGGGCCCTATTGAATTTGCAACAGTTACAGAGTGATTCAATTGAACAAGGCCGCAACTACCTGGCTGAAAGCCTAAACCGTAAACCATGTACTCGCAAGTAGTATTTCAGAGCATGATCAATTTTGCGATTTTAACATTCACAGGCTTGAAAGATCAAAGGCTTAGCTGGGTCAGGGTTACGATTTTGACAGCCGCAGGGATTTTCAGCCTGTAGCACGCAGATCGTTTGTGGGTAGCTAAAATACGCCAATTGAATAGCAAATTAGTTTACGGTCTACATTATGGGCTCCAGTAACCATAAATTGCTCAATTGAATAGGGCCCTAAGTGTAACAATTATTAATCTCTTCCATTAAAAAAAAAAAAGGCCATAGAACCAATAAAAATAATGTAGAGAAAATATACCCATTTCATTGGGCAGTTTTCATTGAGTATTAGGGTTTATTAAGAAAATGTAGATTATGGAACTTTTCACACATTTTGTATTTGTATGTATTAAACTTGGATCTCAGATTAGATTTTATTTAAAACCTTGGTTTATTTCCAGTATAGTAATATTAAAGAATGGGGATAGGTGAGAAAATGTTAATATTTACAATTCCTTATTGTGATATAGTGGCAGCGGCGCGCACACAAAAAATAAAAACAAATTTAAAAACCATCTAAAAAGAGAATTGTCACCCGTTTGATTAAGTGATGAAGTAAAGAGAGGTTCCTAAGGGTAGCAAAATATGCCTGGGAAATGTTACTCTTTTATACTGTATCCACATTCAATTCTAATTTATGTTCACTTACTTAAATTAGCTTCCACCTTAATCTCTTTCTTTATGGTGATTTTCTTTTTTATATATGAACCGTGCTATGCTCCTTTGGAGGTTTTTAGCTTTAAGACAGATTCCTTAATAGACATTAAAGGTAGATATGCTCCAAGATATATTACAGGCTATGCTTATAAGGCACCAATGATATGACCATACACATAGTCAATAAATCCTCCAGTAATCAAAAGAGTTCTACCTATAACAATATATCTGAGTAACAATGTCTCCAATATTGTCTTTAGTAGATATCTGGATGATTGTTTTTAGCATGTTCTGGTGCTGTTTTGATATGCCTGCCTATCAGATCTACCGCTTTGCTTCTCTATGTGGCTTTATCTCTCACATAAAGCTTGCTGTCTATCTCTTGGAAGCTATGCTTCTCTCTGTCTCCTCTCTATCGGCTTTATCTCGGTTGATCCCAGCGTGTGACGTCACGTCCTGCGTCTATAGCCCTAACGTATTTTTCTACGCGAGTGTGTCTTTTTCAAAGGGGGAAGGGGATATTGGCTTCCTGCTGTCCTATTTATATGTTACATTACGTTACTATGGCAATTATTGGATTCAACTGGGAATATATAGTATATAATATGAATAGAACCGATAAACATTTATATGAAATGATTACGTATTTCCAACTTAAATAGGTGCAATAGTCCTAAAAATGTAATTATTTTATGCTTATTTTACTGGTTGCCTTGGCAACCGTTGCATATCTGTTGCATACATAGTAAGTTTATTGTAAATAACATTCTCTTGATTATATTTCCACCTTACGAAATGAATATTAAAATTTTCTGTCTGTATTAACCATATATTTTTAGGATAGTGCGATTTACACTTCTGGTCTTTGTGCTATTTAGGACAAATATCCTAAATAGTATAAAGACCAGATTTTATTTTATAAAAATAAAGAAAATTTAAGTTTTTATATATTATTTATCACAGAAAATATAATACTATGTTATTGTGAATAAAGTTGTGTGATAAAAACATAAATGTGACATATTGATATGAAGTGTATGTGTGGATAAAAGCTTTATTTGTCACATAAATCAAGATGACAAAGTGCTTGAGTGTTCTGTATGTATAGTGATTGCTTCTTATCAAAATAAAAATAAAAAGAGCATATCGACTCAAAAAGTGTATGTAGTGGAAACATTTTTTTTATTACAAAATATCAAACAGATCAAAGTGATGAAGTGCCATTGAGGGGCTTGGTGAGTATGCAGCAATAACTGCTTATTAAACTTAAAACATATGAACACAGTATGTATATTTATAGAGACATTTATGCTCAAATTAAAAGGGATTTTTTATATACAAAATATTACCAAGATCAAAGTGATAAAGTGCCTTAAAAGTGCTTGGTGAATTGTGTGTATATGCAGTGGTAGCTGCTTCTAAAAATATAAAATATATGAACAGATATTTGTGTATTAATGGAATATTTAAATTTGGATATGAAATCATGGTGGAAATTAAGTGCTATTTTATAAGACATTCATATTTCGATTATATAATTTTTAATAATATCACAATGGAAATAAAGTGCTCTTATATAAGCTACTAATATTTAAATTATATAATTTTCTCTTCAGGTAGATAAGGGAATCAACTTTAATAGGAGAGCCTCTCATGAGTAAATAGCCATCATATCATAATTAATATCTCAAATCTTATCGGGTTATGATTATAGGTAAATTTCAATAGAATATTAGGGTTAAGTCCCCATTTCCGAATGCTACAAATGAATCAGAGAGTGGTTATCTTAAAACAATTCCAGAGTGGATATCTCAAGTTTTAATATTCATTGCCTCATTCATGGTTATATAATATTAAAGATGAGTCTACCTATCGATAGATGATGTTAAAGTAGATTGAACTCCACATTTCAAGCCTCTAAGATGTAAAAAAGAAAAGATGATATTCGACCAAAGGCCTTCATTTTTTTAATATAACTCATGTCTTCTTGCGGACTTTCAATTATCAAGAATTTCTGTGTTCCATTATAAGAGTGGATATCTCGAATATCAGTCTTCCATTGACTTATATATGATAATATCTAGTTTTGAATTAAACTATACGTCCATAGAGATTGAGATAAACTCCACATGTTAGGATGTTAGGCCCAATGCCTTAATTTTATCATATTACTATGTCTTCTTGGGAACTTTAATTGTTAAAGTTCCTCAAGAACAACTATATATGGCCATCAATCATCATCTTATTTCCAGTATAGTTCTGAATATCCTGACCATGTTTCATATTGTTTGTCACAATGCTGTACATTGCATTTATTAAAGAATGATGTCAAACCAGCCTATTATTGTGGTTCTAAAGCAGGTGTGACCAGACTTTAGGGATATGTTTTAGTAATCATTCTAACAAGCTCTACCTTTCTACCAACCATATAGCCAATGAGATGTTGTTCTCTCTGCACAATTATATTTAAACATGGAGTGTCGTCTTTAACCAAGACCTTTTTATTTTTTTCACTTGGCCACTCAGAATGACAAGACCACGAGGTACCTCTGATAATATCATCCACCGTTTGGCACATCTTTAGAAGACTGTCCACACATCTTTGCTCTCTCTTCAAAGTCTCTAATTCGTTGCTCCTCCAGATCAATACTTTTTCCACATCACGTAGCTGGATGTTTTCTTTTTTTTCAATTTCTAAAGAAAAAAATGCAATCAAGCATTGCACAGGAAGATGATATCTCCACATATGTAAATAAGTTGGTTTCACACAAAAGGCTTACTCAGTTTGCATATATCGAGGAACTGAGACTTGTTCCCTACAATGCATTCAAGATGCTTATGTAGCACATCTCCACTCACGAGACTGTTTCTGGCTTCCAAGAACACAGAGTCTGAAAGAATTACCAGCTCCTGAATATCTTCAGAGAACTCATTGATAAGAGTCATGTTAGCACCTGTAAAAGAGAAAAAACGAAATTATATTATCTCATTATATAGTATTTTCAAGATGCACTAGAATAGGGCCAAAACAGTTGGTTCCCAATTCTGGTGTTTCCAGGATACTAGACAGATCACCTTATTTTACACATGTGGGTCTGTTAAAAGGCCAGATGTAGTGCTTTAATGAAAGATTGTCTGCAAAGAATTTGTTAAGATTGAATACATTAAAAGCATGAAATATTGTAAAATAATGCAGTAAATATTTTCCTTACTTTTTAAAATCCAAACTGCTTGTCTCTAAGAGTTTTATATTTTGCCGCTCCCACCTCTATATGTGTGTGCCTAGTTAAGGTGTGGGCAATAGGCTGATAATTTTTTAATGCAACACATCCCATCTTACCATACAATCTGAAAATGTGTGTGGCATCAGGCCATTGTAGTAAGTACTGCAGAATTTCATCACAATCCTTAACTGGATTCCCATGTGTATCTTTGGGCCAGGAATTTTCGATAACCGTCGATACCAGTTTACCAAAATTCTGCAAGTTGTATTGGTTTAGTTGACTCAGGATATTGCGCTGGGACTAAAGCAAAAAAAAAAAAAATGTAAACAATTGACGCTCGAGACCATTTATGTGCGTTAACAAGTCCTAATCAGATCTTTATTATATCAGTAATTTTATATAACAACTAAAAATAATACATAATGACATCTTCATTCAGATGCCCAATTTAGTAAATTGGATATTTAAAGTTATGAGTGCTTTCTTGAACCAAAAGCAATTTCAAAATACATATCTGAGTCTCTTTTTTAAGAAAGTTCAATCATTTTCTTAACTATCCAAACCATATTTAATTATATCCATTTATTTTAACATAAGGTACAGTTTAATTAAAGCATACTGTGAACACCAACATCCTCTTCCAGTAAAGTGTTTAACACAGGAAGTCTTTATTAGCACCTTGTCAGATACAATAATAGCATGTTCTTTTAAACATTGCCACCAACACTCCCACCTCACTGACAGCTGCAAAATTACTTGCTCTTACCTCTTCGCTTGGCCTTTCTCAATGGACAAAATCCCCTGCTGGACACTCTCTTGACATCATTTTCACAAATCACTCCAATCATCTCCAACCTTATCAACTTCTCACTCCCTCTTCCTGACCACCATCTCCTAACCTACAGCCTCACAACTCCTTCCAATCTCTGCCCTTCTTCACCCCCAGCTACCAAAACCCACAGAAATCTGCAGGCACTTAACGCACAACATCTTTCCAATTTACTACAACCCCATCTCAGTCCCCTAACTACCCTCACTTGCCCTGATATTGCTACCACACATTACAACTTGAATCTAACTTCCACCTTTGACACTCTAGTCCCCATAACCCCAAGCAGACCATGGCACGCTACACAAACACGCTACATCCAGAGGTGCTCCCGCACCGCTGAACGATTATGGAGGAAATCTCACACCTCAGCTGACTTCCTCCACTACAAGATTATCCTACACTCCTATCACTATGCCCTCAATATTGCCAAACAGCACTACTTCTCCACATTACGATCAAAATTTGGCCTCCAAACCAAAACGTTTATTCACCACATTCAACGCTCTCCTCTGCCCTCTCCCACCTCTTCCTGTCTCACGGCTAAAGATTTTGCTAGCCACTTTAATAATAAAATTGAAAATATTTGCAATAAACTCTCCTCTCAATGTGGCCATATCACACCATGCCCTTTATAAAACCCTTCATCCTTCCCCAAGCCTATGTCCATTATAAACTCCTTTGACCCTGTAACTGAGAACGAAGTTTCTAGTCTTCTATCAACTTCTGGTCTTACTTGTCCACACCATCCTATTCCATCACAGCTGTACCCTCTCTACCACACTTATCCCAACTAGATTGGAGTGAATGTAAGAAGGGTACTGGTTAAACGTTGTTGCAATCTTTTTAGATGCAATGTTATGGATTTACTCAGTTTTCGAAATGCTGTAATGGGGCCTCTGGTTTTAATTATTTTCACCTTGAAAGCAAGAAGTGTATGTGTGTGTGTTTCATGGCCTGTTCAACCTTAGTCAGATGGAGAGGTTTTCATTTTATTTTAAACATTTGAATTTGTTGATTTGTGTTCAGAGTTTGTTTGTGGTCAGACTGCAACCTAGTAAACTGCAAACGTCAAATTCCTGCAATGATTCTCTTATGACGTCATGTTAAGGGGAGAAAAGCACCACAGTTGAGAGAAAATTTTAAAATTACTATGAAAGTAATCTATATGTGTATCCATTATTTTAGATAAGTACTTCTGGGAAAGGAGAGAATCATTAACACAAAGTGTAAAAATTTGACATTGATGTAAAATAAGAAGAATAAGTTCACTTGGTCATGATCTGACCATTTCATGGGCTTAATTGTGACATTATAAAGAGTATATACCGGTAGTTGAATTTAAATACCTACACACTTGAACACAAGGGAAAAATACTGAAACATAAGCATTCTGTCATATCAAAATATTTCATGAAATGTGTAAATATATAATAATATGGGTAATTGAGGTTGTTTTACCTTACATGCCAAGTGCACAGCTTCAATAGCACAGTCCTCAAAGCATTTGCGGATGGATAAATTGAGATTTTTAAAATCTGTTTGTTCATCACAGTAAATCTGAATCTGTTGAATTGGATCTTCCTGTCGTTTAAACAAAACAACGCCATAAAATAAGAAATATAAAATACACATACATTTGTTAGATTAGTAAATAGCAAACACAATCCATGTAAATGCCTTTTTATGTTATAAGGATAATTTTAAAATCACCAGTAAACCTCTCCCTAAAGGGATGGCCTCCCTTTTTGTTTAAACATTAAATGGATGTGATACTCAAACATGTGTTATCAAATATTTAAAACAGAAAAACACTTTCCTGAAACAAGATTAAAACACATTGATCACATCACCATATATTGTGTTATTTGCTGGCGCTGATGACTAATTCAATTCGGTTTCTTCGCACTTGAAGAGTCTCAACAGTGAAATGCATTAAATAGGAATACCCACATGCATAAATGCCATAAACTTGCAATCTTCAACAAGGAGCTTTCCCTTCTCTTAACAGGGACTTGTTATAACTCTCAGATTATCATTCCTCATGCACAATCTTTTTTTTGTGAGACCAAAGAGACACTCATAACAATTGTGACAGATGTACTTATATTTTAAACTAATTTTGTGGACTTGTCATTTTGATGGCTTTAAATACTGTTCTTCGCCATTATGCCTGGCATTCAAAATGGCATATGCTTTAATATCGGAGGTCTACTGTTTCTCAAATTCAGTTTAAATTATTTCTTTGAATATTTACTTATGAGTTCCTATGCTTTCATTTCCAAATGTACCTGCTTGATTTTTCTGACGAAGTCAGAGAGAAGAGCTTCCTTCCACTTAGATACATTTTCACCAGCATTAAGTAATCGATTCCACACCTAAAATAATTTTAACAAAAGTATTACAATATGCAGTCATTGATCCAGACTATTTTATTGTTTTGAACGTATTTCAATAATAACTTCAATATTTGTTAATGGAATTAACAAGAGATCACAACCTATGACAAATCTAAATAATTCAATAGGTAGGAACAGCAGGGCAGTCCGGTCATGGACTTAAGACACTTACCTGCAGTTCCTCATGAAATGTAGGATGAATGTATCCATAGAAATTAAATTTGTACGGAAAGACAGTTTGAAACCAGGTTCTGGTCAAAAATACTGCGTTTTGGATACTGTTGTCTATCTCAGGTGCTTGGGACTCCAACGTATCACTTGTGTCCTAATACAATGCGAACAGGAAAAAAAAAGTTACTCTGTACTTGCATCGCTACTGAATTATGCCGACTACAAGCAGATAATAAGCAGAAAAAGAGCTTGCTATGAGCAATGCATTATAAAGGAGAGAATGTACAATCAGAAAGTGATACAGGCATAGATCTGCTAATATACATGGATGGATACATTTTATGGATGGGTTAGCGTTTCTTTATATAGGACATTCACAACAACTATCAGATTCTGATGGATCCATTGTGCAGGAACATGATAACATCATATTATTAAAAGGACTCAGATAACTAAAACAGATTTTCCCATTATAAGCAAATTTAATTTAGCCTGCATGCAATTGCCATATTTTATTTTTAACTTAACAGTTTATTTTGTATTGCTTTAGACTTTTATTACAATTCCTATTTTACTCTCTTATAGCTAGCTTGGAAATATGATGTTATAAGTGTTTCTGCGTTGGGCACTGACCTTGAGATTTGCAAGATTTGTTAAATAAAGGAATATCTCTGCAGACAATGGTGGGAGATCCAAGCGCTTCCTCAATGTTTCATTTGCGCAGATAATATTATGTAGTTGAAGGCTTACAGAGCACAACCGAACGGCGTCTGCATGTGAAGGCCTACAAAAAATATATGGTGAACAGAAAAGTGTTAGGAATGAAAAGAGCAAACAAAATAATCGGAGACAAATACAATTTGACTTACTTTGTTTTTAAGCTTTGTATCACCAGTAACAGTTTGCTTAGAATAGCTTCAGCTTTCTACAAATGCAAAATAAAAATAAATAAATGAACACCAAATAACTAATTTGTAATATTATACTAGAATTACTGAAATAGAACATTGAATATAAAGAACAGTGATGCATATATATGGAAACTATTTAGCATTAAACCTATTCTGATATGAACCCTAAGCTTTTTAAGATGTCAGATCATACCTCAGATTGGCTATAAAAATGGATCCTAGAAAATTTGTAGCAGCATGCTGTAAGGGCATCCGTGATCGGAGGGTTGACTTGTTCCAGAAATGTTGGAATATGCAGCAGTGGTACCAAACACAGCCAGGATCGGAACAGGGTCCGGTCTATTTGCAACAAATACTTCTTGTTTATCATGAACTGAAGAAGGTCACTGCATACACAGGGAAAATAAAGTGTGTTTTAAGGCAAAATATACAAAACACTTTAATATAGTATAAAAGAAATGTAAAAGAGCACTGGAAGCGGACATTGTAAAGTCATTCACAAATAAAGTTTGATCGATAAAACCCCCAAACTTAGTTTTTTTACAATGTGTTTCAATGTTTAAAAAAAATAAAACTTCTTATCTGAAACTCCTGGTAGTGGCTTAAAGGTGTAAAAATACTGTTCTTCTTTGCTATGCGAAACACCTGTTCCTGTTCTGGAATACAAGTTAAATTCAGAGTGGTTGCTCTAATTAATATTGATTGGTTCTCATTTGCTAATTGATATAGATTAATTCCTATTTGCATATTAATAGGACTCCCTACTAGAAATCAAGCTGCTACTAGGTTTAAAAAAACAATCATGAACTTACACAGCCACAAACAACATTATCTTAAAGCAGAGACACACATGTTAAAATACATTAAAGCAATGCTATGAGTTTACAATGTCAGACTTTATTACAAAGTGCTCTAATGCTTGTGATATACGCACCTTTTCTGACTCTCATAGCGGTTTAGCAATTTGTCGTATGCAAGTGCTTCCAGTCCTGCCCATACATCTTCAGGTTTTAATTTATTCTCCATCAAAGAGCTATCTGCACTTGTAAATGCATGTAGCACAGGCAGGGCCATTATCCAGTGGTCAACATCTTCAACAATGCACTCTTGGCATAATTTTTTTAAGGAACCTTCCATTCTGCAATTAATACATTAGTTTTTTTTATTTTTATTTATAAAGCAGAAACATTTTCTGTAACACTTAATACAATGGTTACTGTACAAAATCCAGAATGGACAAAAGAGATACATGCAATACAATGATTTGTACAATCAACTTGTGAATATTATATTTTATGGAAAGGCATTGTTTATAATTGATGAAAAAGAAAATCGCTTGAATATCGTGCTAATCATAATAATTATATCACTTATCATAACGCCACCTGGAAAAAATAGGCTGCGAGATTAAGAAAATGGTTCTTTGAGTATGCAGCACCCTCATAACAGCACTCCATATGCGCTTGCCATTCTTCCTGAAAATAATATATTCCTGAATAATATATATTCCTGAATAATAATTCCTGAAAATAATATATTCCAGGATGTTCTATAAACGTGTTCCTCCCTCCAATACAGGCTGTAATTTGAAAAAAGTACTGTGCACAGCCTTTTCCATTTCCCAAAAATGCATTTTCCAAATGCATTTTTGATATCTGTACGCCATTACAATGAAGAACATATGTAAAACAGTCTAAGAAAATATACTATTATTAACATATGGCATCTGTTTATGAAGTACTGTATATACTCGAGTATAAACAGAGTTTTTCAGCCCTTTTTTAATGCTAAAAAAGCCACCCTCGGCTTATACTCGAGTCACCCTACTCCTCCCCTGTGTCTCTCCCCCCTCCCTTCCCTGTGTCTCCCCCCTCCCTTGTGTCTCTTTCTCTCCCCCTCCCCCCTGTGTCTCCTTCTCTCCTTTGTGTCTCTTTCCCTCCCTTGTGTCTCTTTTCCTCCCTCTCCCTTGTGTCTCTTTTCCTCCCTCTCCCTTGTGTCTCTTTCCCTCCCTCTCCCTTGTGTCTCTTTCCCTCCCTCTCCCTTGTGTCTCTTTCCCTCCCTCTCCCTCGTGTCTCATTCCCTCTCCCTCCCTTGTGTCTCATTCCCTCTCCCTCCCTTGTGTCTCATTCCCTCTCCCTCCCTTATCATCATCCTCCCTCTTCATCACTTTCCCCCTCTCAAATTACCCCCCCCCCCCGCCCTTCCTCTCACTTACCTTCCAACAGCTGCTCCTCTGCGCGTCTTCCAGCTGTGTCGGGACCCGGCATATGCTAATGACGTGACGTCACTTGCGTGTCATGTCATTAGCATATGCCAGAAGACGCACAAAGGAGCAGCTGATAGAAGGTAAGAGGGGGGAAAGGGAGAGGAGGGGGTAATTGGAGAGGGGGGAAGTGATGAGGAGGGAAGATTAGGAGGGAGGATGAGGAAGATAAGGGAGGGGGAGGGAAAGAGACACAGGGGAGAGAGAGGGGGGAAGAGACACAGGGGAGGGAGAGGGGGACACAAGAAAGGGGCACGGAAGGCACACAAGAGGGGGACACAGAGGGCACAAGAGAGACACAGGGGGCAGCGCATTTCCCACCCTCGGCTTATACTCGAGTCACTAAATTTTCCCTGTAGTTTGTGGTAAAATGGGTGCCTCGGCTTATACTCGAGTATATACGGGTAATCTGATTTTTTTAAAGATCCCTATTTGCCTATTTAGATGATTATTACCCTACATTTGTTTTAACAAGTTAACATGATTAATAAAGTAATTAATGTTGTAACTGGGATACCTTATAAATTCATGGCTTAATTTATTTTCTTTTTCATGAATATGCAATGTTCATAGGATCGTTTTATAACTGGGAAAATAGGATATGCAGTTCTTGTAATACAGGTTTTACATTTGATTCATGTGGTATTATGATTTGCTGAAATCATCACAAACATTTGCTGCGATTTTACAAAAACACCAACTTTTTTAATTCTATGTGAAAGGTTTCCCTTTATTAATGACAGAAAATTAAGTGTCAGGTGGAATGCGTTGTAATGTTTAAAACATGCTCTTTTATATTTTTTTGTTTGTCGTTCAGTTGTTTCTGACTCGCTGTGACCTCATGGACAGTAACACACCAGGACATCTTTATGTCCACGGTCATGCTGATCTAATTAGTATTCACAAAGTAATTGAGGTTGAATAAAGACTTAAGTCCATCAAGTTCAACCTTTTAGATCTCTCTGATCTGCAATATGCGGATTAGTTGTTAATTGATCCAGAGGAAGGCAAACAGAAAAAACCCCAAGTGAAACATTGCCAATTGTCTCAAAAGGGAAAAAAATCCTTCCTGACCCTAGATACTGGCAATCCAGTAATCCCTGGATCAATACCCCCTCTCTAATATATCCAATCCCTTTTTAAAGTTAACTATCAAATCTGCTGTCACCACCTCCTTTGGTAGAGAATTTCACAGGTTAACCACCCTTACTGTGAAGAACCATTTTCTTTCTTTAAGGTGAAATATTTTTACTTCTAACCTCAAGGGATGTCCTCTTGCCAGTTAAAAACCTCTTGGCACAAAAAGTTCACTTGACAAATCTTTATACTGACCCTGGATATATTTATATAAGGTAATTATATCTCCTCTTAGACGCCTTTTTTCTAGAGGAAATAAGTTTAATTTGGTTAGTCTTTCTTCATAACTTAGCCCCTCCATTCCCATTATTAGTTTTGTTGCCCTTCTCTGTACTTTTTCCAGCTCTAAAATGTCCTTTTTATGCAAGTTCCTTCTCCAGTGGGACACAGCATACAGATCCTGGTATTCCTAGGTGGTCTCTCATCCAAGTACTGACCCAGACCAACCCTGTTCGGCTTCAGGGTGGTGTGACCTCTTGGTAAAAGCACTAAATCCTAACTACCAGGTTTAGAAAGAATGTTATCTGAGCCTCTAATTTACTACGTTTTATATGCATTCATGCTGCTGTGGAGACTGCCATATTGCATTTAACAGATCACTTTTTCATGTGGGAGGAGAGTCTGATTATTAAAGAAGTTTGTATCTGTACAATGGGATTATGGCCGTAAGAACTACAAGTTTTCTCAGCAGGACTATAGCAAAACTCAGTAGTTAACCCATCTAAATACTAGGCAACAGAAAAAAAGGACACAAAATGACTACCTGCAGCAAAGAAAACATGCATAAAAAAGCAAAATGTAAAGCTTGTGTTTAGTATTTTACATCTACAAACATTTTACCCACAACCATTTTTAGTTGAACAAAAGTTTAAACTAGCTTAAAGGGACATTGAAGTTAAATGAGGTTACAAAAGCAGGTTCTGAACATTACAAAAGTGTTGCATTAAAACGAGTTCTGAAAGGGTTGAAGAAGGTTTTAGAATCCTTATACGAAATGCTTTTGGAACAAAGTTAGGATCTCAATCTGATAAACTCTAATTAGGGTGTGTCAGGGCACTAGTTGTGGTATGGTACTCTATGAAAAAATCAGTTACTTCCTCTACTTGCTGAACCTGATAAAGGTTTAAAAATCCATAGAGAGATCCCTACTCAGTTTATTCAGAAATTCAAAGAATATTTTTTAACCCTTCAAACTAATTTTTAAAGTTTAAATAAAAACACAACTGCCTGTGCCCTTATTTAGTAGCTCGTAGTAATTGGTGATAGAAAGTCGCTGTGTCCACCCTGATCTGTAAACAATTGGTACATCTAGCTATACCTAAAAAGATTAAGTCTCCTAATATATAAGAACATTAATCAAGTTAACTTTTTAAAAGGATTTCTATGGCATTGCATGGAAAGCTCCTTAATTACATACCCTTTGAATTCAGAGAAAGCTGCTTTTAAGTTGGCAAGTTCGCCAAATAAGTCTTCTTTAGGTTTGTCTTCCATACACAAAATGCTGCAAATTTGTGCAAGATGTTCCTTGTTGATTTTAAGGGAGTATGTTTCAACAATTTTAACACAAACCAATCCTGCTACAAGTCTGTTTTTTATAATAGCTGTATCTGTAGAGGAGTTTTTGTTGAGAAAGGGCTGACATATCTTGAACAGCATTTTCAAAATCAATTCATCCACCTAAATTGGAGAAACAAAAACAAACAAACTTTGAACCTAGGGAAAACGGCAACACCAATTTTAATCAGTTAAAAATATAATACATTTAAACTGGGTCTTCCAAGGATAGTTAAACAATAAAACAATGAAAACTAACAACTAAACATATTTCCTATTTAATTAATTGTTCTCATATTTTTATTTTAAATGTATATTTTTTTTCTTATTAATTTTTGTTAAGACATATTTTTTAACAAGAATAAAACTTATCTTAGTTCTGAACATCAAAGTAATTTTTCTCTATAAGGCAGACAGGGTATGGGGAGTATGGTATTATTATTATAGTTTCTTTATAAAGCGCCGACATATTCCGTAGCGCTGTACATAAATAAGGTTCAGACAATGATAAATACAGATTAACATTTAGCAAAGGAAGGACGGCCTTGTCTTTGAGCTAGGAATCCAATGTCCATGGTGCATTCCCAAAGTACTTAGGATAGAAACTCGCAGACTTACATGGTATGGTTGCAATGTTTGTAACATGGTTGCAGAAGCCATCTTTTTTTTACTGGCACATTGACTAGATAGTTGCACCTGAATACCGTGGTAGGAATATGCAGATCAACAGCCTTATTAAATTGCGATTTGGCCAATTGAATAGGGCTCTATTTAAGCACACAGCATATGTTTTTTACAGAAGTTTTTAGTTAGTGAACTTCTATCCAAAAGCAAGGTCTTCACTAACTAAAAACTTCTGTAAATAAAATATGCTGTGTGCTTATATAGAGCCCTATTCAATTGGCAGAATTGCAATTTAATCCAGAATCAGACATTTTAACAGGACAATTTTTTTTTTACATATTTCAATTATTAATGAGTTTTAAAATCTGCAAAGCTCTTGTTATATTTAGTTGTCTGTTGTTCTTTAAGTATTTATTCTTCCTTCAAATAATATTTCTTACAGGAATTATAATTAAGAATCAAATTAAAATATTTACCTGTGTAACATTGTTTAAATATTCATATCAGTGTAATAGGCATACCTGGTTCTTTTCAAAGCCATGTGATGTCCATGATTTATGTCTGTCCTCAAACACTAGGGACTCAGTAGTCACAAGATAAAACTGTTGTAGTTGGCAAAAAAAATTTAACAAATTGATGGAGTCACATGTGGTGAGAATGCTGAAAATGTTGTCTAGCATGATCTCTGCAGCAATAGTCTTCCCACTCAGAATTTTATCATCTTTATATCCAAATTTCTTGGCAAAGTCCTTAAGTGTGGCCAATAATCCTTTGATTGGTTTCATACACATGATATCATCGTATTGATGCCACTCTGCAATCAAATAGGAAATATTACTGCTATTTTAGGTTCCATGCTTTTCAAAATAAATAGAATTCATTATACCACCTATCACCTATAATAGTTGAAAGATGTTAGTAACGCCTACAAGATGGTTCTGTGCAGGCGTTACTCACATGCTGACTGCGGGCAAATGCAGGGGATTCGCCAAACAGCACAATCCGAATGGGTGGCGCATACGAGGAGGATGGGGGGTGACAGAGGGAGTGGGGGTGGGGAGAGGGAGAGAAGGAGAAGGGTGCGGATAAGGCTGAGAGAGAGGGAGGGGGGGGAGAGGGAGAAAGAGTGGCGAGATTGGTAGAAAGAGGGAGAAAGAGTGGCGAGATTGGTAGAAAGAGGGAGGAGAGAAGGAGGAAGAGAGGGAATGAGGAAGATAAGGAATGAGGAAGAGAGAGAGGGAGAGAGGGAGGGAGGAAGAGAGAGAGGGAGGGAGGAAGAGAGAGAGGGAGGGAGGAAGAGAGAGAGGGAGGGAGGAAGAGAGAGAGGGAGGGAGGAAGAGAGAGAGGGAGGGAGGAAGAGAGAGAGGGAGGGAGGAAGAGAGAGAGGGAGGGAGGAAGAGAGAGAGGGAGGGAGGAAGAGAGAGAGGGAGGGAGGAAGAGAGAGAGGGAGGGAGGAAGAGAGAGAGGGAGGGAGGAAGAGAGAGAGGGAGGGAGGAAGAGAGAGAGGGAGGGAGGAAGAGAGAGAGGGAGGGAGGAAGAGAGAGAGGGAGGGAGGAAGAGAGAGAGGGAGGGAGGAAGAGAGGGAGGAAGGAAGAGAGGGAGGGAGGGAGGGAGGAAGAGAGGCAGAGATGGAGAGGGAGGAAGAGAGAGGGATAAAGAGAGAAATAGAGGGAGGGAAGAGAAAGACATGGAGGGAGACGGAGAGAGAGGGAGGGAGGAAGAGAGAGAGGGAGGGAGGAAGAGAGGGAGGGAGGAAGAGAGGGAGGGAGGAAGAGAGGGAGGGAGGAAGAGAGGGAGCGAGGAAGAGAGGGAGGGAGGGAGGAAGAGAGGGAGGGAGGGAGGAAGAGAGGGAGGGAGGGAGGAAGAGAGGGAGGGAGGAAGAGAGGGAGGAAGAGAGGCAGAGATGGATAGGGAGGAAGAGAGAGGGATAAAGAGAGAAATAGAGGGAGGGAAGAGAAAGACATGGAGGGAGACGGAGAGAGAGGGAGGGTGGTGGAGAGGGAGGGAGGGAGGCAGGCAGAGAGAGAGGGAGAGAGAGAAAAGGAAAAGAGAGAGGGGCAAGGGAGAGAGAGAGAAAAGGAAAAGAGAGTGGGGCAAGGGAGAGAGAGAGCTCACAGAGCGAGAGAGGGATCAGAGACAGAGAGAAGCCACACGGAGAGGGAGCAAAGAGAGAAGGAGAGGGCACACAAAGAGAGGGTAAGAACAGACATATGGACATAACATGACTTTTATTTTGAAGCAAACATGGCTTTGGATCTGGACATAAATCTCCCTTCATTGTGAAGTCTCAACCAAAATGCACCCTAAATTGATATATAGTTGTCAGGGTTCGTAACGTTTGCGATGTTGGTAACGCAACCGCGAGCCTCGCAAAGTGAGGTGACTCAGCAGCGCCGTCACACATGCGAGCCTCTCAAAGCAAGGCGAAAGAGCAGCGCAGCACTTAGGCTGCAATGAGAGTAGAAGGCGCTCATTGCAGCCAGTGGTGCCGTCGCACTTGCGAGCCTGGCGAACAGCCACGCAGCACTTAGACTGCAATGAGCGCCAAAGGTGCTCGCAAGGCGAGCAGCACGCCGACCTTTGCACGCTGCAGAGCAGAGCGCCATTATCAGGGCGCAGAGAACTGCGCCCTGATGACGCTCTGCGCCCTGATGACGCTCTGCGCTCCAACCTGAAGTTATAAGTAGAATATATAGAATGCCAGCCTGCATCTTATCTGCTACAGAGCCCCCCATCTCATATTTACTGGAGACTGCCAAGGCTAAGGTAAGGGTCTTACACATGCCAGTCCCACTGCCCCACAAATATATAGCCCCTTACCTTAGCCTTGGCAGCCTCCAGCAGCCAGTAAATATGATGGGATGCAGGCTGGAGAGCAGAGCATCATCAGAGCGCAGTTCTCGGCGCCCTGATGACGGCGTGTTGGTCTCCAGCACAAGAAAGCGCATAACTCGAAAAACAACCAAAATAATAATAAAATAAAAAAATACACTCACACACAGCACAGGGGGAGGGCCATGGCCTTGGAGTGAGGTTGCAAGCGATTGTGAGCCATATTTACAGTTTTCGTCATTTGAAAAATTGGTTAAGCAGGAAAAAAAATGGAGGACGAAAAACTTAAAAAATTCTGAAACAGGATGAAAACGAGGCTCTGCATGCAGAACGTAGAAAATACACAACGGCGCAAACAGTAACACTTACACTAACCACGAGAGGCACGTAGGACTTTGAAAATACAACCAACGAGGACCAAAAGCCTCACATTGTATGCCAACCAGCATTGCCAGCCTTACAATTTCATTCCCGTCATTTTTGATGGGCAATCACAGAAAATACAGCAAATACATGTATTTGCAGTAGAGTAGAATCTCTTACTTGTTGCATTGTTGACATTCTACTGTATTTAAATGCTGAATCATGGGTCTGGTCATTTTTATGGGGTATTTTTGTACTGTGCTTGCTTTTGCTCCTTTCTTTGCAGAGAGCTTATCTAGTTGCCTTCCTAAGTTTACATTTTTGACAACTTGGTTAGTGTTTTTTTTTTTTTTGTTGCCTAGTGTTGATTCCTGGGAATATGTTTACTTTTCTATACATTATTCTGTTGAAAGACCCATACCAATGTGTTTATTTTAAAGGGTCACTGTGGTCAAAGTTTTTCTATATATTTTTTTAAAAATTAAATATAATAACAGGCAAAATGTTTTTAGAAAGTAAAAAATAGAAATAAATATAATATATATTTTGCACCTTTATATGCAATTATTTTTCACTGTGTGGATCCATTTTTCTTTATTCCATTTTGCTGCCTGAAATTTTCTCAGGTGGGTGTGTCCTTCCATCTAGTCCTGCTGACAGCACTGGTAGATGCTGTCACTGTAACTACAACCCTTCTATTTTGCAGACAGACACTTCTTGTACATTCAAAGGTCCTCATTCAATTGCAATTTGGCCAATTGAATAAGGGCTCTAAATAAGCACATAACATATTTTTTTTACAGAAGTTTTTAGTTCGTGAAAACCTTGATTTTGGATAGAAGTTTAGTAACTAAAAAGTTCTGTAAAAAAATATGTTATGTGCTTATATAGAGCCCCATTCAATTGGCCAACTCGCAATTGAATGAGGCTCAAAGTCTCCTCACTCCTCACAAATCTGATCTCCTGGTAGATTCCACAGGAGAATTGCATATAAATAATAAGTTAGAGGCTGCAATATATATTTTTTTTACATTCTAAAAGCATGGTGCATATTTTTAACTGTACTTCTTCAAAATAGTAAATGTTTAAAATATGACCTAATTGGTTCTTTAATTTAGATTTCTTTGCGTCTTGGTTTGTCTTTTATGAGACATTTTGACTTAAAGAAAACTTTGTCAATGGCCAGAGAAGGATGACTGTTGTGTTCATGGAAATCCATTGATTTCTGGAAGATCTATCTATACTAGCGAATTGCCCGTCAAAAAATGACGGCAATCAAATTGTAAGTGAGCTAATGCTGTTTGGTGTATTATAATAAAATAACTAATAGATTAATAAAGTAATATACTTTACCTATTTTGAAGTAATATATGCAGGAATCATAGTGTTGAAGAGCTGACAATCTGTTTTGATGTTGCTGCAGCATTAGTGGTGTGGAGCTGCTGTGTAAGTGTGATGAATGTGTGCAGTGTAATAGTGTGCGTGCGCGAGACAAAACCGTTAGCGTAGCTGTGTACTTCCGCATTGTATAAGTTATTGTTCTAAAATGGCGGCTAATGTGTGGTATGCGGCTGTGGCGGAATATCCGTAGCTGTTTGGTGGTGTTTTCCGTGTTTATGGTAGTGTTTTGCGTGTTTAGGGACCTTTAGCCTCGTTTTCGTTTTGTTCGGCGGCCATTTTTTCTCTCGCTTCAGTGATTTTCGGGTCTCTAAACTCCGAAATTTGTGCTTAAATGGAGGTGTAACTTCACTTGCAGAGGTCCTCAGTGCCCCCCTTGCTGTGGGTAAGCTTTTTATGTGTTTGTTGTTTGTATTTATTGTGTTTGTAATGTTTGTGCTCACGCGGGTTGCGTCCTTGTTTTTTAATCTCGTAGGTGTTTTTCGGCAAATACGTAGGTGTTTCGTGGTGTTTTGCGTCTTTAGACTGCTGTAGCCTCGTTTTCTTCGGCGGACATTTTTTCTCTCGCTTAGAGATTTTTTTAGTGTCTAAACTCTTTTAGTTTGAGTTAAATTGAGGTGTAACTTTAGTTTTCGAGGTCCTGGATGCTCCCTCTTCCTGTAAGTAAGCTCTTTATGTATTTGTTGTGAGTATTTGTTGTATTGTTCATGTTTTCATGTGCGCGTGTTGCGGCCGATTTTTGCGAGGTCGTAACGTGTCTCGTATTTTGTTTGCGTTAGGACGTAAAGTTTACAAGGGCCGCGGTTTGCTTTGCGAGCCCGCAAGCGTTAGCAACAACTCTTATGCTCACAACTATATATGTGATACTTAATTATTACTAATCAATAACTCTGCTCCTCTGAGTTTTTCTGAAAGCAAATTGGCCCAAATAGATCCACTTCACTATCAATAGCAAGCGCAGAACCCCAGGTTTTGCATAGGTTGGTTAGTTATGATATCAAAACCTTTACTATGTGATGGTATATTCTATAGATACTACGTAAATTATTAAAAATTGTTGATTCCTATAATTTTTTAGTATTCATATCTCCATGTTGGAGGATACGTTCTTGTCTTTGAACAATAATGGCATGGCAATACTTGTGGGCAATAGTACTGAAAGTGGAAAGTGTTTTGCAGAGTTTATGTTTTGTTGTTGTTGTTGCAGATTAATTGCTACTGTGTGGATCACCTAGGACTGTAGGTTTATAAAACTGTGATAGTAAAGAACTAACATGCATTCTTACTACACTTGATAACTGGCAACACATTTTAGAAATAAAAAAAACAACAAACAAATAATTCAATTACATTTACAAGTGGACATTTCTATTTATCTGCTTCTATAAGTGAGAGGTGACCTTAAATCAGCTTCTTTGCGGATTCAAATGTGGCAATCATTAGTACTAATGCTTGCATAAGGTCTAATATAAATGTAATCACTCTATAAGGTCCCGTCATGATACTGAAGTGAAATGCTACCTTTGGCTCAGGTATTGATCTTCAGTTAATTTGTCCCTTTAGGAGGGCTGTGTAACCTGTTAAACTTCATGTTATGGTTCAGCCAACTCTTCCATAAGAGTCTATTCAGCAGTTCTGAGATCTACAAACATCCCCATACTTTGTACTCTCATGTACTTCTATGTACAGAATCTTCTGATCCTCATGGCTCCATGTTCTGTAATTCTAGTCCAAATCCATTGAACAAACATCAGTTCACTATGGTGTAAAGGGAGAGGAGGTGAAACAGAGACACGAGGCAGGGAGAGGGGGAGAAGGAGACCCCAGGGTGGAAAGGGAGAGTGGGAAAGGAGACACGGGGGAAAGGAGGAACCGGAGAGAGGTGGGAAAGGAGACACAGGGGAGGGAGATGAGGGAAAGGGGACACAGGGAAGGGAGAGGGGGGAAAGGAGGCACAGGTGAGGGAGAGGGGGGAAAAGGAGACACAGGGGAGAGAGAGCGGAGAAAGAGACACAGGGGAGAGAGGGGGGAGGAGACACAGGGGAGGGGAGAGGAGACACAGGGGAGGGAGAAGTAAGGAAAACGTATTCCCGTCATTTTTGACGGCCAATGTGTGGCAAACAGCATTGCCTGTCTTACAACTTGACTCCTTTCATTTTTGATGGGCAAGTAGCTAGTCCATATATAATATTAATATATATGATACTTTCATTAATGGACTTATTATACCGATACAATATTTTCCAAATATCAATCTGAAGGATTTTATAACGGCAACTCTACACACAAGAAAATCTGTATCTAATAGTTATACTGCTAAGACAAACCGAACACTGCAACACGCCAGTATTAAAACACTGATTTAGCTCTCTGTCAGAGATGTCAGATGTCTCTAGTTGATGTTTACATTTATATTATAACAATATTCAAGCCTTACTAAAAAAGCCTAATCAATGCTATAAACACTCCTTTCTGTAGTGCTCAGAACAATGAGAGAGGTGGGAAGGACAAATATTTGTTTTTAATCATAATTTCTGGCAAAAGATGTGCTGTACTACTGCGTGCACATGCATTCTTAATGTTTGTTTGAACAATAAAAAATAGGTTCAACATTAAAGTCGCTTCCACTGACGCCTTAAGCCCAGAATGGGCAATTTTTTGGTATTGTCAATACAAATGAACTTCATAAGTTGCCACTTTTTCATAAACTTAATACAAGAAATATTGGCAATAGTTAAGAAAGCAATAATACTAGTAAATCTCAGTTTCAAATTTGTCTATGGCCCTTTCGAGACTAGCCCTACTATTTAACTTGGATTAGGGACAAAGATCAAAATGCTGAAAGTTCCTTATCAACATGGTAACCATGCATAAGCACTTTACCACTGACTACTAGAAAACAGCTGATTCTACATTTCCACTGTATGCCATAGTATATTTAAGTTATAGGGAAACATAAGACAATGGGAGTATTCTGGGAATAACCCTTATGCTTTTAGCTATCTATAAAGAGAGAAATTACCTTATATTTTCCTTATGAAGAGGGGATTTGACTCAAAATAACAAGCATACTAAGCCATTTATAACTTAATTAAATAAAAATGTGGTTTGTCATAGCATAAATAAGTTAATAACTAATACAAAAGGCATAGTTTCCACTTACCCTTTTTATTAACACTTTTTGACTGTATGTGAAGACAGCGATTTACGATACTATTGTCCGGGCCATCAAACTTGTAAATTAATTCATATTCGCATTCTTCCTTTTTACCGCGCACAACCACATACTTGTATGGGATATATTTATCCACATATGCTTGCGAAATTTTAGTGCTTCCTTCATAAAGCCATCCATGTGCATTCAGATCCCTTAAATAGGAAGAAATAAAATATCAAATTGTCAGTTCTAAGAAAATTATTTAACATGCTGTATTAAAAAACTTCAACTAAATTAAACATTTCTATTCAAAATCCTGGGTTCTAAAGAATTTTTGAGGTGTCGATACAACACCCAAACGGTCTGCATTAGTATGAGTAGCTTTTCTCAAATGTAGTTTAACCCTCTGCGTACCAACCTTGTTAAATTAATGGAGTGGCTGCCTGGGCCTCAGTGGCCAACCACATTAATTTACCTTGATGCACTTATTTGTGTGGATTACTTCCCCTGCTGATAATCAGCCTAGTGGAGAGACTGAGGAATACATCCATCTCAATCCATACAATTAAAAAACATATTTAAATAAATAGACAAGTTTTAACAACTTCTTCCTTTCCTTATGTCACCTGCCTTGACCAAAACGGGTTAAAAATATTATCTTTATTTATCTATTTATTTTCATTTAGGGAAGGGGATGGCGGTATTCCTTCACCCCCCATACTATGATTTCCTCTTTCATGATCACCTTCCTCTCCCCCTCCCTCATCTCTACATCCGCCCTCACTCACTCTCCCAGCATGCTCAGTAGGAATCTTCTGAGCATGCTGAGAGAGTAAGCCCCAGTGGACTTCAAGGAGAGGAAGAGACAGCAAAGAGGTGAGAACCTTGGCGGTGGTTGGGGTGACACACGCCAGTGCATGGAACTTTTCCACCGGGACCATCATATAGGTGAGTATCCTGGGGAGGGCATCAAAATACCAATAAAAATATTTACAAATGAGGGAGGGGGGGTGGAGAAATGGGGAAGAGGGAAGGGGATGAGATGATGGGAGGACAGAGAGGAAGACAAAAGAGGAAGTGGGAATGAGGAAGAAATAAGAGTGAAAATAAGGTGAGGGAATGCAGAGGGAAATTAAGGGATATGAGGGTGGTTCAGGGGGATAAAGAGGGAAAAGAAGGAAGGTGAGAGGTGGAGAAGAGAAAGCTAATGAGGGAGGAATGGAGAAGAGAAAGGACAGTGGATAAGGAGAAAATAAACACAAGAGAGTGGAGAGAATGGGAGAAGGTTAAGGGTGTAGAAAAGGAGGATTAGGTTGGGAGATGAGGGGGGAAAAGCAGAGAGATGGAGAGGGGAGAACAAGACAAATGAAGGAGAGAAAGGAATGTGGGGAGGAAAATGGGGGATGGCGGGAAGATGGGATGAGGGGAAGAGAAAGGGGGGAAGAATGGAGAGAAAGAATGAGAAGAGAAAGAGGGTGAGTGTGGGAAATGAGGGGTCAAGAGCAGGAATGATGGGAATGGGGTGAGAGCAGGACAGATGAGAGGATGAGGGGAAATGGGTAAAGAAGAAGGAGTTGAGGAGAGTGACAGGTGGAGTCAGGAGTGGATATGAGGGGTGAGGGGAATGTGCAGAGAGGAGATGAAAGGGGAGAGAGGGAAGGAAAATAGAGGATACATTTTTGTAATTTTGTAAATTTAAAAAAAAATCTTGTTGTTTAGATATACCAGTAATTGTGTTTTTAAGAGACTAATACATGTTGGAACATTTGGAATTCTCTGAGGTATGTATTTTCAGACAATATATACTTTCATAAGTTTATGTTGATGTACAGAGGTAGACTAAGCTTTTTAGGCACAGGGTGTGTAGAATGAGATTATCAAGTCAAGACTTCTATGACTTCTATGCTCCTGTAATTTTATGACCTGTCTTGATCAGAAATCAGCATAATATTACCAACATTTAATATCAGTGTACTTAGGAGATCCAGGACTTTTGTCTTTAGATTGTAAGTAGCGAGTTTCCAGTCTTGTAGGGTGCTTTGGGATAAAGCACTTTCTGCTAAGATTCTAAGCTCAAAACAGGGCCCTTCAACTTTTGAATTTGTTAAACTTGTATTTCCCCTGTTGTTATCCCCTGTACAGTGATACGGAATATGTTGGCACAATACAAATAAAAGATGATAATAATAATAATTAGCTAAAATATCACTCATTATATTGGTTTTATTAAAAGTACAGAGTCCAATAAAATGTTTTCCACAATAACTGTCTGTACGATTTTTTGTCTTTCCCATCTTACATACAACCACATTAACAAATATATCAACAAATATATTTTGTTGCACTTCTACTGAAAAAAAACAATATATAATTTTCATATGTAAAATACAAATAAGCAAACAGATTCATAGCAAAGTGTTGCATATGTTTCTGGCCTCCTGGGCAAGGAAAATGTTCAGAACCTCTGGCACTGAGAAGGTTAATCTCCCCACATTCATGAGTGAGACAAATTGCTTTGTTTACCTTGTGAAATGCATATGACAGACAACATCTTTCCAATCTCGATATTCATTCATTTTTCCTGCCCTCACAATAACTTTATCATGATCAATGTTTAGTTTGAAGTCCTTGGAAACAACAACGTGGAAAAACACAGATATGAAATTCGCTGGATCCATCGATCTGTAGATATTGAGATAAGAAAACAATATGAACACCATAATATATAATACCCACTTTCAAAAATGAAGTGTTTAAGTTTATAATTATCAACGTTGTAAGCCGCAGTAAACTACAAATTGTTTTACTTTCTAATAACTAAAAATGTTAAAGTGAGCACTTTGAGAGGTTTAAAAGTACACCACAGGCACAAAAGGTAGTTATTTCTCTCCTGTAACTAAACATTGTGAGACTCCAGTGATTAGCCCCGAAGTTGAAATACTGAATCTAATGGTCTTCTAACTTTATCCACAACCTTCAAAACAACCACAGACTGTACGCATACAGACAAACATTGCATTTCACATTTTAGTTTTTTTTATAACTAAACAAGTAATTATTCTAGATACTTAGCATACTTTGTTTCATTTGAATGTTCTGTCTCTTTTGTTTCCATCTTTTTGTTACTGGTAGTGATTTTATTTGCAGTCTCTGGGTAGTTACTTGTCAACTGGTCCTTCTGTATCAAGATAGAATTAAAATTATTGTCATATATTGAGTTTAATACTACTTACAGATTATCCCATGTAATACTTACATTGTCAGAATCTAGTTGATTTTTCTTCATCGGCTCAGAATCTGCCTCCATTTTTGTAGTATCATCATTTTGTTTCTTATTGCCTTTGTTTTCTAGTCCCTTCGCCTTCTCTTTGTTTGTGTCCTTTGAATATGAGCCACTAGAAGTACTGGCTACAGGATCTTCACCATCCGTTTTATTTTTCTTGTTCTTCTTCTGAGCCTCCTTATGCTGTTGTCTTGTTTTGGGACCCCTAAACTCTTCTTCTGTAGCGTCATCAGTACTATTGTTTTTATCTTTATTTCCGGAGTCCTTGACTTGTTTCTTTAAGGCAGTGTTCATTTCCACATTATCAGAATTATTGCTATCAGGCGACAGTTTGTTTTGGTCACTCTTTTTCTCAATCTGAGATTCATTTTCCTTTTGCCCCTTTGAGGTAGCTTTGTTTTGGTCACTCTTTTCCTCTTTCTGAGATTCATCATCCTTTTGCCCCTTTGAGGTGGCTTTGTTTTGGTCACTCTTTTCCTCTTTCTGAGATTCATCATCCTTTTGCCCCTTTGAGGTGGCTTTCTTTTGGTCACTCTTTTCCTCTTTCTGAGATTCATTATCCTTTTGCCCCTTTGAGGTGGCTTTCTTTTGGTCACTCTTTTCCTCTTTCTGAGATTCATTATCCTTTTGCCCCTTTGAGGTGGCTTTCTTTTGGTCACTCTTTTCCTCTTTCTGAGATTCATTGTCCTTTTGTCCCTTTGATGTAGCTTTGGCAACTGAATTAGAAATGTCATTTTTATTCTCAGTACTTCCTCTGGGGATGTCATTGGCTTTGCGGTTGCCACTTTTAGATTTGTTTTCTGTAACATTTTCATGCTTCTTACTACTGTCTTCAATTTGCGATATTAATTCTTTTTCTTTTGTATCCATTTTATCAGATACTGCAGGTCTTTCATCTATCTGCATAGTCTTGGGGGCCGTATTGTCTTTGGCACCTGTCTCACTGGTACTTGATTCTGTATCTAATTTAATTAGTTGAGCTTCATGAGCTGGATGGGTTTTTGCAGAGTTACTTTCAGCATTATCAAGGGATTGATTGGCATCACTAACTGGAATTTCATTGTTGATGAGTGGTGAAGGTTTGATTATTTCATTCTTCTTAGGATCTCCACTGGGAATTACATGCTCCTGGGATGGACTGAGTTTAGTATCTGTATTGGTTTGAAAGCTTGATGAAGGTCTTGCATAGTCTTCAGACTTGCATCCATATGATATGGCTGAACTTTGTGAGTCAGAATCACTGCTGGTGCCTTTATTTTTTTTCTTCTTTTTCTTCTTTTTCTACAAAAGGAAAAATAAGCATGTTTAATACTAATAAAAGAGTAATAAAAAAAGAGATTAAAAAGGTCATAAGGCAATCCAGTTTGAATAATGGAGTCTGTTACAGTGGTTTCTCCATATATGTATTTTTAAGGGTTGAACAAAATGATTAGAGAGCAGAAATAGTTAGTACAGTGACAGACCATTGTATGACCAATAACCGATATGTCTTTCAAAAATATGCATACAATTTTTCATCAGGGTGTACAATTTTTACACAGCCTAATGCTCAAGGTCATCAGACCTTTATGCATATAAACTTGCAAATCTATTAGCCTTCTAGATGTCTGTGCAATTCTGGCTTTGACTACTACTCAGTCTTGTCCTATACTGTTCTTGTTTATTATTTTTTAGAAGAGGCAATGTAAGCACCATTAATTCTGCCTTATTAGAGCATGTATGTAATAGTGATTTAGGTAAGAGTCTTGAGACAGGCACTCAAGACTTACAGTATTATGTACATTACAAGAACAAGGTTAGATTTACAAGTCTGATGTAATAATTAGTTGGCGTCTTTACTCTAACCTTTTCTTATAGGAGCCATGCAATAGAGCCTATAATAGAGTATCTATGTAGTTCTCACAGGCAGAGCGCATGTCCCTGTCTATTTGATCACTTCCCAAATGTGAACTAAATCAATTTAATCATAAATATCAAGTTTTCAACAAGTAGTATGCTGATCCAAAACCATGAAAAACATTTAAAGTGAAATTCTTCATTTAAACTAATGTACATATATTTCCTCACATTACATTAACCTTCCTATTTGTATTTACCTTCTTTGCTGGAGGAACAATCGAACCATCTTCCAAAGATGAAGGCTCGTCCACCCTCTCGTGCAATGTTTGGTTGATCCCTGCTGTATTAGGAGGGAAGACTTCTGCAATGAGTTCTTTTCCAGGCTCCAGTTCAGATAAAGACAAAATGTGTGGGGCTTCATTGTCTACAAAAGACAGATATAAATAATAAGTGTTGCATATGCATTTCCAAAACCACAAATAGGTTAAGTTTGTGGTGGGCAAATTAGTGATATAAGCCCTTAACTTCATAAATCACAGCAAGCACATATTACCATTGTGGTAATACAACAGGCCTTTCTAGCTCCAAGATACACAATGCTTCCCTGACCACTGCAAACTGAGAATTTGCTGTACTCTGTACTTCTTCCATCACTCTAATTTCCAACACAAGCATAATTAATTTGTGGCAAGTAGCTTTTTTACCAGATGAATCTCACAAGAGTGAAACATTTTGGGTGTGGATTAGCTAACTCGTGCACATCTATTCCTTGCATATTACAAGGCACCAAAAAAGTAACTAAATCAGTAAAAAAAAAAAAAAAATAATATATATATTTTTATATCTGGTACCAAAAGTAAACATATAATTGAAAATTACAGTTATAAAAAAAATTAGATGAGTTCCTTGTGTTTTCTGGTACCAAACATTTATGGGTTTACATTTAATTATAAATACACATATACATTGCTCACCTTGCTGAGACAAAGCAACCCCTAAAAGGTTAAACTATATCATAGCATTGCAGTTTTCATATAAAAGTATATATTTTCTAAAATAACACATTCTTTAGAATTCATAAATGACATACAAGTCTAATTTGTATATCCACTCAAAAAAAAACATTGGGGTAGACTATTTTATTTGTGGCCTGCATTTTTATCAATGCACCTTTTTAAATAATATGACTGATCAGATAGTTTTAGTATTAGAGTTCCCAAAGGATCTCTTATATACCAATGCCTGCAAATTATGGAATTGGAGCAATCCTCATTCAGTTGAACTCTGCTGGAGGAAAAACATCAAATGGCTCATTTCAGTTGGAAATTCCTTAACCCAGAGGTGGATATATTGCTATAAAAAGGAGTGTCTGGCTATCGTATTGTCTCTTGAAAAACTCCATCGTTACCTATAGGTTACAGACCAGGAATTAGTAATGGCCTTACCTATTTCACAGCTGGCTGCATCCTGTATTATAAATTGCCTTAGTCTTTGTATTGTGTAAAAAGATAAAATGTTTACTGTTGTCTGTAACTATTGTAGGGGTTTGAAGGATATTGTGTATAAAGATCGAAACTGGTAAGGCAATCAAGGAGATTGGGCCAGGAGATCTAATTACACCTTTTAGACTGCCTGATGCCAGGTCTCTGAATTGCCCTACCCTATATTGACCTCCATTTCAAATGACATCTTTATGACTGTTTTACCCTGTAAAAAGTGTGTAAACCCACAATAAAGCACACATTCTTGGCTTACGTATTGATTATATGTCAGAGCTCTATTAAAAAGGTATATAGAAGTTTCCCTGTTTTTATCTTTTTCTAATCTACCATACTGCTTATATCTGAAGCACACATTACATTGAGTCATTCTTTACATATACAGATTTTTTTTTTGATTTTTCTTTTTAAATGATGTTCCACACCCCCAGAGGTACCTACAGTATCTCACAAAAGTGAGTACACCCCCTCACATTTTTGTAAATATTTTATTATATATTTTCATGTGACAACACTGAATAAATGCCCCTCTGCTACAATGTAAAGTAGTAAGTGTACAGCCTATATAACCGTGTAAATGTGCTGTCCCCTCAAAATAACTCAACACACAGCCATTAATGTCTAAACCATTGCCAACAAAAGTGAGTACACCCCTAAGTGGAAATGTCTAAATTTGGCCCAAAGTGTCAATATTTTGTGTGGCTACCATTATTTTCCAGCACTGCCTTAACCCTCATGGGCATGGAGTTCACCAGAGCTTCACAGGTTGCCACTGGAGTCCTCTTCCACTCCTCCATGATGACATCACAGAGCTGGTGGATGTTGGAGACCTTGCACTCCCCCACCTTCCGTTTGAGGATGCCCCACAGATGCTCAATAGGGTTTATTTTCTCACACACAAAAGCCACCAATGTATAATGGATTCACCCAGGATCCAGTAGTGGCTTCGAAATTTGTTTTGCTCCGATTTAAAACTTGCAGTATGACTTTTTCCTGCTAAATTATGCTCTTAGTAAGACTCAATATTTAAAAACATATCTATTTTTTCATTGTGCAGTGGTCCTTTAATAATTTAAATGATAAAAAAAGCAGTTTTGCCATGATTTATGCTATTAAAAATGTTGTCAATGAAATATATATGAGGGCAGAGGACAAAAGCAGAGTCTATACCTTGGATTTCCATCCTGGTGACTGGGGGAACCAACATCTGCCCACATTCACTGCAAAACTTGGGGGATGATTCTTGTGGCACATGGCCACAACGTGCACACTTCATCTAGCACGGCTAGGTAATCTTCAACCACCTATTAAACCAAAATTCACATGAATAAGTCAGTTCATTGATAGAGAAATAGAGAAGTTATGAGATTAGAAAGCTCTGACAAGCAGATTAGATACACAAAGCCAAGATTACTTTCACACTGATGCTCAGTGGAGCCATATTAGCAGAAGACATTTGCTTTAGAATATGCATCAATTGTAAAAAAATATATTCAAGTATATATTCAAGGTTTATAGCATATTTAACGGACCAATGCAGCTATGCATCAAGATTTTGATTTATAACATGTAAGGGCTCTTGGCAATGTCTGGAAAATTCAACGCTGTGTGTGGCATAATTCTCATGTGACTGTTTTAATACCTTAAAAAGAGAAAGAAAAGATCAACTCTTTATTTAATACAGGTCCCTATCCTAAGCTTACATGGATAGCGGACATAAAGGAAATTGTATGAAAATATATTATACCTATTCTCAGAAAAAGCGTTCTAACTACAGTATTAAAATGTATTAACCTTTATTAGTCACATTTAAAATCACTAAACATATACAAACAATTAAAAACATTGATTGCCTGTGGATAAATTAATTTTAGATTTAAATTTGAACTCAAATTATATTTGCGCTGTTTGGCAAATTCTTTTTTAAAGGAACTCAGACTTGTAAACATCAATTGAGCTAAAATGGCACCATATATCAGATACAAAATAGCAAAAATATCACATTTTCTATTTCACATTTTGTTATTTACCGTCAATCTGCACATATATTTTGTATTTATAGGTAGTCAACCTTTTAATACCTACCGCCCACTTTGATGGTAACATTCCCTGCCACCCACCAATTTACATAATCATATGACCCTAGCTATGCATCACCCTGTACTTACTAGATAGTGATCCGGTCCTGACTGCTGTCCCTAGTTATGTATCACCCTGTGCTTACTAGATAGTGATCCAGCCCTGACTGCTGTCCCTAGCTATGTATCGCCCTGTACTTACTAGATAGTGATCCCGTCCTGACTGCTGTCCCTAGCTATGTATCGCCCTCTACTTACTAGATAGTGACCCAGTCCTGACTGCTGTCCCTAGCTATGTATCGCCCTGTACTTACTAGATAGTGATCCGGTCCTGAGTGCTGTCCCTAGCTATGTATCACCCTGTACTTACTAGATAGTGATCCGGTCCTGACTGCTGTC
This sequence comes from Discoglossus pictus, assembly GCA_027410445.1. Lineage (NCBI taxonomy): Eukaryota > Metazoa > Chordata > Amphibia > Anura > Alytidae > Discoglossus > Discoglossus pictus. The sequence continues at coordinate 253,089,401 of CM050168.1, read as the reverse complement.
CCTAGCTATGTATCACCCTGTACTTACTAGATAGTGATCCGGTCCTGACTGCTGTCCCTAGCTATGTATAACCCTGTACTTACTAGATAGTGATCCGGTCCTGACTGCTGTCCCTAGCTATGCATCACCCTGTACTTACTACATAGTGATCCAGCCCTGACTGCTGTCCCTAGCTATGTATCCCCCTGTGCTTACTAGATAGTGATCCGGTCCTGACTGCTGTCCCAGCTATGTATCGTCCTGCACTTACTAGATAGTGATCCGGTCCTGACTGCTGTCCCTAGGCCCTCTCACCAGCTCTCCAACCAGCCAAGCGTGGTGCTGCGGGTCTCCGGCGTGTGACGTCACTCGTCAGCAACGCCAACTAGCGATTCCCCCGCCGCCCACCATGAAAGCTTCAATTGCCCACTAGTGGTAGGGATCAGGTTGACAACCACTGCTCTAAATGCTGATAAAGAGCTTGATTCAAATGAGCAGTTGTAACTTACATTAGCCTGTAATTGAGGCCGTAAGTTATTTTGCTATTCAATTGGCGTCTTTTTGTGAGCTACAAATGGGTTACGGCCTTGAAATCCTTGCGGTTGTTACAACTGGAACTTACAGCCACCCAAAGCCTTTGATCTTTAACGTCCGCAAGAGTTCTGATCGCTAAAATCGCAAATTGCTATTCAATTGCTACAATACCCCAAGTCCGCAAATGTTTTCACACCCGTAAACAGCAAATGTAGGAGAAAATCCTACGGGTACCAGATAGGACTCACAAGTGGGTTTAACCCCTGTCCATAGTGCTGTAAAGTAAATGCAAATAAAAAAACAATACTGCACTGTAATTGACGAGGAAAGCAATTAAAGAGATTATAATTACTGTATATACTCAATTTTTTCTGCCCTTGTTTTAAGGCTGAAAAGGGCCCCCTCTGCTTATACTCGAGTCACTCTCCCCCCCCCCATGTCTCTCTTTCCCTCTGTGCCTCTCTTTCCCCCCTGTGGCTCTTTCCCTCCCCCTCCCTTATCATCATCAACCCCCCCATCCTCAGCTCCCCTAATTCTCAACCACCCCTCCTCATCCTAAACCCCCCTCCTCACTTTACCCCTCTAAATACCTCACCCTCTCCCTTTCCCCTCACTTACCTCCATCTGCAGCTGCTCCTCCGCTCCTCCTTCCGTCTGCGTCGGTACCCGGCATATGCTAATGACGTGATGTCACATGCGCGTCACGTCATTAGCATTGGCCGGGTCAAGATGCAGCCGGGAGGAGCGGAGGAGCAGCTGCAGATGGAGGTAAGTGAGGGGAAAGGGAGAGGGGTAGGTATTTAGAGGGGTAAAGTGAGGAGGGGGTTTTAGGATGAGGAGGGGGGGTTGAGGTTGAGGAGGGGGGCTGAGGAGAGAGGTTGAGGAGGGAGGGGAAAGAGACACAGGGAAGGGAGAGGGGGAAGAGACACAGGTAAGGGAGAGAGGGAAGAGACACAGGGGAGGGAGAGGAGGGGGAAGAGACAAAGGGGAGGGAGAGGAGGGGGAAGAGACACAGGGGAGGGAGAGGAGGGGGAAGAGACACAGGGAGGGAGCGTGGGGGAGAGACACAGGGGAGAGAGAGGGGGACACAAGAAAGGGGCACAGAGGGCACACAAGAGGGGTACACAGAGGGCAGCACATTTCCCACCCTCGGCTTATACTTGAGTCACTAAGTTTTCCCAGTATTTTGGGTAAAATAGGTGCCTTGGCTTATACTTGGTTCGGCTTATATTCGCGTATATACGGTAATTGCACAACAGCCTCAAGCTTGCAAATCTGCAATATTTTTTTTTTTTTTTTGATCAATCTCGGGAATCAATGAGTTAATGCATATCAGGCCATCCATATGGACTAGAACAGTATTGGCATTCATTTTTAATTTTTTGTATTTTGGGACCCCCACGTTTACCTCCACGTTTACTGACCTAATGATGAAGGTATCATTTTCTATTGGCTGTTTCTAAATGGGTAGTTACGGCCTTGATTAATAGATCATGTTCACGCCCTGAAATACTACACACGATTGCATGGTTTATGGTTTCGGCTTTCGGACCATAACTTGCGCCTGTATACCACGAGATGCAGGCTTCAAATTGAATCAGGCTCATAGTCTTGTCATTGCAAGAATACATTTCAAGTTTCTTGCATCCTGTGAGTTTAGTATGTCTGCAGAAAGCAAGGGAAAGCTCATTTTTTTGTTGCAGGAAATAGAGCACACAGAGATTTGGAGGGTGCTTGTGATTTTCTGCCCTTTCAGAATCTTTCTGTCAAACAACCATTCTGTAAAATAAACTGCAGGCAGCAGTGGTGGAATAACGGAGTGGCATAAAATAGTGAAATATGCATCAGTTGTAAAAATGCAAAAATAAACGTTACTTTCAGTAACCTATTTGATGGCGTAGAGCAGCATTTATAGATCCCATCTCCCTTTAATTCACAGCAAACCTTCCTCACTTCTTTATTGGAATAGTCCTGTACACCAGCTCCATGCATTCTTTCCATATCTAGCTTTCAAGCATAATATTCAACTTTTTTAAATTAATTTGCAGAACTTGCCATATATATTAAATGCTTGTCCAATAAAAGGCTAATAGGTAAGGTTCTCTTGAACATTCCATTAGTAACTAATTTTAATTGAGATTATAACATTGTATTGGCTTGACATATCTGTTTGAAATTT
>CM050168.1:252976709-253084209 GCA_027410445.1 Discoglossus pictus | reverse complement strand
CTTTTCTCTTATTTTGGGAGTTTAGTCTGTTTACACTATGAGAGATTATTTTTATTCCCATAAAAAGTATTCAGTATGGTCTCTCTAGACTGCTCAAAAGTTGTCTTAGCATTTTTAGAATTATAGATGATCCAACCCATCCTCTTCTCCCTTTATAATTTTTCCTGTTCTCCTTAAAAATGTCTTTATCCTTAAGCCAAGAGGTTTTCAACTGACAAGAAGGCATCCTTTGAGGTTAGAAGTAAAAATATTCCACCTTTAAGAAAGAAAAGGGTTCTTCGTGGTTAAACTGTGGAATTTTCTACCAAAGGATATGGTGACAGCGGAGTCGATAGATAACTTTAAAAAGGGATTGGATATATTTTTAAATAAAAAGGGCATTCAGAGTTATCTTGGATAATTATAGAGAGAGTAGTGATCAAGGAAGGAATCCAATTGCCAGTTTCTGGGGTCAGAAAGGAATTCATTTTTCCCTTTTGAGTCAATTGGCAAAGTTTCAATGGAGTTTTTTTTTCTGTTTGCCTTCCTCTGGAGCAATTAACAATTCATCTACATATTACAGATCAGAGGAGATCTAAAAAGGTTTAACTTGGTGGACTAAATGTCTTTTTTCAACTTCAATTACTATGTAACTATGTAATTCACGCACACACATGCATGTACTCAGATACACAAAGTGTGAATGGATGCGTTCTTGTCCACATTTCAGCAGCATGCATGGTTTACCATGGTGGCTGAACATGACAGGTACTGAATGATTAAAATCAATTTCACATTTAATGAAGGTGAAGTACACATGGAGGAGATGAGAAGCACGGACAGGGTCCCATTATAGTGGAGTACCCAGGACAAGGAGCAGAAACAACACAACTCACATCTTGTTTTAAACACAAACATGAAAGTAATTTATTTCTCAACGACAATGCAAGTTAGTCCTCGATGTGCTGGCCCTTTAAGTTCACGATTTCTCATATAACAATATCTATGACTGACTACAATTCTGCCACTGGCTTGTGATACACGCTTGTTACTTGTGCTTAATTGTATGCATAATGCAGAATTCTAATGTGTATATGTATATAAGTAGGTGTATATGGTGATGCCCCTTCTGGATCGCTACCTTGTCATGGTGAAGGGGCTTGTGTACTTCAATAAAGCTGTGAGCTATGTAGGGTTACCAAAGATGAGCAGGTCACAGCAGAGAAATCAGACAAATCATGGTCCACTGGAGAAGGAACTGGCAACTCACTCCAGTATATTTGCCAAGAAAACCAGCAGAAACACTGACAGATGTGTCTGCGTTCGTATGGTCACCGAGAGTCGGACATGAGTGAAGGACTGGACAACAACAACATATGTGGATTAGTGACCCTGCCAGAGAGTACCAGTTCACAGTGATTTTCTGCAGTTCTTGCTTAAATACCCACTGAGTTATTAATGCTGGTTATATTTACAAATTAAGCCAATTTAGGGGTCTACTTTTCTTTAATAAAACAGTAAGAGAATAAACTAATGATTTTTATAGAAACATTTTTTATACAAAATATAAAAGTAAAATTCAAGAACAAACTGCATTTGAGGAAAAGACCCTTAATTATCATGTACATACCAAAATAACAATATTAGCAGATGTATAAAACATGGGCGTAAAACATTATTGGAGAAAATCTTTTGAAGACCCTGTTGATTCCAGGAATCCATTTTGTGTTTGTTACATCACCTCAGAGCTGAAGCATGATGGTGTGTGTGGAAAAAGAAGATAGAACAGAGAACCATTGCAAAGCTTCATTAGGAATCTAATTAAGAACTTCATAAGTGACTTTTTACTGCTTATTAATACAAATATTTGTTTTCTATTGTGCATTTAAAAACAACACAGATAATAACCAGCTCTCAGTGCAGAGTATATGGTGGAGTAAGTATAACATATTACTGTCTTTATATGGTAATTCCCATCTTATCATCACACTAAACAGGTGAACGATCCACCTACCCCAGTGCAGTGTAATGTCCACTGCCTGTAATACAGGAACACTTCCGCCTTCATTTAATGCTTCACATGACCACTTGCAGCCAACCAGAAGGGAGCATGCAAATGTACAAATGCTGACTAATGTCGCCCCCACCACATCAAACACATGACTGGAGCACATCCTACTGATAGACACTACATCTCCCAAAAAGCAGTGCGAGTCACACAATCAGAAAGGTGTGGGGACCCCTATTTTACCAGAATGGGAGCTTCCAGTGTACCAGGGTGAGATGGGTGTGGGGGCATCCATTGTACAAGAACGGGAGGGGTGTGGGGGCTCTCTCACAGCACAGATATTTAGTAACAAAGTGTAATAGAAAATAAAAGTGTTTGTGAGAGTCCTGCCCCCTCACAGCCTCATGCTCAGGGTCTTCTGGCAGATCCTATATTGTTACAAATTCAAAAATAACAAATAACTTTAGAAGTCACCCACAAGTCAGATAGGTGCAGATCTAGTAAAAAGCGGGGGATTTAGGGGTTAATTTATTAGATACTGTAGACATCTTGACAACAACTAATATGATCTTGTGAGTTGCAGGATAAAGGGAAATGTTTTACTATATTTCATTCAGTGTTTAACAAATATATTACTTTTTGTATTGATAAAATTGCTGAGATTCCCTACAGACCCAGTCCAAGGCAGTCAGTTTATAATTAGCAGTTTATAATTAGCCTATTCCTAGAGGATTTGGAGTAATTCCAGGTAGGCTCTTGGATTCTCCTCTCCCCATGAGACATGTTTAGACCAATCTGAACCTGCACAATGATCTGAGCACTCACCTGTCCCTGGATTGTAGATCTCTCTCACATCTGTGGGTCTCTCAGTAGATCAGTCTCTCTCTGTCTCTTCCCCAGACTGCTGATTCTTCCTGTTCCTGCTCTTATAAAGTGTAAAAAAATAAGTTTCGTTTTCTTCTCTGCCTCTTTCTTTCTGTTTCATTTTTCAGATCTCACTCTCTCCCACACCCTATTTTTTTCACATTATTAGATCACCATCGATCCTTCACAATGGTATCTATATTTCACCTGATATGGAGCAAGAGGGCTATATAAATAAATAAAAAAAAACACATTATTTATCCAGCATTTTTAGGTGTTGCTCTGCATCTTTGTAAATAAATATATATTATATATAAAATTAACCCCATTGGGATGGGACCCCGCAATGTCCCTATATTGACCCTTGCAGAGGGCTCCCCGCTGCATTTAAAATTCCCAAATTCTGCCTCGTGGGTCCTGAAAGGACTTTAAAAGCCCTTAAAGGACCCACGCTAAATAAAAAGTTAATCCCTACCACCCGGCACCTTAAATTAACCCCATCACTCATGGGGGTCAATATACACCCTCAGGAAACTAAAATTAACCCCCTCAGTCCAATAGGGGTCTATATAGGACCCATATAGGACACTATTAACCCCCCTCCAGGACCCTCATGATGCAAAGTCTAAGCATCACACTATGAACCCTAACTATACTCCATTAACGCTAACTTTACCCCATTAACCCTAACTAAATCCCATTAACCCAAACTGTCCCCCTTTAACCCCAACTGGGCCTATTTAACCCCATCTAGACCTATGTAACCCTAACTGGGCCTATTTAACCCCATCTAGTCCTGTTTAACCCCATCTAGTCCTATTTAACCCCGTCTAGTCCTATTTAACCCCGTCTAGTCCTATTTAACCACGTCTAGTCCTATTTTACCCCATCTATTACTATTTAACCCTATATAGGCCTATTCAACCCCATCTATTACTATGTAACCCTATCTAGTCCTTTTTAACCCCAATCTGATTGACAGTTACATTAGCCAATCAGAAGACGCAGATGCTTGGAGCCAATCACCATGGGATACACCCCATGGGGGTGTATCCCATTCTGAATGGCTGACGGCAATAGCACCTTCTGATTGGATAACTAATGATTGACAGGTAATCAGCCAATCAGAATGGGATATAGGGGTGTAATCCCGTTCCGATTGGCTCACACCTTTGCCCTTTCTGATTGACTGACATATGATTGACAGTGTTTTCAGCCAATCAGAAGGCGCCATTTAAATTTTTTACGGGGGAATACGCAAGAATCCTCATTTGCGACGGGTCTTTTTGGAGAGGTCCTGCCGCCGGAGAATTCAAGGAGGACGGGGGCATCACTGGATGGGCATTTGGGACAGGTAAGTGTACTATTTAAAATGTATTGTGTTATATGTTGGATGTATTTATTAATTGTAATGTTTCTTTTTTTTGTAGGGGAGCCGGACCTGGGGACATCTATGGATGGATCCTTGTCTAGGGACGAAGCAAAGAAAACCATTGTCATTGGAGGGGCATTTTGGCAAGGTTAGAGGTATAATATAAACATTATTTTATTGCTAGGTGTGGGTTGTGGGTTTAATGTGATAAAGATGTTTGTTTTTTTGGTTGTAGTTTTTTTTATTTTATGTACTCTTTTTTATTTTTCTGTAAAAGTGTTTTTATTTTATTTTATGTAATTACATTTTTTTTTGTAATTAGTTGAGGGTTTATTATTTCTTGTAATTAGTGGGATGTTGGGGGTGGATAATAGGGGGTTAGGTAAGTAGTGTAGGGGTTGATAGGTTAGGGTAGGTGTTAGGTAGGTAGTGTAGGGGTTAATAGGGCATGGCAGGTGTTATGTAGTGTAGGGGTTAATAGGGTAGGGTAGGTGGTAGGTTGTGTAGGGGTTAGTAGGGTAGGAGGGGGTTTATAGGATATGGGTTTACTGGGTACATTTGGGATTAAGTAGGCCCAGTTAGGGTTAAATAGGACTAGATGGGGTTAAATAGGACTAGATGGGTTTAAATAGGTCTAGATGGGATTAAATCAGTCTAGATGGGGTCAAAAGAAATAGATAGGTTCAAATAGGTCTAGACAGAGTCACATAGGTCTAGATAGGGTTAAATAGAACTAGATGGGGTTAAATAAGACTCGACAGGGTTACCTAGGTCCTGATGGGATTACCTAGGTCTAGGTGGGGTTAAATAGGACTAGATGGGGTTAAATAGGCCTTGTTAGTGTTAAAGGGTGACAGTTGGGGTTAATTTTTTTTTTAGTTGGGGTTAATGAGTTAATAGGGTATAGTTAGGTTAATAATGTAGTGCTCAGGCTTTGTGTCATGAGGGTCCTGGATGACCCTCATGGCACTTATAGTGTTAACATAGGGGGTAATAGTGTCCTATAGGGGTCTATATAGACCCCTATTGAACTGACAGGGTTAATGTTAGTCTCATGAGGGTCTATATTGACCCCCATGAGTGATGGGGTTAATTTTAGGTGCCAGGAGGGTACTTATAGTACCCCTGCAGCAGCAAGTTTTTTATTTAGCACGGGTCCTTTAAGGTCCTTTCAGGACACGTGAGGCGGAATTGGGTCACGGGTCAATGTAGAAACACTGCGGGGGTCCAAATGGGGATCCCCAGCATTGGGGGGGGGGGTAATTTTAGGTGCCGCTGGGATACTTACAATACCCCGTGGCCGGGATTGTGCATTAGTGTGCCGTGGGCCCTCTAAAGACCTGCGGCGGGACATTTGGATTTTTTCAATACAGCAGGATCGCAACCCCCGCTGCAAGGGTTTCGTTTTTTCAGTCTCTGGGACTCCATGCCTGGCCCCCGGCCTTGCACTCCACACGCCGCACCCGGCAGCCTCACTTCACACGCTGCACCCGGCAGCACATGCTGCACCCGGCAGCCACACGGCGCGTTCATCAGCACATGCTGCACTTGGCAGCCTCACTCCACACGCCGCACTCGGCACCGTCACTCCACACGCCCCTCGGGCAGCCTCACTCCATACACCTCGCCTGGCAGTCTCACTCCACACACTGCACCCAGCAGCCTCACTCCACACACTGCACATGGCAGCACATGCCGCACATCAGATAGGCTCAAATCTAGCTGTATCTTATGAAGGGTATTGCTGTCCTATCCCTTTCAGCAGTGATAAGATGCACATGCTTATATCCTAGATAGCTTCCTTTTTTGGCCCCTAAACCTATCTGCTCTGCCAAATTTGTTTCTAAGAATATCTCTCAATCATCGAAGCTATAGCCCTATTCTGACCAGTCTTTAGTAGCTCCCAAGTACTGCACTCATCGCACTGTTGCTCCTACAATTCTACTTGCCATATCATAACAAAGTGAGCCTCGTATGCCAAGCCTTATTATACCATAACTTACCCCTTGCTTGGCAAGCTTTGCCATACTATAACATTCCATAAGGAATACTCAGCCTTACCATACCATAACGTACCCCTTGCATGCTGAGCCATGTTGTATCGTACATCTTGCAAATCATTACCCTCTCTACCATCACTTTTCATTCAGCTTTGATCGCCACATACATGAAATCAGCAAGGATTCCAGGCTTTCCCAATCCAATTATCTCCTTACCTACTACTTTGTATTTTTGGCCTCTAATCAGGCTAGGACGACGTAGCTAAAGATGCCACACCTCAAGCCATCATCACTAGAGAGAAAGCCCTGAACACAATAAATGATGAAACTGGGTGAATAAATCGAATTAAAATTGTATACTTTTCAGTTTCAGATCTTGATACGGAAATTACACCTTAGACACCTTCAGCAGTCAAATGATAATGGAGGGCTGAATTTGCTAAATATAAAAATGCATAACTTTAATGAGGTATGTTATAGATTGAATTAACTCTTCTGCCCTTTAAATACTAATCTAAAATTGACTCTCAATTTTCTCCCCATATCAGTTTGAGCTTCCTGCTACATTCTAAACCTGATTAGATCACACGGTATGGATAATCTTTTGTACATAAATACTATTCACAGATGGCAACTTGCACAGAAAAAATATTTGGAAAATATGGTAGTTCTGTAGTCTTGCCACTGTGTGAAAAACCTTGATTTGTTGCAGCAGATTTGGATGCTAGATTCATGAAATGGAGAAGGAAGGGAATTCATTTCATTGGCCATTTATTTGTCTCTTCCATATCTATTTCAGCAATTCAGAGATAAATTTTATCTTGCTCAACATAATTTGTTTATGCCGGCCTAACATGCTTTTGTTTTTGTTTCTTCATGTCCTGGGCCAACTGTGAGAAAACCAAATAATCAGCTGTGCGGAAAGCTCGGGTGCCATAAAACATATCACCTAAACCATCCTTATTCCTATAGCTATCAATCCATTCCAGAACCATAATATTGCTAATTCTACAAAGCCAAAAGGCAAGTGTTGGAGACCTTTTACATGTACAAACATTAATTATACATTTGGTTTTCTCACAGTTGGCCCAGGACATGAAGAAACAAAAACAAAAGGCACCCGAGCTTTCCGCGCAGCTGATTTGCGCGCCGTCATCAGAGCGCAGAGAACGGAGCTCTGTTGATTCTCTGCATTCCAGCCTGGTGCTGTGTGATGTGCCCCTGTCCGGTGCCCCCCCATTAAAGAAGACACCTCCAAAGGATATGCTGCTGAGTCTCACATGCCCAATCATCTCTTCTCTATCCTTTGGGGGTGTCTTGTTTAATGGGGTGCCACCGGTTGATATTCTGCTGAAGTGAAGCCATAGACAGATTGGAGTGTCTGCTGTGTGGGGCCTGGAGTTCCCAGGGGTGATAAAACTGTCAGTAAGGAAAAACCCAATCTCCAATGTAGCAATTATACTGCCAGTAATAAAGCTTTATATGTAAACTATAATGCGCAATCTATATGTGTGATGTGTTTCTTGTTCCACAAATGTTTCTACCTAAAATGTGAATAATTTGCTCCAGCAAGAAATCTAGCATAATGCTATGTGTTTTAGTAAACCTCTGTGGATGCTCATATTAAGTTTAAAATATGTAAACTGAACCACCTATAGCACGTGTTAAAATCTTACAGAGAATTGTTATGTGACAAGTAATACCCCTCCCTATGATTAAAACTGTGATCACAACAGCAAATGGGTTACACATTAATAAAAATGCCTCTTTACCCCCTCATACAATGAGCCCTATGTCCCCAGGACCCTTGTAAAACCCAGGGGGTCCCCTTTTTACACTTGATTTGGGGTGGGGGTCCATTCACCTTTAAAATCCCCCTGCCTACTCATAAATAAAAGCTAAGTGCCCCATGGGGGTCTCAATAGACCCCTATCTCCTATAAGGGCCCATATATTCCATAGGGGTCACTGTAGAACCACATATCCCTATATATTATCAACCTTATGGAACTTCTACCTTTTTCCATGGGTGTCCTTATGGGCACCATGGTATCTAATATGAACCTCTAACATGGGAGTCCTTAGGGACCTCAATGGTATACTGACCTAATTCCATAGGGGGCTTTATGGATCCCCATGGCACGCTCTTACCCCTACCATTGGGGTCCTGATAGACCCTCATGGACCAGAGGCAGCCTTTGGGAGTTTCTAGAGGAATCATGCAAATGAGCCCCTAGTCATTATTTAAACAAGAGTGCATATAAAATGTATTCGAACACATATTTTTTATTTGTTTATATGTGCTATATTGTAGCTATACACAGGAGGAACAGATTTTCGGAGATAAAAACAGATACATTTATACATTCATTTAAGAAAATTCACAAAAAAATCAAAATGACACATTATGGATTTCTTTTTAATTTAAAGCAGCATCCAACAACAAATGCAATAGTTGTTTCAGACTATTGCAAGTTACTCATTTTTGGCCCTGTGAGTTCAGGGCAGCAGTGATCACAACAAGAAAAAAATCTGAGCAATAAATCTAAACAGAAGGAATATCAGTGATAAAAAAATATATATTATAAAACCTTGTTACACAAAGGCACTGTAAGCGGATTGTGCTTACACAAATGACCTTTTGGTAAATGCACTTAGGTGTTAGTACGACATATGCTCTGGAACATGGAATGTGTATTGGAAATTAATGTGCCCCTGTATTAAAGGGAGCCTGAAACACCAATTCATTGTGAAGCTAAAATGTTGATATACAACAGAGAAAGAAGATAGGTTAATGATTTACCCAATCGCCTCTTTATTCACAGCAATAACTGATTGTCTGATGATGGGTTGATTTGCACCCAACCCCATAAGGTGAATTTTGCATGCAACTCCACTGGTGAGATAGCACATGATCCAACATCACAGAATACTAAACTATTTGTTATCAAGGCATCCAATCCCCTTTATCAGTTATATTAATCACCTTACCAAAAAATCAACCTTACCAACTAAAATAAAAATCAAATAAAACAAATATGAATTTTTTAATGTGATATTACCTATATCTAAGTACTACTGCACTTTACAATATGGCTTGCATGCTCTTATAGAAGTTAGAAGTTTAAATACGGATTATCCTTCAAATTTCTTACGCAGTTGGGAAGATTATTATGATGATGGTCAAGTTATGGTATATTAATACATTTTCCAAAGATAAGTTATATATTATATATATATATATATATATATTATGTTATATATTATATTATATATATATATATATATATATATATATATATATATATATATATATACACATTTTTTTATGTATTAATTGGATTGCACCAGAAACGTGCAAAAAGAGGTAGCTTGGCTTGTTGTTTGCTTTCCACAGGAGATTTTCCCTTCATTAAATGAATATGAATTATTGTGCAGCATATTTATTAAATGAATATTAATTATTGTGCAGCATATTTAAGATGATGTTCAGTTATATGTCATATAAATATTCATAGCTAAAAAAATGCAGTAAAAACATTTTTACAAAAACAAGCCAACAAAACCATACATTTTGTTGTGGCAGTACCTTTATAAAATAATCATGGAATGTAATTTGTTAAATTTATAATATTAAATGCAGCATATTGTATTATGTTTGTCAAAAATTACATACAATTCCCAAAAAACTGAAGAACCACCATGGAAATAAAAATAAATGTTGGCTCTTGTATAGTCCTCCTCTGTAAACATTATGTTTTTCTTCTTCTTTTGCACTGCAAGTTGTTTGTCAAGTATGGAATGATTATTATTTTTTTTAAACAACAAAGACAGTACACATTAGGCTTTAAAAGGGTCATCAATTTTGATGGCGTTTCCATTTCATCTCAGCTGTAAACTTCCAGGTCTCTATGCAGTGGGCTAAAGCAATCTGTTCAGGAAAATCACTGCCCAGTTCTGGGAAGGAAATCTCCTTTTCATCAAGTAAAGGGCCGAATGTGTCTTTTAAACTGCAACAAAGAAAGCCGTCATTACAAGTTACACTGGATCAATTACAAATACAGCAATCTTTGTTATATTACAGTCTAATCATATATATGGCTTGTCATACAGAACTTACAACCATGCAGGTCGAAAAATATCTACGCTTCGTGGTTTCTTCAGCTTTAACATTATCATCTCATGGAGCTCAAGCAGGAAGAGATTTAGTCCATTTTGTTCAAAAAATGAGTTCAGTAATTTCCGGCTTTCTTTGTTCAGCTCTTGTTTATATGCAGTGTCTACATCTGCAAATGGGTCCTAAAATACAACAGAAAACATGTGGTGTCACATTATTCAACTTAAAAATACAATCACTTTTGCATTTTCTTGCTATGTTAGTCACAGAAAATACACATGACTTGAAACTATAACACAAGAATACACAAAATTTGTTCTTACCCCTTTAAGACGTAGAAGATGCTCAGATTTTAATGCCATAAGGAGCTGCCAAAGGGCAATGGTGTGTTTTAGGTGACATTGTTTAAGTGCCTAAACACAAAAAAATATGAAAAACGTTAATACACAATGTCAGATTTCTTCCTTCTTGACAATCCTTTAAAAGTCGATGGAAATTTTAAGCTCAAAAACAAGGCCCTCCATTCTTTGCTATGTGTCAATTTTGTTTTTGCCATGTACTTAACCCCCGTACAGCGCTACAGATTAGGTTGGCACGTTACAAATAAAAGATAATAATAAAATAAGTGCCTCTAATCGCCTTCCATCTGAATAGGTAGGTAAACAAACCATCAGTGGTCTTTTAAAATATAACATCTTCTTAATATCTAGAAAGAGACTGCACATTACTCACCTCAAGAACGTGGGCACTAGTCTGTTCCCCCATTTGTAAAACATTGTCTACATATTTAGTAAACAGAAGCTCTGCATCTCCACCAGACATTGCAAGGAATCCTAACGTCACCTCGGCAATGTGAAGAGCCTCACAGACGTCACTGTAGGAATTCAGATTGCTACTTATAAAATTAATTGCTGAATTTGGCAGTGATTCCTAGGGAAAATTAGTAAGAAAATATTGCAGTATTAAAAACAAGTAAAAAGTGCCTTTCACGGGATCTTGTAAAAGTAATTAAAGCAAATTACCCTAATTATACCATAAAATTACACAGCGTCCTATTTAACGTATATTATTAAACTATTATAATATATTATTAAAATATTTTTCTATCAGTTAAAATGGCATCATCTTCAAACTTTTGACAACAAAACTCTAAAGAAAAAAAAAAAATGGTGGAATCTTGGGTTCCAGCCAAGCGGTTTCTCCAAATCCAGTTGCTCTGTTGATTCTGACACACAACAATAAAAGGAGTTCGTATTCATTTATCACTTTTTGGTCTTCCTGCTTAGCACGGTGCGTCCAGACTGACTGTACTGCTATTGTCACAAGCAAGAAAGCAAGACTCTTTCTCTCACTACATTGGTGTACATTTTTAATGGGTTTACAATGAACTCTTAGGGCCTCATTCAATTGAGAAATTGTAATTACTAGAGCCCGTAAAGTAATTTGCTATTCAATTGGTGTCTTTTTGCGGGCCGCAAAACGATATACGGGTTACGGGCTGAAAACCATGTAACTTACAACCCATCTAAGTCTTTGATCTTTCACGATTGCAAATCGCTATTCAATTGCTACAATTCCGCAAGCCCGCAAATGTTCTCACACCGGTAAATGGCCAATGTAGAAGAAAATCCTACGGATACCAGATGGGACCTGCAAAGGGGTTAAATACATGTCCGTAGCACTGTAAATGCAAATAAAATATCAATACTGCACTGTCAATAACTGGGAAAGCGATAAAAGACAATAGAATTCATTGCACAACAGTTTCAAGCTCGCAAATCGGCAATCAAAAATAATTTATTTTTACGTTTCATTTCGGGGTTATATCAATCATGGGAATCAATGAGTTAATCAGGCCACCCACATGGACTAGAACAGTATTGGCATTCATTTTTATTATTTAGTATTTTGCGGGTTTGCAAGTCTGATCGCATATCGGACCTCAAAACGCTAGTTGATTGACATGTTACCTCCATCTTATACTGCCATTAGGATGACGGTTTCCTTTTCTATTGGCTGTTTCTAAATGGGTAGTTATGGCTTTGCTTAATTGATCATGTTCACACTCTAAAATGCTACATACGATTGCATGGTTTACGGTTTTGGCTTTTGGCCCGTAACTTGCGGGCTTGTGCAATTGAATCGCTCCATAATTGAAGCATAAATGTATACCGCGAATTACGGGCTTGCATGAATGTGGCTCTTAGAGTGCAAGCATAAACTAAACTTAAGTTTCTTTAATATTAAAGATCACACTTGGAGGAGATGAACTATGTATGTAAAAGTTATAAAATTTGCCAGTTACTCTACCATGTTTGTGGAGAGCAGAAGCTACCAATTAAAGTACAAGTTTTGTGATTGACACTTTGAATGCTGAGCTAACTGGGTCAAAATTTCAAAGGGTAATTCAAGTGCCAACTGCAGCTGTGTTTCTGCGTTCAACAACTGACATCACCTATACATATAGAGGGGCTTATCGCAATAAGAAACAAGTACTATTACATAGAAGAGAAGATTTATAGATGTTCTAATATATTTGTGAGAGCAATTTATGATTAGGTGAAACCATGGCTGGATTATGCATTAGGAAATGACAGCAAAGCTATGGAGATCCTTCCTTCATGCGGCAACAGGGAGGTTGTGGTCGTGGCTTTCTTTCTAGTGACAGTAGCTTGATGTGTGGTAGGTAGGGTATGGCATTTGGCTCAGCATGCGAGTGGTACGGTAGGGTATGACAAGTGGTTCGGCGTGCAGGTAGAGCAGATTTAACAGGTTTAGGTGCTAAAAAAACGGAAACTAAGCATGCACACCTTAACGCTGCTGAAACGGATAGGACAGCAATACCCCTCTTAAGATACAGCTAGAACTGAGTCCGTCTGATGCGGCCGCAATGTGAAGCATCTAATGAGGACTGGGGTGGCCACAAAATGAAGTAGTGTGTGTGGGGTGAGGTTGCCGCGTGTAGCAGTATTGTGGGGTGAGGCTGGCGCATGCAGCTGTAGTGTGGGGTGAGGTTGGCTTGTGCGGCAAGTGGCGTGAGGTTGGCGCGCGTGGTACGCAGGGTAAATGTAAGTATGTATGTGTGAATATATGTATGTATATGTGTGGTATGTATATATATATATATACATATATATATATATATATATATATATATATATACTGTATGTGTGTGTGTATCTATGTATATATATATACTGTATATATTATATATATATACTTGCACATAATATATGTAGCCTGAAACACACAGTGAAGGTCTGTAGTGGCAGGACAAGAATCAGCAGGTGAGAAGTTGGAAAATGTTTCCAATAACTATTGAAGAATGTGCAAAACAAGATTTAATATGACCTGGTTCCAAATACATTTTTATATTTTAAAAATGGGACTACAATGATCTTTTCATGGATATCACATACTTAAGTAGAATATGTTAAGGATACTTAATTCTATAAATATTGAACATACTGATAATAGTATGCTCCTTTACATAGTCTCATGTTAAACCACGATGAAGATCCTGTTAATATATACCAATTATTATATATATATATATATATATATATATATATATATACAGTATATATATAAATATATATATATATATATATATATATATATATATATATATATATATATATATATATATATATATATATATATACCGTATATACTCGAGTATAAGCCGACCTGAGTATAAGCCGATGCACCTATTTTACCACAAAATACTGGGTAAAATGAGTGACTCGAGTATAGGCCGAGGGTGGGAAATGTGCTGCCCCCTGTGTCCCTTTTGTGCCTTCTGTGTCCCCCTCTCTCTCCCGTGTCTCTTCCCCCCTCTCCCTTCCCTGTGTCTCTTCCCCCCTCTCCCTTCCCTGTGTCTCTCCCCCCCTCCTCATTCTCAACCTCCCTCCTCAACCCGACTCCTCATCATCCCTCCTCATCCTCAACCTCCCTCCTCAACCCCCTCATCCTCAACCCCCTCCTCCTCAACCCCCCATCCTCAATCCCCTCCTCAACCTCAACCCCCCTACTCAACCTCAACCCCCTATTCAACCTCAACCTCCCTCCTCATCCCCCTCATCCTCAACCCCCCATCCTCAACCCCCCATCATCCTCAACCCCCCATCCTCAACCCTCCATCCTCAACCTCAACCCCCCTCCTCAACCTCAACCCCCCTCCTCAACCTCAACCCCCTCCTCAGCCTCCCTCCTCAACCCCCCTCCTCATGCTCAATCCCCTCCTCAACCTCCCTCCTCATCCTCAACCCCCTCCTCAACCTCCCTCCTTCCTCAACCCCCTCCTCAACCTCCCTCCTCAACCTCAACCCCCCCATCCTCAACACCCCCATCCTCAACCTCCCTCCTCAAACTCAACCCCCCCATCCTCAACCCCCTCCTCAACCTAAACCACCCGCCTCATCCTCCCTCCTCATCCTCAACCTCCATCCTCATCCTCAGGCCCTCTCCTCATCCTCAGCCCCCCTCCTCAACCCCCCCATCCTCAACCCCCTTCTCAACCTCCCTCCTCAACACCCCCATCCTCAACCTCAACCTCCTCCTCAACCTCAACCCCCCCATCCTCAACCTCCCTCCTCAACCCCCCCTCATTCTAAACCCCCCCTCATTCTAAACCCCCCCTCATTCTAAACCCCCCCTCATTCTAAACCCCCCTCATTCTAAACACCCCCTCATACTACCCCTCTAAATACACCCCCCCCCCCCCTCACTTACCTGCTCCGGCCTCCGCTCCTTCCGGGTCTTCATGCTAATGCCGTGACGTCACACGCGCGCCACGGCATTAGCATATACCGGCTGCCGGCACCCGGTACATGCTAATGCCGTGACGTCACACGCGCGCCACGGCATTAGCATATACCGGCTTCCGGCACCCGGTACATGCTAATGCCATGACGTCACACGCGCGCCACGGCATTAGCATATTCCGGGTGCCGGCACCAGGTACATGCTAATGCCATGACGTCACACACGTGCCACAGCATTAGCATATACATGCGCGCCACGGCATTAGCATATACCGGGTGACGTCACATGCACGCCACATCAAGACCCGGAAGAAGCGGAGGCCGGAGCAGGTAAGATGGGAGAGGGGGGGTTAGTATGAGGGGGGTTTGAGGATGCGGAGGGGGGAGGGAAATAGACACAGGGGGGTAGAGAGACACGGGGGGATAGAGGGGATAGAGAGACACGGGGGGGATAGAGAGACGCAAGGGGGGGAAAGTGACTTGAGTATAAGCCGAGGTGGCCCTTTTTAGCCTTAAAAAGAGGGCTGAAAAACTCGGCTTATACTCGAGTATATACAGTATATATATATATATATATATATATAATGTGTGTATGTATATATGTGTGAGTGTGTGCATATATATATATATATATATATATATATATATATATATATACTAGCGACTTGCCCTTCCAAAATGACAGCAATGAAAAGTGAAGCCTAGCAATGCTGTTTGCCACACAATGAGAGCCTCTCCCCCTCTACTTTACTCGCCTCGCAATGAGTGCCTTTGGCGCTCATCACAGGCCTCGCAATTAGCATCTTCGGCGCTCATCACGGGCCCCTCACTGCGAGCCTCCCCCCCACCTCTCCCACCGTCTACTTTACTGTCCTTGCGATGAGCGCCTTTGGCGGTCATTGCGAGTTTCTCCCCGTCTACTTACTCCCTTGTGTGTCATTTCCCCCCTAATCTCCTTCGTGTCTCCTTTCCCCCTCCTCTCCCTCCCTAGTATCTCCCCCCCTGTGTTGTTACCTCCCTCTTGTGTCTCTAACCTCCTCCCCTTTGTCTCTTTCCCTCCTGCGTCTCTTTCCCCCTCTCCTGTGTTTCTTTCCCCCCTCTCCCTCCCCTGTGTCTACTCCCCCATGCCCTGTGTCACTTTCCCCCTCCCCCTGTGTCTGTACCCCCCCTTCCCCGTGTCTCTTCCCTCCCATTTCCCTCCTCTGTGTATCTTCCCCTCTCCTCTCCCTCCCCTGTGTCTCTTTCTCCCCCTCTCCCTCTGTGTCTCTTTCCTCCCTCTTACGGTGTCTCTTTCCACCCTCTCCCCCGTGTCTCTTTCCCCCCTTTCCGTCCGTGTCTCTTCCCCCCCTCTCCCTCCCATTCATCTATTCCCCCCCCCCCTCACTCTCATTCGTCTATTTCCCCCCCTCTCCCTCCCATTCGTCTCTTTCTCCCTCTCCCCCATGTCTCTTTCCCCCCTCTCCCTCCCATATATCACATATATAGTTGTCAGTGTTGGGAACGCTTACGATGTTGGTCTCGCTTTGCGAGCCGTCGACCACGCGGGACTTAGCTGAAGGCGCTCATTGCACTGCAAGCCTCGCAAAGCGAGTTGACCCGCCGACCACGCGTGGCTTAGCCTGCGAAGCGAGGCGAGCAGTTGAGGCACGCGGGACTTAGGCTGCAATGAGCGCCGAAGGCGCTCAATGCACTGCGAGCCTCGGGAAGCCTTAACGAAAGCCAGTAACACTTAATCCAAGCCACTAACATTTACCCAAGGCAGTAACACAACCCAAGACAGTAACACTCAAGTGCGAGGCCTATAAACTTCACAGGGGGAGAGGCTTGTAATGAGCGTCAAAGGAAGTTACGATTTTGTCAACCGCAGGGGTTTCCTGCCTGCAACCCCTAGATTGTTTGAGGGTAGCTAAAAGTCACCAATTCAATATCAAATTAGCTTACGGGCTACATTATGAGCTCCAGCAAGTAACAATTGCTCAATTGAAAAATGGCCCTAAACAGCAGGAAGCTTTTCTAGAGTAGGCAAAGCATATTCTGAGACTCTAATATGGAAAAGGATATATTCAATACCTTTTTCAAATTTGATCAAATGGAACAACGAAAGTTTACATATGTTGTCAGTATTTATAATTCTAAGGGATTACACAGGCCTAAAATATTCAAATTTACCTTCTACGATTTTTATGTGGTTAAGGAAACTGAACCTGGTAGACCATGGCCTCCATTCAATTGTCATTATAATATTGTGAACCTGAAATGATCATTTAAATCACACATAATTTTAGATGAGACTATAGACTATAATTTCTACTATTCAGTGAAAATTGCTGTGTATTTCTGCCATTTTTCAAGGTCCCTCTTTAAGATTTTTCTAAATGTTCAATTATGAAATATTTTCTTAATTTAATTTCTTTACTTTTCAAGGCAGGGTATGTATTGCCCTATCCTACCTAAATACCTTTATTACCTTCTCTAAGGTTTAAGATTGTTGTGAGCAAGGTTATAACTACCGATTAAGAAACAGTCAATAGTAAATAAGACCGTCATCATGATGTCAGTAAAACATGGAGGTCAAATGTCAATTAATTAGCGTTTAGAAGTCTGATATGCGATCGGACTTGCAATCCGGCAATGTACAAAATAATAAAAATTAATGACGATACTGTTCTAGTCCATGTGGGTGGCCTGATATGTATTAACTCCTTGATTACCAAGATTGATATAACACGGAAGTGAAACTTTTGCGAGCTTGTAACTGTTTTGAGGAATTGTAGTAATTGAATAGCGATTTGCGATTGTAACATTTACAGGCTTGAAATAGCAATGGCTTAGCTGGGTCGGAGTTATGATTTTAACACCCGCAGGGATTTTCAGCCTGTAACCCGCAAATAGTTTCCGCATAGCTAAAAGACGCCAATTGAATAGCAAATTAGTTTACTAGCTACATTACGGGCTCTAGTATCTAACAATTGCTCAACTGAATCGGGGTGGCTACAATATTAATTCAGTTTTTATAGAACAAATCATGAATCATCATTATGATGCTTTTTGAATAACGGTTTATTGTTATAGAATCATTTAACTTATTACCCATAATCAAAGGCATAAATACTGATGGAAATGATTACATTTCTTAGTTAATTGTATCAAATAATCCAAGAAACAATAAAGCACAATCAACAATGAATCAACTGGATCACAAAGATCTGGATTTATTAAAAACAACTTATCTAAAAAGGGTGTTTTAATCCAGGATACATATATCCTGCAACCCCACCACTCATTCAGTAATTATTTGCTTTATTAGTGTGATATTTAGGGCACCTATTCTTCCTTACTTTGTAAAACATGGGTTGTTGAGGCATTATGGGCCTCATTCAATTGCAAGTCCGCAACTCACTTTATACAGGTGGTATGTCTGCGGGCTTGCTGCGGGTTTAAATTCTGCTACAATTACTGAGCCATTCAGTTGAACAAGCCCGCAAGTTACGGGCCGAAACCGTAAACCATGCAAATTTATGTAGCATTTCAGAGCATGAACATAATCATTTAAGCAAGCCCATAAATACCCATTTAGAAACAGCCAATAGAAAATGAGACCATCATCATTAGGTCAGTAATACATGAGGGTTACATATCAATCGATCAGCGTTTAGAAGTCCAATATCAGATCATACCCGCAATCTTGCAATGTATGAAATAACAATTAATGAAGGAAATGTTCTAGTCCATGTGGGTGGCCTGATATGTATTAACTCATTAATATAACACTGAAATGACACATACAAAAATATAATTTTGGATTGCAGATTTGGGAGCTTGAGACTGTTGTGCAATTCATTCTAATGTCTGTCATCGCTTTCCCCGTCTTTTAAATGCAGTATTCATTTTTTATTTGCATTTACAGTGCTATGATCAGGTGTTTAACCCGCTTGCGAGTCCTATCTGGTACCCGTAGGTTTTTCTTATACATTTGCCTTTTACGGGTGTGAGAACAATTGCAGGCTAGAGGAATTGTAGCAATTGAATAGCGATTTGCGATTGTAACATTTAAGAGCTTGAAAGATCAAAGGCTTCAATGGGTCGGACTTTCAGCGTGTAACCCGCAAATCATTTACCGGTAACTAAAAAACGCCAATTGAATAGCAAATTAGTTTACGGGCTCCCGTAAGCTACAATTTCTCAATTGAATGAGGCCCTATGTTTGTATGTATTATGTAGTTTTTTTGTGCATGATATCTGACAATATTTCCTCTCCCAGGTCTTCAATACATCTCTCCAAAAGTAATTTTAGTTCTGTATTTTTGCATGCATCATTTATGTCCATCGAAATCTAATTTTCAACATGAATATATGCATTTGAAATTGGGTATTTCTTTCAAGCTGCTTGTTTCAGATGCTTTCTCACTAGGGTTTGTCATTGTAAAGAAATACAAATTCCATCTGTTCAATTGAAAGCACTAACATTGTAAATTGCCACCAATTCCATTATATTTATGGCCACCTTTCACATATAAATTCCATCCAACATTTAAATGCAACAACATAATGGCTCCCATTGCATTATAATTAAAGTACATCAATTAAAAGCTATATATTTTTCTAAATAGATTTGCTCAGACTCCAGGTTGTCCAAACGTCTATATATTAAAAATGGGACTACAATGATCCTTTCATGGATATCACATATTTAAGTAGAATATGTTAAGGATACTTAATTCTATACATATGTAACATACTGATAATACTATGCTCCTTTACATAGTCTCATGTTAAACCACAATAAGGATCCCTTAAATATATACCAATTGCAATTTCTAGTAATTTGTTAAAGCGTTTTGAACTGTTCTGCTATTTATTACTTGCACATTCAACATACACACATTTAACTTTGATCTTGTCTGGCAACTGACCTGCTTGAGTCTTTTCTTCACATCCATGAATGTGTGTTCATAGTTGCGATCATGGGAGTGAATGAAGGTCGGTAAACCCTATTTGCATAAAACAAGAGAAAAAATATCGTGGTAGATCTGGAGAGATTGATGACTTTGCTAATTTCTGGTTTATATCAGTAAAATGAATTCAGAGAAGCAAAATACTTTTGAAAATGAACATGTTATTACACTTTTCTAAAAAAACATGTTTATGTAGATCATTGAAATGAGCTAAAATTTAAAAAAAAGCACAAAGTAGAATGAAATTTGCATGAATAATTTTGGAAGTTTTTTCAGAACGTTGTGTAAGGAAAATCAATACATTATTCAAACAATACCAACATAAACAGCTTTGATACTTTAAAGAGCTAGTTCCAACTTAAATGAAGAACATTAACTATGTAAAAAGTTGTGGAACATGTTTGCCAGTTCCTCCACCGTGTATATGGAGGGCAAAGGTTGCCATTTTAAGTTATATTTTACGGTCCCTGACACTGACACAGTATTTTGAGCTGATGGGATGAAAAGTTCAAAGGTAAATTTATAAGAAAAAGAAGCTGCATCTGACCTCTAAGCAGTGGCAGAGCTAGAGCATGGACGGCCCCAGTGTAATAAAAAAAATTGGGGCCCCCAAGGGGGGTTTCAAAAGAGGTTTTTGCACTGGGCCTCCAGGTACCAATCCATTTAGAGCCCCTCCCCAAGACCCATTCCCATAACATCCCCTTTCTTAAGACCCCCTCACATAACAACATCCCTCCCCAAGACCCTTCCCAATGTGGCTCCCCCCCAAGACCCTTTTTATCCCTTCTCCTCTTCCGTTGCCTCCTGCCTGTGTAAAGCACACATATATACATATGCTATCTTTACATATTAGCCAGTCCCTCTCAGCAGCCATCTTCATATAGCACCCAGTCTGTCTCAACATCCACCTCCACAGAGCACCCACCCCTCTCAGGATCCATTTCCAAATAACCCATTCCCCCTGTTCTCTATCTAGCTCTGCCCCCCCCTCCCCACCAAAGAAGGGCCCTGGTGCACTGCACCACTGGTAGACCTGCCCCCTGCCTCTAAGCTGTCCCAGTTGCATTCATGTGGTGTGTTATTCGGCGGCTCATATCACCTAACATACAGAGGTCAAGTAACAGAAGAAAGTCAAATGTTAAAACTTTTACACACATATTTACCTTCTATAAGCAAACTGTTTCATATAAGAGCAACTTAAGTTTAAATAAAGCTTAATACTTAATTTTACTACTCACAGCCAAAGTGATTAGGGGTTTGCCTTGAAGAAAGCGGCTTGTAATTTGTCGCTGGATTTTTTCAAAGTCAAATTCTTGTACGGTCTCTCCTCCAGTTTCTACACTGTACTGACAGTTGGACAGAATTATAGGCATCACATCTTTTTCCAATTCGTAGCTGATCACATGTAAGTCCATAACTTCTGAAGCTTTAACAGAGTACCTGAAATGAAATGGCAGTCAGGTTAAACTTTTGTATCTCAATGGAGTACATTCCATCAAATGTATACACATTCTCCCATCCATAATATGAGCACCACAACCTTCTAAAAAAGTGAGTGTTTGAGACCATTTTTGTTTTTATTTGAACACAGTAAAAGTATATCCGTAGATGCTTTGTAATGATTTTAGATCTCCATAAAATACTCTGTTAAGTAAAAATGTGTAAATTATATGAATGCGTTACTTAACAGTTGAGAAATAAAATAAAAGAGACCAATCATATCTGGGTACCAACATACCTTTGCTCCTCATCAGTGTATTTTTCCACAATGTGTACAAAGTGGTTGTGCAGACTTATGAGGTAACTGACCAGGGCAGTGGCACAGAGCCCTAGTCCTTGCCGATGAGGAAGAAGAATGGCGAAATCACTTTCTGTGGTTATATTTTCATCACAAATGCCTTTAGGTAGATTTATTCCACCTAACAAAATAAATATGAATTATGCATAATGCAAAAATAATAAATAGCTTGTGGTATTTATCTGGGCATTCTAGTGTAAGATGCATGTAAAGGCGTCTTCATAATGCAGCATGTGCTTCAATCAGAGTAATGAATTACGTTAGATGATAAGGTAGGCCCTGGTGAGTGTATAACATATAACAATTGATTTTCGTTCATATCCATAGCCCAACACCCATATTTAATGCTCATGGGGAGGTGGTGTTTGTAGATAAACTAAAAGTATACAAATTCTTCATATTTTATATGAGGACTGGATTTAGCAAATGAGTGTCTGAAACTTAAGGTAACTGCTCATCACTGGAAGTTTCTTGACAAATATCTAAAATAACGAAGTCAGAGGTGCTCATCAGAGAACGAACTAACCTTAATCGGTTAGTTCTATGGACATGATAATCCACTCTGAGAGCACCTCTTTTAGCTCACTTGTGCCCCTCAAATATCTACCACAATTCATTTATCCACTTAAGAAGTTTCGTTATAAATTCAGAGGACAGATGCTGGATATTTTGTGCATCAAGACAAAGATAGCACTGTGGCTTGCATATGCAGCATTGAACGAAAGCCAACAGGAATAAAATAACATTAACAGCAGACACGAAACAATAGATCTATCTTGTCATTATCCTAGACTTAACATAACTATACTGCCTTATGCATTTCCTAGATAATTTTTAATTTCCTTACTATAGATGTCCTTGTGTTTTAATTATCTACTATTCGTTCTATAAAGTATTACCTCCATACATTTCTAATGATAATATCTCATACATGTAAATAACTGTAGTCATAAAATACAGGCAATTTACAAAGGGTTTACGTCTGAAAGAGTATAAGAGGAAGTAAATTGTGATCTGCCAGTGAGAAATGTTTTAAAACAATGGAGGACAGTACCACTCAACCCACTGGAGTGCTTTAATAGACATAGAAGGTTTCCTTTTTAACATTAAAATAAAAACACACATTTCACATTTAAACATTGTTTTGTAAACATGTGCTTAAAAGCTTGGATTTTACTCACTGAAACCTTCCAAACAGTCCCTGCAAAGGTCCACCTCTTTGATTGGCCAGTACTATAGCACGAGCTACAGGGGTGGACCTTTGCAGGGACTGTTTGGAAAGTTTCAGTGAGTTAAGAACAGAGTTTTTGCTAATTTGCTAATAACATTATGTTTAAATATGCAAATAAACACTTAGGTTTATTTTAATATTAAAACAGGAAACCTTCCATATCCCTTATAACTACTACATCAGTTTATTAAGAGCCAAAGATAATCATAGCATATGAGGACTCTTATGAGTCACAAAAAAAACAAAAAGGATACCTGTAAGTGGTTTTCTACCATTGCATTTGCTTAGGTTGGGTTGTGAAGGCTTTCTAGCGACCGAGCTTCATACAGTTAGGAAATAATGATAAAAGCTAAATAGTAACGCAAATGGACCTGATCATGACATATTATTATCGTTGATTTGTAACGCGCCAACGTATTAGGTAGCGCTATACAGGGTTAAGTTCCAGGAAAAGACAATTACAACATTAACAAGCTGCAAAGGATAAAGGTTCCTGTCTTTGTCCCCGGAGCACCAAGCAAGATTGAAAACTTGCAAACGTACAATCACGACCCATAATATTCAACTGCAGTGAAATAACTGTTTACAGAGTAATTTGTTGGGGAAACCAATCACTCAATTAGTATCATTGTGCTTAAAACCCTTTGCTTGTTTAGGAATATAACACAATTTGGAGCTTGGTTGGATCATGACATGATTAGGCCTACATTTAAAAGTATAATTTATTCTAAAAAAAAAATACTGCAGTGATCTCATGCTGGACGTGTGCCTAGATTTACAAAGCTTTGAATCAGATGTGAGATCCTAAAATAGAAGTAAGTTATAACTGGTAAAGCCTCACAATATTCACTACAGCTGTTTTCCCGTATATTTAACTCTAAACTCAGTTTTCCCATAATTGTGCGATGGAGCTGTGTATGTGCTTTAGTTGATATGATCTTGTGTTAAATCGCCTCATGTCTTCATTAAACTCTGGGTTCTAAGTGATTAGAAACCTCTGAAAATGACGTCTCCAGTTCATTGTTGGTTTGGTAATTTGTCATAGTTTCATAATTACTTTTTAGGTTAGATCTGTAATTTGCAATGTGAGGCAAGGTGCTGAGAGGTCCTTACTTACCTTGCTCACAACCATCTTAAAACATAGTGAATCTAAGGTAAAAGAGGTATTTAGGTAGGATAGGGCAATACACACCTTGCTTTAAACAATGTATTCAACAGTAAAGAAATTAAATTAAGAAAATATTTTATAATTTAACTTTAAAAAAAAAAAATCATAAAAAGGGACTTTGAAATGTCTTTAGACAAGAAAAATATTTGGTGGCATATTACTCAGACCCTAACCAAATGGACAGTTCATGGCAGAAATACACGGCAATTTTTACTGAATAGTAGAAGTTATAGGTTATTATGCTCATCTAAAATTATGTATAGTTTAAATGATCATTTCAGGTTCACATTATTATAATGATAAGTCAACCTCAAGTGTGTATACAAGAGAAATCCATGTTTGATGTTACTATTATTAAATAATTAAATATTTGGAGTGAAGGAGCCAACTAGTGCTAGAGAGGACCCACAAGGTGGTTAAAGCCCAACTTGTAGCACTTTAAATGCAAATATATACACACTACTGTACTTTTATGAACAGGGAAAGTGATGTTAGGTCTCAGAATTAGAAACACAACATTCTCAAGCTTGCAAATCCGGACAGAAAAATACTTTATTTTATGTATATTGTTTGTAATATATATATATATCCCGGCAATCAATATCTTAATACATATACTGTAACTTGCATGTGATAGAATATCATATTTATGGCTTTATCAATATTGCATTATATCTGGAATGTGGGTCTGATCATAACTCGTAATTGAACCCCTTAAGACTTTGGAAATCCCACCTCTATTTTTCAGAGACGTAATTCTGACGATCTCTTTGGCCACTGGCTCCATCCCAACCCGTAACTACGAGTTAGACTAATTGATCACATTCACAGCCTGTTCTAATTTAATAGCACCGTAAATCCGCAACTCTTCAAGCTCGCAGCCGTTGCGGGTCCCATGTTGCAGATACAAGCTTCTAATGTAATGTGGCTGTTAGTGCTTAATACTGTGTATTGCCCCCTTTAGCATCAATGAGAGCATGCAGTATTTTGTAATAGTTGTCTATGAGGCCCCTAATTCTTGCAGGTGGTATAGCTTCCCATTCGTCTTAGCAAAATGCCTCCAGGTCATACAAAGTCTTCAGTCGTCTTGCATGAACCGCATGTTTGAGATCTCCCCAGAGTGACTCGATGATATTAAGGCTAGGAGATTGTGATAGCAACTCCACAACCTTTTCCTGCTGTAACTACTGGAGGGTCAACTTGGCCTTGTGCATTGTGTCATTGTCATGCTGGAAAGTCAGAGAGCGTCCCATGCGCAGCCTTCGTGCAGAAGAATGCAAATTGTCTGCCAATTTTCTTCTGATAACATGCTGAATTTATCTTGCCATAAATTGTTACAAGATTCCCTGTACCTTTAGAGCTTCCCCCCAAAAAAACATTAGTGAGCCACCACCATGCTTCACAGTGGGGATAGTATTATTTTCTCTATAGGCCTTGTTTACCCCTCTCTAAACATAGCGCTTATGGTTGTGACCATAAAGCTCTATTTTGGTCTTGTCACTGCAAATTACAGTGTGCCAGAAGCTGTGAGGCGTGTCAAGGTGTTGTCTGGCATATTGTAACCAGGCTTTTTTGTGGCATTGGCACAGTAAAGGCTTCTTTCTGGCAACTTGACCATGCAGCTAATTTTTGTTCAAGTGTTGTTGTATTGTGCTCCTTGAAACAACCACACTGACTTTTTCCAGAGCAGCCTGTATTTCTCCTGAGGTTACCTGTGGGTTTTTCTTTGTATTCCGAACAATTCTTATGGCAGTTGTGGCTGAAATCTTTCTTGGTCTACCTGACCTTGGTTGGTATCGAGAGATCCCCGAATTTTCCACTTCTTAATAGGTGATTCAACAGTACTGACTGGCATTTTCAAGGCTTTGGATACCTTTTTATATCCTTTTCCATCTTTATGAAGTTCCATTACCTTGTTACACAGGTCTTTTGACAATTCTTTTCTGCTCCCCATGCCTCAGTATCTAGCCTGCTCAGTGCATCCACGGGAGAGCTAACAAACTCATTGACTATTTATACACAGACACTAATTGCAATTTAAAAAGCCACAGGTGTTGGTAATTAACCTTTAATTGCCATTTTAACCTGTGTGTATCCCCTTGTAACAAAGCCGAACTTTCAAGGGTATGTAAACTTTTGATCAGGACCATTTGGGTGATTTCTGTTATCATTATGATTTAAAAAGGAGCCAAACAACTATGTGATAATAAATGGCTTCATATGATCAACTATCCTTTAATAAAATATATTTTTTTGCATGATCAGTCATATTTTCAAAATAAATGCCAAAATGTCACAATTTCTGGCTGGGTATGCGAACTTTTGAGCACAACTGTAATATAATATTTATCTTTACCCAATGTACTCACCATTTACATTGAGAGAATTCCTTAGATGATTCCAAGTGAAAATGAATGCTTCTATTCGTTTCTGAAACAGCTGTTGGGCACCACCTACGTGCACAACACAAAGGAATTATCAAACTCTTAATATTATACTTTCTAATTAACACACATTTTTTCACTTACCTAAATGATCGCTAAACAAGAAGTCTCTGATTTTCTGCGTGCCCATGTCTTTGTTATTCTGGAATCTCTTTACTAGATCTTTTTGAAGGTTCAAAATGTCTGGTAAGAACTTTACCATCCGAAGTTCAGATTCCTGACAAAGAAATATAATGAAGGTTTAGAAGAAATTTTGGAAATTTCGGAAATGTATGTTTTAATATTAGTACTTACTTTCTCTAGGAACTTCCACAGTATTGGCACAATGTCTTTCCCATCTTTCTGCTGGGCCACATGGAGTAGATACTCAATGGAAACCCTTTTTCTGCAGCTCCATACTTTTGAGCAGTGTACATGGCTGTCTTGCGGCAATGTCATAGGGTCACCATTAGTCAAAGGATCGCCATACACAATTTTCACAATTGGATTAGAACTGATTCTATCATCTTTGCTGATGCAGTTGTTCACTTCAAATAGATCTTTATCTAGGCTCTGTATATATGAAATAGACATAGATAAAAAATACAGGTTTAATTAACGAATGAGGTTTCAAAATATTATGTAAATTATTGGTTATTTCATTTATGTTTAGCATTTTTCATACTCCTACAATACGGCAACAAAAACTAAAAAGCTAAAAAGTAGATTTTAGAAAACAATCTGATTTGTTTAACGTACACAATATATAAAACAGCTTTTGGATATTGTAACGGAGTTGGAACATGAAGTCCAATATCTCCGCTGGTATACCGTTAAATATCCATATAGAAGCACTGCGCATTCTCAGAAGCCCAGACCACCCATATTGGACGACACTCAATTGGGAGTCAAAGAATACTGTCTTTATTTTGTTGTGCAGAAATATATATACACATCTCTTTCCACAGGCAATACACATCCCCCATATTTGGCCACACAATACACATAGTGGGACAATAGGTGTGGTCACCCCCCCCCCCCCGGAGGCTACCTGGCTACTTTGATACAATCAGACATTGATCAGATTATACTCTTTGTTCTTATGTCTCATAATGAAAACACTTTATACAATAGACTTCCTTGTCTTATGAGGAGTCTCTGTAATAGGATTATCTATTAGCCCAGTAGCTGTAATATTCTGAGCCAACATATTCTGTAGAACATAAAACAACATATCTACAGTACAGCAATGTGATCATATTTTAACCATAACCATAAAACAGGGTAAAACAGTGATGGGCTCCGTTACAGATATATTTACAGGAGTTTAACAGATTATAAGAAATAAATATATTGTATAATGTGTCCATCAGTGGTTTGGTTAAAAGAAAACGTTTGGGTGGCATTTTATCATAATTTCAGCAATTCTTAAAAACTGAGTTAAAAATTATAACAATGCAGATCGGACCCCTACCTAAAAGTTGGACTATTGCTATCAAACTCATAAACCAACTATGTTTATTAACCAGTAATATGTGAAAGAATTGTATTAATAAATGCTTTATAATTTACACTATCTTCATACTTGGTTTTGCAATCTTGGGTTTGCAATCATTTGTAATTGCACAACCAGAGTGGACAGAAAATGGAAAGTTGTGTACTTGAAAGATCACATTTTAAATCTTATGAAAGCTTTTTTTTTTATATGAAAATGTAGAGGTCTAAAGCAGTGATGGGCAACTTGGTCCTACAAAGGAGGCCAACAGCCCACGATTTCTGCATCTCTGAATAATCTGAAAGTTACTCAGTTGCACGGATTCTGATTGATCATCTGTGTTCAAGCAGAGAAATATTGAAATCCTGGCAGGATAGACCCCTGGTCTAAAGTGTACACAACTAACATAAAGTGATGCAGAGGCAGAATTAATTTCTCCTCCACTGCCCATGATGAAGAGGGGAAATCAACCTTGTGAATTTATTGTACATCAACAAATGTTATTGTTTTATTTCATCATGTTGAATTGAAAACAAGCCAGGTATAGGTTATCTGCTGGATGACTGACTCCATAATTTGTTGTAATTTTCTTTTCAGGTTAAAGGGCCACTTAATTCAGCACAATTTAGAACACACCACTGTAAATATCTCCTAAAAGCATGTTGAAATACTTTTTGAATTTTTGAAATGCGAGCATTTTTCAAAGATCTCTCTGTTTACACGAGTCACTGGCATGCCCCCAGACAGACCCACAGCAACAGCTCAGTTCAGTGAGCATAGGCAAAAAAAGAGTTAACCCTTCATAAATTAATCTGTGCAGAGAAAGGAATTCTGGAAACACCTAAATATGACAGTTAGGAGTTAACATCTCCTGCTGCATTTCCGAGTTCAGGGAAAAACTATAAATCTTTGTCTTCACTGTGCCTGCACCTCACAGTGTCGGCATATGCTTTTAATCATGGAACAGTCAGCAGGCAGGACACAGTTTGTTTTAAACGGACCTAATATTTTCGTTTTTTTTAGGTGTTATTAGTGTAGTTAAAAAAATACCAGCGCATTTTAACATACAATCTTGTGCTCTTTCGAACAATGAAGTGCACGTAAAATGAGGTCCTTTAATGTAGATCAAACACTTTGTTATAATTTTTTTGTGCTAATTTTCCTAGTTTTTCATACAATTATAACATTTTAATATGGATAAAACATTCAAAATTTAAATGCATGACTGATCAGTATGGTCCCTCAACATCACTTACTTTTGAGAAAATGGGGAAGAAACAGAAATAAACACAGATAACTGACAAGAAAAAATCCAGAGCACAGAGAAGTGGATACACACAAGGTGAAATTAAAAAGAGGAAAAAAATACAAATCCTGGAAGATAGGAAATAAGGGACACCAAGCAAGATAAGATTGGCGGGACGACTAAGAAGCAAGGTAAGAGATGGAGCATACAGAAATATATATATATATATATATACATATATATATATATATATATATATATATATATATATATATATATATATATATATATATATATATATATATATATATTAGCATTGGCTTGCAGTTAAACACAGAAATGGACATTTTTCCTAAAATATACTGTGTTACCTTAAGTACTGGTGAAATAATTGTGGCTGCAAAACATTTTTCCCAGTTGTTTCTTCCCTCTTTAGTTGACAAAGTAGGATCAAAATTCACTGAAAAAAGGAACAAATTAAGTCAACGCCATAAATGAAGTGTATCTTGTAAAAAAAAAAAATCCACTCATTTTCATATTAATTCTGTACCAGTCCTTGAGATAATCAAATTGGATGTCCAACTTAAAATATTTCTAGATTTATTATAGAGCTTTTGAAACCAAAAATATTTATTCTCCAACTGTCAAATCTAAAAGGGTTTCTATGACTAAATACATTTTCAATAAAATGACTTATTAAATGTACAATTAATTTCACATTTGAGACTATCATGTGTTTTGTTTTTTTTTAAATTGAAGCTGAAGGTGCTACTCTAATGTTTCAGTTTTCATGATTTAAACCAGGGGTACTCCGACTAAATTAACTAAATTGTAAAAACAAACAATCCAAATATAGTTGTTGGAATGAAGTCAAGGTCTGGAAATCACACTTTTCATTAGTATGCAAAAAAATATTTCATATAACATTCAGAAAGAAAAGAATACACATTAAAGCTTATTAGTTATTTATGGGTTTGGAAGCTTTCAGTGTAATATATACTAAATGTATTAATACGCTGGAGGTGTGGAAGAAATGGACCTGAGATCCTGATTGGGACCCAAACCACCCAATGCCGAATCATAAGTAGTTTTGGTTAAAAAGTTGATATTTTCTGCGAAAATTCGCTCTAAAATGGCTTGTTTTTCTAACATGGTGGGCTTTTATCTTCGAATCTTAAGGGATGAGCTCTTGTCAGTTGAAAATCTCTTGGCTTAAAATATGCTTAGTCAGAAAAGCAAGAAAGCATTGCATGACAGGGAGATAAAGCATTTCTTAAACTATGAAAGTCATTAATTAATTTACATTTTGTGGACTAGATTCTGAATTAAATCTTTTGCATCTACTCATTATGCATTTGATCATCACCTCCCAAAAAATATAACATATGTATATTTCACATGAATTATAACAATGCATAAGATGTGGTCAAATATTTAACTTATACTTGCCAACTTTTTGGTGTGGTTTCTTAAGAAGACTGCAGAGAACAAGATGTACAATAGTTGTGGTCTCATCTGCACTTTTTCCAAGAGTGTTTTTAAGATGCTCAAAATCTTTTACAATATGATGGTGAAGGAATTTTCCAGGATTCGGTACTTGTGGTTTCAGAATAGCATTCATGTTCTTTTAAAAAAAGAATAGTGATATAGAAATAACTATATTCATAGGTAAACATTTAAAACATTTATCGAAGCACAACTGTAAAAAAAAGCCACACGTTTCTGGAATATGTAGAAATCTAACAAGATTAGCAGCCGTGTAAGCCATGGTCATGAAGAAATATCAGTCTTTACTAGTGTGTAGAACCACTCATGATTGTTATCTTTGCTATTAACTGCCTATTTCTGAATGCATCAAATTATAATTTGATTTCACTGGCCCTGCTCCGAACACAAATGCATAGCACACCTCCTCAGACTCTCAGGGCATCGTTCAATTGCAAGGCCACAACTCACGGTATACAGGCCGTATGTCTGAACTCTGCTACAATTACGGAGCGATTCAATTGTTACAGGCAAAAAGCCGAAAATGTAAACCATGCAATTGTATGTAGCATTTCAGAGTGTGAACATGATCAATTAAGCAAGGCCGTAACTACCCATTTAGAAACAGCCAATAGAAAATGAGACCGTCATCATTACGGCAGTATAAGATGGAGGTTACTTGTCAATCAATTAGCGTTTAGAGGTCCGATATGCGATCAGACTCGCAAACCCGCAAACTACAAAATAATTAAAATGAAAGCCAATACTATTCTAGTCCATGTGGGTGGCCTGATATGTATTAACTCATTGATTCCTAAGATCGATATAACCCCAAAATGACACATAAAAAAAAAAGATTTTTGATTGCAGATTTGCAATTCATTCTAATGTTGTTCAATTAATTCTAATGTCTTTCATCGCTTTCCCCGTCTTTTACAGTGCAGTATTAATTATTTTTTGCATTTACAGTGCTACGGACGTGGTTAAACCCCCTTGCATGTCCTATCTGGTACCTGTAGAATTTGTAGAAGTTTGCACGTGTGAAAACATTTGAGGGCTTGCAGAATTAAATATCGATTCGCGATTTTAGCGATTGTAACACTTGCGGACGTGAAAGATCAAAAGCTTACATGGGGCTTAAGTTAGGGTTGTAACAACTGCAGGGATTTTCAGCCCGTAACCCGTAGATCATTTGCAAAAAGACGCAAATTGAATAGAAAATTAGTTTACGGGCTACATTACGGGCTCCTGAAAGCTAGAATTTCTCAATTGAATGAGGCCCTAAATCGTCTGGCAGTGAGAACATGTAAGTCCCTCATAGAAGCAGGAATAGCTCAAATTTAAGATTTTCTCTAAAAATTATTTTCAGCTTATTCGTTGTAAATTGCTAATATTATTAGTTTGTAACATATTTATATAAACATATTTTAATAGTAGATATAAAGCAAAAGGACCAATCTAGTCTGCCGTAACATCTACCTAGTAGTTTGGCTTAATTAAAACTCAGGATAGGCTTAGGATTTTCCAAGACATGGATAAAATTCCTTTACTGTAACCCACCCTACCACTTCCAACTGCAAGCTGTTCTACTTTTCTACCTTTCAGTAAAGTAGTACTTTTGCTACCTTTGAACTTCAAATCATGTCCTCTTATACTTGTGTTCCTTTTTTGCTGGGAGATTTTTTTATTAAATCCTATATCCTGATATTTTTGAAGATTTCTATCATATCTCCCCTCTCCTTTCTGTTTTTTAAACTATACATATTCGGGTCATGAAGTTTTTCCTTGTAAGTTTTGAATATTCAGCATTTTAGTCTTCTTATCATGCAAAGTTTTTCTCAAATTACAGTGATCCTTTCAGCAGTATGGAAAATTATAATAAAGATAAAGAGGAACTGCTATATATTTTTGTACCTGTGGATCCTCTTCTGCCCCCAGGATCATTGACAGGTGAGTCAGGAGCCTTAATAAAATAAACACAGGAGCAGCTATATCTCTGTCAGGAGCAACAGTTGGCCCCTGGCGCCGGGGATCTCCCAAAACATGCCCAGTTTGTGTTCGATCAATGTTTGGTCTGTATGAATAGAAGACAACCTTATTTTAAAGAATATCCAAACAAGAAAATATCATCTCCCCAGTCATTAAAATAGGAATGTTGTAAAAACCTCTGAACACTATACGCATCCAAGATACTATTTTTCTGTTTGTGAAAATGACGGACAACCAATCTTAACTAGTATAGCTTTTCTCATAAAGTATCTCAAAATTAAATTCAAGTTTCAATATATAATCCAAACGAGGAGTGTTTAGTCGATATTTCATTTTTATATTTTAGGTGTTAGCTATAATTTAACATGGAGATCACCCCATTTATCAACCCTTAAACTAAAATTATTTTGTAATGCAAAACATACTCAGTCACATTAAATCCTGCATCTGATATGTGATTCGTGCCTCCAACTGTTTCTCCGCAGTCTATACATTTGCTACGTTCCATCGGTTTGCCACACTGTAAAAAAATATTTAGTTAAAAAAAAAAAATGTTATAAGCTTTTAGTCAAACAAACATTGAAGACCTGCAATAATGCGATTAGATTAAATTCATGATGGCAATGAGCCAATTTTGCACAAGAGTTATCTTCCTCACCCACCGCTCCTGTCTGCCAATCCCTACACTGAACCAAATTTAAACGGTTAGTCCTCCCCTTATAAGTTGCGCTATGATGCTGCATCGACGCACTTCTACTCTCATTTCCAAAACTTTCCCACTCGTCCCTCTGTTCTCTAAAGACCTTCCCTCCTATTATTATCTCCTCTCACTCCCGCATACAAGATTTCATCCTCAGTGCGGCCCTCCTTTGTAACTCACTTCCATGCTTCATCAGACTCTCTCCAAGGCTCCAAACTTGCTCTACAAACACATCTATTCAGGACAACATTGATGCCATATGAGCACATACCATGCTAGGCAGTTTATCTTTTCCTATGACAATACATCTGGCCCACCTGACACCACCCTAGCATTATCGCTAATTTCATTACTACTTCTGTACTCTTCACCATACACCACACTGATTCCATATCACAACTATCCAATGTCCCGTGGTACAGGGACTCCCTTATTACAACTAATATCCCATCCACATGTGACCTTCTATACAATGGCCTTTCATTACGCCAACCTAAACTTGTGTGCCTCCTGTGCTCCTATCCCATCTGGCTTCTCACAAGAGCAGGGCCCTCATAGACTTCCATATTGGTTGGCTAACCTACAACTGTGCAGATATATGTCAAATAATGTTTATTTTTTATTTTTTAAATACTCTATAACAATAGTAAAAGTAATAATACATAATAATAAAAAATCAACAACCCTACACTTCCGTACTGTTGATTGCAATGCTAGGTCTAGGAAAAATAGAGCATGCACAAACAAGAAATGGGGAAATAACAAAGTAAAAGGTAAACTATTAATAAAAAAGAATGAATACTATCACTTACCTCTCCAACAGCACAATAATGATTGTTGGGACAAACTAAAAAATAAAAGATTAAGTTAGATTATGGTTTACAAAAAAACAGTAATTTGTTATGAGAAAGCTTCTCGAGGCAGATGGCGTATTCTCATTAGATGATGACAAAATATAATATATTTTCAGTGTTTTTTAGAATAATATTTATATCTTATACGCATTAGCAATGTTGGTGTTTTCAAAGATACTGCAAGATCTCGACTCAAAAATGACCTATCTGGCAGCCAACATTATCTGAGATATGTGCTTTTTATAGTAATTTTTATATATTTGCAATTTTCTCTTGTGACTAAAGTAGAAATTACTATTGAAAAAAATAAAAAGTCACTACACCCTCCTCCTTCCTCTTCATCTCCCCTATCTTCCTCCCTTATATTCCTCTATTCATTCCCCCTTATGCTCCCTCACCTCCTTATCTCCCTCCTCTCCTTATTTAACTGTTATCTACTCCTCATCATATCACCATTATTTCTTACCTTCTCATGCCTTCTTTATCTCTTCTCTCCTCATTCCCTCATCTCCTCCCTTATAAACCCAATCTCCCACCCTGATCATGCCTCCATCCCCTGATCACTGCCACCCTCCCACTCATCAATCTTCCCCCAGTCCCCCAGGGTTAGAATATAAACTTAAATATAGGTGGAACTTTCCTCTTAATCTTAGGCATTCAAGACGGAACTCTGATTGCCATCACCAATAGTCACATCTATAGATAAATTATTGGAAACGTATAAGCTGTTAAACTGTATTGCATTCAAATCAATGCAAAAAGAGATGAGAATTCAGTAAATCACGTGAAGTATCATCCTGTTAAAAATGTTCTGGATCTCGCAGCCAGTCCCCATGAGGACTGGAAGGTAAACAGCCAGAACCCAGACAAAAAAGTGTAAGAACCACTGACTTACAACAGCACCAATATTATAAATGTCCCTTTACTTATAGACAAGTATTCATGTTGAACTATAAAAAAATACTTAATATGAATTTATCTTGTGAACTTACCATACCAATGAACTGCTCCAAATATATTTCTTACACGGGCCAGCATGTCCTCTGGCATTGTTGGTAGATAGGAATTCTATAAATAAAATTATACAGTAAATTTGAGGGAAAGTAAAATCATATAGCCATTCTAGCCATAGAAGCAAAGATTTTACCTGCATTCTGATAGGGAAAAATGCCAAATTCTTAAGCGGCTCTAGAAGATTGTTATTCCTACTTAACAAAACAGCAGCAAGGTGTATTGCTAGTCCCACAATACTGCAATTCATGCTGGTCATTCCTGGAATAACTTTCAGTATTGGTCGGTTGTTACTGAGCAAAGATTGTAGAAACTGCTTAGAAGACTCATCCTGGAGAACTCTGAAATTCTGGATGAAGGTCTTTACAGGCTCATGCTCCTATACAGGAGATAAAGAAAAAAAGATCTTCTACATTTGCAATGCATTTCAAAAGAAAGGTGGACCACTGACTATCTATCTATCTATCTATCTATCTATCTATCTATCTATCTATCTTTGTTTTTATCTATCCATTAAATCTTTGTAAAGTTTGTAACATACTAGTAACACCACTAACTGGTAAACTATCAGTATAAAAGTATTTTTGGAATCTCTTTTATTGTATAGAGTGCCTTTTCTAGCTTGGAGGCTGTTGATTTATTATCTATCAGTGGGGAGGGGAATGGGGAAGGTTATCATTTGTCTTTGGAGATATTAGAATTTCACAGCTATGGCCTAAACCTTGCACATGTTCTGTAGCAAGCAATCATGAGACTACATGTTCTGCTCCTGCAGAAATGTAAATGTAAAAAGACTACTTCACCAAACCTTCACTTAAATTTCATGGAAGAACATCTAGTCTGTCTTTGATAGTCCATGGAAGCTACTAGTATTAGTACTTTATTACATTTTTCCTGCCTTATTTTACTTTTAGTCATACTCAAAGTTTTAAAACATATATATTTTTGGATTATATATTTAAGAGATAACAAAGTGGTCACTTACTGCATTTGTAACTTGTGCCATGTTATTCCGGGTTCCATAAGGTATAGTTATTTCTCTAAAAACAGCAAGGAGCAGATAGGCAGCTAGTTCAACATCAGGACTTTTACATGCCTTGAAGAAGAAACACATTTAATCTCCTATAAATTAATCCATCTTCTGGGTGCAATGAATCTTTTAATGCTAAAAGTTAATATACATATATAACAATGTGAAACTGTTTGCTTACCTTTCGTGCTTTTATTAAGCTCTCTTCTTTACTTTCAAGTAATGCTTTTCCAATTCCATCTCTAAGTATCTTGTAGTTATCACCACATACCAAGAATAAATCAATTTCACTAGACTTATTATCCTGAAATAATATTACAGATATTAATCTCAGAATATATTATTGTGATAGAAAACACATGAACCTCACAGCTTTAATACAACATGCAGAATCTATAAAAATGTGATGGACCTGATTCATCGAACTCTTTCACAAATAAACAGTGCCTTGCAAAAGTATTCACCCCCTTGGCATTTTTCGTGTTTTGTTGCCTCACAACCTGAGGATTTGCATCATTTAATTTACAGAACATGCCCACAATTTGAAGATCTTTTTTTTTGTCTTTATTGTGAAGCAAACAACAAATAGGACAAAATAACAGAAAAAGTCAATGTGCATAACTATTCACCCCCCTAAAGTCAATACTTTGTAGAGCCACCTTTTGCGCCAATCACAGCTCCAAGTCAATTTTAGTATCATCAGACCAGAGCACCTTCCTCCATACATTTTGGTAATCTCTCACATGCCTTTTCGTAAACTCAAAACATGCCATTTTGTTGTTTTGCTGAAAGTAATGGCTTTCTTCTGGCCACTCTGCCATAAAGCCCAACTCTATGGAGCGTAAGGATTATTGTCATCCTATGTACAGATACTCCAGTCTCTGCTGTGGAACTCTGCAGCTCCTCCAGGGTTACCTTAGGTCTCTGTGCTGACTTTCTGATTAATGCCCTACTTGGCCGGTCCGTGAGTTTTGGTCGGTGGCCGTCTCTTGGCAGGTTTGCTGTTGTGCCATGTTCTTTCCATTTGGTTATGATAGATTTGATGGTGCTCCTGGGAATCATCAAAGATTTGGATATTTTTTTATAACCTAACCCTGACTTGTACTTCTCAACAACATTGTCCCTTACTTGTTTGGAGAGTTCCTTGGTCTTCATGGCAGTGTTTGGTCAGTGGTGCCTGTTACTTAGGTGTTGCAGCCTCCGGGGTTCTTTCAAAAAAGGTGTGTATATGTAATGACAGATCATGTGACACTTAGATTACACACAGGTGGACATAATTTCACTAAATATGTGACTTCTGAAGGTAATTGGTTGCACCAGAGCTTTTTATGGGTTTCATAACAAAAGGGGGTACGCACATGCCAATTTTTATTTTTCTCTATTTTTAAAAAATAGTTTTATGTATTTATTTTTCTCATTTCCATCACATAAAATTCAGATTAACAAAACATTGAACTTAAGGCTGTAATGTAACAAAATAGGTAAAAGATCAAGGGGGGGGGGGGGATACTTTTGCAAGGCACTGTATCTCTCCATGATCATTGTGGTAAGAGGTGGTAAAATAGAAGAATAGTCGAAGAATAGTTTGTTTCAGGAAACATGATACCTATTGTAAGTAATAGTTTATAGCTTAATATTGATTGCCAATACCACTGTGATATTATTAATTGTAAACATATTTATTGGAATTTGTCAGGTCTAAGGTGAGTAAATTGTGATATAATTGCTGTTACTTTATTTTTATGTTAAAAACTCACAATAGAAAGAATAAAAACAAATGAACATTCCTTAAAAAATTGTATTTCAATTTGCCAGGTCTAAAAGAAGTGTTCAGAGTATAAGTAATCCTGAAAATAGCTAGCTTCTATTGCCATGTACAAGTAAACCCTGCTTAACACCACCCCAATGAGCGCTGATTTGCTATATCGCTCTTTCTGGTGTAATTACCTGCAAAGTGCTAAATCTCGCGATAGCAAGGTTTTGAGATTTAAATCGCATTTAAATCCCATTATATTACCGCTTAGCACTTGTAGTTTCCATATAGCGCTGTTTGAGCGCTATGGCTCTAAATACCCCGTTTAGCCCTAATTCACATAGCGCTCCTGCATTCAGGAACGCATGTAAATGGCTAAACATGGTATTCCTGTACTTTATGTTTTGTAATATTATATTAGCTATTACTCAAAAGCACTCTCAAAGGGACGTGGATCTCAACTGTTTTTTTTTTCAAGCTTTTTAAAAGAGCATATTTTAAACACTACAAAAGTAGTTTTTTTACTTGAATATCTATTTAAACCTCACTAAAACTAACAGGGAATGCAGAGATCTGTAGATCTCATTGGTTGACAGAGGGCAAGCCCCCAAGCAGTTCAACATTTGAATACATTTTTGTTTGGCCCCTTCTTTTCAGCCACTATATTAACAACCCTACTCCTGTACTGCCCCTTGTTCTTAGACCCCACAAAAAGTTTTAGAAATGGCCCCAACTTTCAAATAGCAATACAGACAATGGCTCTCTAGGATGGCCATCATTCCCGTTTGCTCACTCTGCTCTAGAAGTCACTGAACATTTTAACCCCACGTGTGTTTTGAAGTGGTTTCTCGATGATGTGACTGACTTTATAATTTTTTAGTGCAATTAGCCTACTGCTGTAACCAAACATCCATACACACATTTTTGGAAATGTAGAATGTATTTTACTGAAGTGTAGCAAAGCACAACTTGAAATTATGATTAAACGAATTATTTTTAATTAAAACAATTGAGGCTTTCAGGAGTATACATGTTCAAGGTTGCATCTAAACATTATGTGGGGGTTGCATTTTCTCCCTTACAGAAGAGATATGCCTAACATGCAAGTTCTGGTTTGAATTTAGGGGTACAGTTTGATGCATGCCTGAAGGTTTCTTATCTGTAACATCTAAAGCAAGCTAAAGAGGTTGCACCCCGAGTGACCACCATTCCCTACTTCCTTGTGGTGTGCACATCTTATCTTGTTTTTGCTTTTAAACATTATATTGGCAGACAAAATTATTTTTTTCATTAAATCCAGAGTTAAAGTTAACACATTATGCATAAACTAATTTTCCTGTTTCAGCATGAATACTTTTCTACATATTAATCCAAAGGTGTCAAAATTACAAATGTATTTATACCTGTTGCTGGATAATCTTTGGAGGGAATAGCCATCTGAAGTCCTTGTCTTTGTAGAATCTTTGTACCGTCTCTATTCCGGACTGATTTGCCAGTTTGCGGATTAAATACACTCTGTACCAATCATTGGCAGAATTTGTACATAAATCCTTCACATGATGTAAGTATTCTCGTATGTTAGGCACTTCTGAAATACATTTTTAAATGTGGATTATGGACTGCATCAATATAGCAATTACATTGTGAAATTCCTTACTTTTTTTTACAGGGATTCTGTCACATATCAGTTATACAGTATACACTTTTCAACATGGGTTGTCCTTGAACTATGTTCTGTTCAACAAGGAGTAGTTTAGCTCATCCTTTCATGTTAGGTTAGGGGGTGATTGGTGGATCCACTTTTAGAGTAGTTTAGCTCATCCTTTCATGTTAGGTTTTGGGGTAATCGGTGGATTCCCAGTGCCACCATTGGGATTAGTTTATTTAGTTTTTTCAGGTTTTCTGCAGACAGTGAATTTAGTATTAGTATAAAGGAGCAAATGGTGGGCTCCGCTACCACCAAATAAGCATAGGATAATTTCTAATTTATTTGATCACTGTGTAGCACTCAGCACTTACCCTTACTAAAAGGGTTGGGTTATATTTTGTGTAAATATTTTGCGGTATCTCCATAGCAATCATATCATTATATTGTGCTGGTGATTATTCATTGCTGCTAAATGCTATTTTAATTGTTTTTAAAATGTTGTATTTCTATGTGTATTGAATAAATTGAGAGATTTGATTTATCCTAGTAATAATGTCTGACTAATAATTAATTAATTTCTAGCATATCTTAGGAGGTTTAACCGGTTTAGATATATATATATATATATATATATATATATATATTCATTTAGGGCCTCATTCTATTAGCGGCCGCAGCCGTTGCGGGGCCGCAAGGACCGGCCGCAAGCTATTCGGCTATTCTATTCCCTTACGGCCGGAGGCTCCGGCAGGCTTGCGGCCGGTGCCTTGCTATCTCTTGCGGCCGCTCGCGCCGGAGGAAAGCCTTTGATCTAAAACGGCCGCAAGAGATTTGCAATTCAATTGCTCCGGGCAGCTTACTTGCAGGAAAGAGGTCTCGCTAGCACCAATTAAGCACATAAAATAGCTCAAATAAAGCCATCCTGCACTTTGAGAAGACTATAAAGGGATTTTAGGTGTTAGAAAAAATAGCACATAATTATCCTATACTCAAATCCGTAAAATATTTTATTTTTAATATCCGTAAAATATCCATGTAAAAAGTCCAGAGTGCTTGGAGCACCTCAGACACACCCACGCCGCAGCCGGAAAATAAACAGTTAATTTGAACTCGGGTTTGGGCTGATGTGCAAGCTTGAGAGTGGGTTTCTTTTAATCCTCATGTCCCCCAATATGATCCCTAGCATTTACAGAGCTGTACAGTGCAGGCTTGAATTTATATTTGAGTTTTTATATTTCACAGCTTACGGCCGGTTCCAAGATATGCGGCCGGCCGTAAAAGGAGATCCTTGCCGGGCCGTATAATAGAATCGCGAGTTAACTGAACCCCTGCAAGGAATCGCAGCCTTACGGCCGATTTACGGCCGATAATAGAATGAGGCCCTTAGTGTATGGTGAGCACAAGAATGAGA
The DNA here is from genome assembly GCA_027410445.1 of Discoglossus pictus. Classification (NCBI taxonomy): domain Eukaryota; kingdom Metazoa; phylum Chordata; class Amphibia; order Anura; family Alytidae; genus Discoglossus; species Discoglossus pictus. Next base: position 253,042,907 of record CM050168.1, on the reverse strand, counting down.
AAAGCTCTCCACCGTACAAAGTACAGAAAACGAATAATACATTAATAATTCCATTTGCATGTCTAAAAGGCGGGGACATGCAAATGAGAATACAATGTACCTCACTCTTTTAATCCAAAAATAGCAACTTTATACATTGCTCCCTTAAAGCATATGCCCGCCGTATTAAACAGCTTTTAAGCAAAGCATCGGGTTGGATTTTACACAAACCAAGAATCACTCATATACAGGCCTGTTTCAAGCTTTTGGCTATCATCAGTATGAGGTAGATTCTGGTTTGTGCAATAGATTTTGTAGGATTGGGTATTCCACAATAATCATTTAGTGTATGGTGAGCACAAAAGTGAGAAAAGCTCTCCACCGTACAAAGTAAAGAAAACGAATAATACATTAATAAGCCCATTTGCATGTCTAAAAGGCGGGGACATGCAAATGCGAATACAATGTACCTCACTCTTTTAATCCAAAAATAGCAACTTTATACATTGCTCCCTATAAAGTTGCTATTTTTGGATTAAAAGAGTGAGGTACATTGTATTCTCATTTGCATGTCCCCACCTTTTAGACATGCAAATGGGCTTATTAATGTATTATTCGTTTTATATATATATATATATATATATATATATATATATATATATATATATATGTGCTTTTTTCTTTTCTGTTTATTGAATTTATTTACACTTTTTCATTCCGGCACGTATGAATTAAAAAATCAAATTAGTATTTACTATTTCAATCAATTTTCATAGCTATTTCATACCACCTCTCTTCGGTTTACTAGTTTCATATTTTGTCATGTTTATTAATGTCATTCATATTAAAATAGAAATCAAAGTACCATTGTGATCTTCAAGTAGTTCTGCGGCAGTGTCCAGCGCCAGCCTGATCCTGGCAATTTCTTGTAGGAAATCGATAGAGCATTCTTTGGGTTCACGCTGATTGCGTTTTTTCAGGTAATGTTTCAGGAATGACCCTTCCTCTCTTAGGTATACGGTTTTGTCAAGTTGAGAGATAGCTTGGACTTTTTCATAGAGAGCGTCCTAGAATCCAAAAGGAGCAAATGACATATATGGGTCATGTAGTCAGATAACAAAGGACATTGTTTATTAATATTGTAATATAAGAATGTTACTAGACTCACCTCCAAGCAACTAACAAACATCAAATATACTTCTGTGATATCCTGTTTACTTAGGATATGACTTTCCTGCACAGTAGACAAATAATGTTGGACATATTTCTTTATATCATCAAAGCTAGAAAAGAACAAAGAAAATAACAAATATGTAGGATTTTAGTACTAGGTCCAAGTGAGAAAAAAAAAAGTAATACCAGAATATTTACTTTTTTATTTACCTGTACTTCAAAAGCAATTTTAGTATTACAGATCTGATCACAGGGGTTTTGTCCACATAATCATCAAATGGTGAAAGAGATTTTGTGTACTTCTTGGGACCTTCATCAAAAAGACAAAGTAATAAATGGATAGGGAAGTTACAAATATAAGCAAAGAAAAACACATTAACAGTATTTCCTTACCACTATCAAGACATTCTCTGTTAATGTAAACCAAAGAGAGCAACTGACGGATCACTTCTTCATCTGGAGGTTTGTTGTCTTTGAAGCAGAGAGTACATATAATGTCAATGAAGAATCCATTGCACTTCTGTCTAAATTGGACATTTTTCAGTACGATATCCCTAGTAAGAAAGGTAGATAAATCTCGTTAGTGGGTGCAAATTCAATAAAATTATATCATATATAATATGTTTTTATAGGAATCAAAAAATGACAGGTAAGGGACAAGAATAAATTCCTTATCATTTATAATAATAATAATAATAATAATAAAAATAATAATATAAGGATAATCATATTTGGCCTACATTTTAGTCAGTTCAAAAGACAAAAAATGCCAGAGTATAAGGCATTTCAATATAAAATCGCATCCTAACAAGAAAAAAAACTAAAATAAGACAAAATAATAAATATCCATAGTTACATGTGAAACATACCAGAAGTATACAATAAGTGACATCTCACCTCAGTATGTCACATTTATCAGTTAAACTTCAATATTGATGATTATTTTTTTAAACTGTGAAATAATTATTGACACGTTTGAAATTAACACATTTCAACTAAAATATTATAAAACAATCTTTAATAATGGAAGCATTAGGAAATCATCAGTAGTGCCTAGCGATTTAGTGCAATTTGTTATCAGGTGTAGAAAATTTTTTTTATGCTTAACATTAAAATACTTACACTAATTTGGTAAGCATTATTTTTAACTGTTTATCTATATTACCTAAGTTCTTTAGACACTCTGATGGTGAAGTTTTCAGGCAGATCAGCTTTACACAAGGGACAATTCATGTTTCTAGTTTCAAGCCACTTTTTTAAACATAATTGACAGAAAATGTGGCCACAAGGCAGGCAGACTGGCTCTTTTGGGTCTTCCTGGCAGACTGGACACATTTGTATTCCAAATCTATAGGACACAATTTGTAAGTAAAACATATGAGCCAACACAATACAATAGACAATTTAAACACAAGGGCCCTCATTCAATTGCAATTTGGCCAATTGAATAGGGCTCTAAATAAGCACATAACATATATTTTTTAAAGAAGTTTTTAGTTAGTAAGCATCTATCCAAAAGCAAGGTTTTCACTAACTAAAAACTTCTTTAAAAAAATATGCTATGTGCTTATTTAGAGCCCTATTCAATTGGACAAATCGCAATTGAATGAGGGCCAAGGTCTCTAAAAATGTATATTTAAAGTTGACAATGAATTCACAAATTTTGCAATGCAGTGAATATAAAATAGACCATCATGGTTGGTTGCCATCCTATATGTCGTAGGAGTTAAAGTCAAGAAGAAAAATATATTACATTTTGTTTGCTACAGACTATTCTTTTTATTCAAACCTGTGTTTCCATTGTGCAAATACACCATTATGGTAAATATGATAAATAATATATGACTAGTGTTCAGATTAAATTATTATTTGCACTGGACAGATGACAAAAAGATGTATGTTTGAAAAATCTGCATTTGATTAAAGAGAATAATTAAGACAGGAAAATGCCATTATTGCCATATAGCTGTTTTTATACAGACATGATGTATTCGATAGTTTACATTTTTGCGGCTGCAGGGCTTTCAGTTAATATTGCAATCTGCTTGCTTTTGAGCATGTGCAGAGAAGTGGGTATGTGTCAAAACCAAAACCTCCAATGACTTAAGAAATCCATTATCTCTCCCTCCATTGTACAGTACATAAGAGCATGTCCTCAGTTTCCAGAGTGTACTCAAGTCAGGTAAATGAGACACAAGGGAGGGAGAGGAGGGTGGAAATGAGACACAAGGAAGGGAGAGGAGAGGGGAAAGGAGACACAAGGGAGGGAGAGGAGGGGGGGAAATTAGACACAAGTGAGGAAGTAGACAGGGAGAGAGGCTCGCAATGAGCGCCGAAGGTGCTCACATTGGGTGGCAAGCAGCATTGCCAGCATTCAAATTTTAGTGCCATCATTTGTAACGGGCAAGTCGCTAGTTTATACATATTGATCATCGGCTAGAACATTTTTAGCAAATACAGAGTGGCAGAGTAAATGGAGGGCTACTACCACGGCAATGGACTCCAGTACTTTACAACTGCTGTACTTGCAGTAGCTGGCAATCAACTTTTCTATTTTAAAGCAGTGTGGTAATCATTACTTGTGTGTGTGTTATTTTATTTAATGACCACTTATCATTTTACCTTAACTCAGATTTGCCAACGTCTTCTCTGCACTTCTGAAGCATATCAATAACTGCTGAGAAAGGCCTTTCAGATTTGAGATCTGAGAAACCCTGAAGACACTATTGGAAAAAAAAAACAGTATTTATTAAGATTTTGATATATTTTATGATCCAAAAAATATCTTTTTATATGCCGCTTGACAGACAAAACAAATCTTGGCTTGATAGAGAGAAAGCTGGTGTAAAATCTGTCTGCTTTTGACTACATCATATCTGTGTTTATACATAGGCAAACTAACTACAATTGTAGATTAGTCTCTAAATATCCGTTTTACTTAAAAGCATTTAGGTAAAGAAAGAGGGGAAACATGGAAAATAACATAAGTCTTGTACAGAACAATTTAAATAAAGGTGTCATAATAAAGAGACTTCACAATGATATAAAAACTAAAAAGAAAAAAAAATTAATGGAAGCAAAACACATACACACATATATATATAAATATATTTATATGTACAGTATCTCACAAAAGTGAGTACACCCCTCACATTTTTGTAAATATATGAGTGCTGCCGGCACTGGGGAGCTACAGTTCATTGAGGGAACCATCAATGCCAACATGTACTGTGACATACTGAAGCAGAGCAGGATCCCCTTTCTTCAGAGACTGGACCGCAGGGCAGTATTCCAACATGATAACGACCCCAAATACACCTCCAAAACGACCACTGCCTTGCTAAAGAAGCTGAAGGTAAAGGTGATGGACTGGCCAAGCATGTCTCCAGACCTAAACCCTATTGAGCATCTGTGGGGCATCCTCAAATGGAAGATGGGGGAGTGCAAGGTCTCTAACATCCACCAGCTCTGTGATGTCATCATGGAGGAGTGGAAGAGGACTCTAGTGGCAATCTGTGAAGCCTCTGGTGAACTCAGTGCCTAAGAGGGTTAAGGCAGTGCTGGAAAATAATGGTGGCCACACAAAATCTTGACACTTTGGACCTTTTGGACATTTCCACTTAGGGGTATACTCACATTTGTTGCCAATGGTTTAGAAATGAATGGCTGTGTGTTGAGTTATTTAGAGGGAACAGCAAATTTACACTGTTATACAGGCTGTACACTTACTACTTTACTTTGTAGCCTCATTTTTTCAGTGTTGTCACAAGAAAAAGATATAATGAAATATTTACAAAGATGTGAGGGGTGTACTCACTTTTGTGAGATACTGCATATATATATATATATATATATATATATATATATATATATATATATATATATATATTACAGACACTTTATACATTTATTCATGAACAATAACATTTTATGTTACCCTGCCAAGGAATATAGTGTGTTCTGTTAACAGTTCCTGTATCTTCAAATTCTGAACACTCTCTTCAAGTAGCACATGTTCTACAAATAAAGCCATGGAAAACACACTATTCCATTGGACCCTGTGAGGGGACAACATAATTAGTTATTATAATATAAGGCAAAATAAAAACAAAGAAAACACCACATAAAACTCAACATACTTAATTTGCTCAATAATCTGTTTGCATAAATGACTGTTGCTGTGTAAGTAGTTCTCTGAACAGATAAGATCAATTGGTATCTGGAGATTTTTCACTTGGCGTAACCAGGCTTGTGGGCTTGGCTCCAGTAGAGTGGCTTCCAACATTTCTAAGCAAGCAACAGCAGCATATACATCAAGAACCTAGGGGAAAAAATAATAAAAGCAAGTAGTATGACATGTGGTTAAGACTCTAGTGAAATGTAAGTGGAGTCCTTAAAGGCATATTAAAGTGAGGTGGGTTATGAAGGCATCCAGTAGAATGCATCATAACCCACCTAGCAAAAACGTTTGCATGAAAACCATTTTTGCATTAAAATAAAAATGGGCTGTGGGTGAAGTTGACACCCCCAGCAACTGAGATTTGCATACTGTGCTCCACATTTCTAATGAGGAGCCCAATATTCAGCACATGCGCATGCTGATTGACATTTCAGCCAATCAGCAAGCCTCCATCTCCTTCCATGCTGCAGCTTGTGGGCAAAGCACCCAGCCATATCCCCGCCTCCCTTTTCATCCCTCCTGTCTCCTGTGCAGACCTCAGCAGCATGTGGGCAGAGCACTTACCAAGAAGTGCTGCTGAAGGTAAAGCCCCTTTTTGTTTTTCTTGTTTCATGCTGTGCTATTAAAATCAGCTTTTTGAATTGTATAAGTCTGTGTGTGCCTCTATGTGTATATCAGTGCGCCTCTGTGTCAGTGTGTGCCCCTGTGTGCGAGTCAGTGTGTGCCCCTGTGCCAGTGTGTGCCTGAGTGTGTGAGTTGACCGGGCAATTCACTGGAGCTGGAGGGCAATTCACTGGGGCTGGCAGAGGTGACGGGGCAATTCACTGGGGCTGGAGGGCAATTCACTGGGGCTGGGAGAGGTTAAGGGGCAATTCTCTGGGGTTGGGGGAAATTCACTGGGCTGAGGGAGGTCACGGGGCAATTCTCTGGGGCTGGGTGGCAATTCACTAGGGCTGGGGAGGTCACGGGGCAATTCTCTGGGGCTTGGGGCAATTCTCTGGGGCTGGGGGTCAATTCACTAGGGCCATAGGAGGTCACGGGGCAATTATCTGGGGCTGGGGGCAATTCTCTGGGGCTGGAAGGCAATTCACTGGGGCTGAGGGAGGTCACAGGGTAATTCTCTGGGGCTGTGAGGCAATTCTCTGAGGGAGGTCACGGGGCAATTCTCTGGGGCTGGGGGGGAGTATAGAAACAATCAGTGAATAAAGAGACATAAATATAAAGGAAAGGAAAGTGTCTGACTTCATGTGACTTCCCACAGTAGGGCAGACTTCAGGTGATAACTGAGCATACCTACCCAATCCCCAGGCCAAAAAGAAACATTGTATAAGTTATACCAATTTTCCCTGAGAATTTCAGGGGTGTCAACATTTAGAGAAAAATCTTTGCAAAAGCAAGAAATTCGGCAAACTTCAGGCTAACGGTTTAACTGTTTACTTTGGAATTTTTTCATGCAAACATTTTTTTTCCAGACACTATAAATTCTCCTCTATCAGACGCATTAATAAACCAGCTCACTTGCATATAGCTTTAAAGAAGCATATTCAACAGCTGAAACTTAAAATAAATTAAACAAATTAAAACAGTCGTCGTTATATGTGACTTGCTCATTTACAGTAGCACTCAACATAATCTCTTTTGATTGAATTCTTTTTTATACATTTTTCTCTGCAAAGTTATCCATATTTTAAATTTGCTATTAACATTTGAGACTAGAAAACCAAAAGGTAGGGGGAGAGAGGTGCCATACCTCCTAGTGCAACATGAAAGATAATCAACAACCACAATAATACATAAAAAACTCCTTAGTATCCACCCTCACAGGTGAATACTACTCTCTTCTGCTCTTAACATTTAACTTTAATTTAAAACGTTAAACATTTAAAAATAATTAGAAGGAATTGACAGCCTGGCAAGCTGTTAGCTTCTAAGTTCCTTCATCCAAGCATGATCAGTGCTAACCCAGAGCGAACCTAGCGTCCCGTCAGAAATGCAAAAGAAAGTGATTGGCACGTGTAGCTCTTGAATACAAACCGAAGTTAGTGGGTTGAGTTTGCAAAGCTGTAAAAGTCTTCAAAGTATGTTTTTAAAATATCTTGTTCTTAAATTATAGGTAAATGGTAAAATAAAGTTTAAATTATTAGTAACTTAGCTAAGATTTAAGCCCAAAAAATCCTGTTGAAATCAGTTTGTGAAACAGCTATTGGGATTGCAAGTTGTCCGTCATCCACAGTATTCTTACCATGTGACTACTCATCATTTCCTCTAACTCGGTTATCTTTGCGCTGAGCATATCCAGAACAGCTGGGAACACAGCTACAATCCTAGAAAAATTTTGCAACCTATGTTGAAATTTAAGATAACCAAGATGCACCCAAGGAAGGGTCAACTCTTCTGCACCTTTGCACTTTTGAAGCTCATTAACACACGATGAAAGTGCAAACACCATCAGCTGCAAAACACAGAAATTTTGTGAATTAATTCACATTATTACATTATTACAAATTCACATTATTTAAGTTGCTCTGTTGATTCTGACACACAAACATAAAATTGAGTTCTTATACATTTATCACTATTTGGTAGTTTACCATGTTCTAATTTAATCAAACAAGCAGAGTTACTTGTGGCCTATGCACCAATAACTGATTTTAAAATGATAATTAATGTAACAAAAAGGCCACTGAACTCTGGAAAAAAATACACTGATCTAAAATGAATCTCTGTAATTTTTATAAATATTTTAATGGAATATAGGAAATAAATTGGAACCACTTGCTTTTGTTTTGCCACTCATATTGCTCCCTCACATTCTCCCTGAGTGTTATCACCTTCCATCTTTTTTAGTTGGATATTGCAATAGAACAGGGGTGGGGATGTTCGTTCTGGAGGGCTACAAAGAGGTCTGAAACAGGTGTGTTTTTATTGAAGTTGGAAGGCTTTGAAGCAGGAGAATTATCTGGTGGAGCAAGGCAAGCAGTTCCAGACAATAGGGGCAGCACGAGAAAAGTCCTGAAGGAGGGAATGAGAGCAGGTGATGAGAGAGGAGGAAAGAAGAAGGTGATTAGCAGAGCGAATAGGGCGCGTGGGGGAATATTTGGAGATGAGAACGGATATATAAAGGGGTGCAGTGTTGTTGAGGGCTTTAGGGTCATGATTTAAAATTTCTAGATATCTTTAAGGGTGCTTATAAGAACTGTAGGAATGTGTCTTTGACAGAATCATCTTTAAAATATCTTTATAAAATGTACTTAACGCCCTCTAGGCTTAATAAAATGAATAGGTGTGTTTCTTCTGACTGTTTTCATTTATTTCACTAAAATGTTTATAACTTTCAGAAGAGATTCATTTTGATTCAAAGTAAGAGAAACACCCATAATTCTGTGGACCTTTATCTTTAACATGTTTGCAATAATAGTGCATCATATCACTACAGTTTTCTCTACTCCTTTATGGTGTACACAGTTTGCAATAGTGAAGTTGGATGAAAAGATGTGTTAACAGAAAAGACAATTTATAATTGGCATTAGAATCACTTACCTGTAACTCTGTAGTAGAGGATATGCTCATGGTTAGGAGGATGAAGTCTTCCTCATACAGGATTAGTAGGTTGTGACGATCACTGTCCTCCCATCCGGAAATGTATTTACCCAAAACCGTCTGTGAGAAGATACTTACAAAATTCTTTTCAAGACCTAAAGGAAACAGTTCAAGAGGAATATTTCCAAGTAAAACATTTGCATTTTTCCTGTATGATAAGTTAAGACTCTCAGTGGCCTTTTGCTTACTCAGGAGGCCAAGCCAATTTGCAACATTTTGCTATGTATTTATTTATATGTGATTTATGTTTTGTTAAACCAAATCTATCATGTCTTTCAAAATTATACTAATTATCAAAGCCAAATAACTTTGTAGATGGCTGACACAATATAGATGTAGCCTGACATTTATTTCTGGTCAACACAGGTCTGGTTGGTAAAGGGCTAGATGCTGGGGGTAAGTAGCTGGTTACTGGGTGGGTAGAGTGATGCAATAGGGGAGCGGACAAACAGAGCCAGGGTGGCTAGGCAAATGAGATACGTAGCTAGCCAAACTGAGATATTGTGATAACCCAGCTATGGTCTTAAACATGGGTAAAAAAACTCATGATTGCTAAAAAAAAACTCTATATTGGGGTAGCTTTGGACTGCCATAGTGAAAGGTTGAGTAGAGGGGTGGCCTGTGTAAAGGAGAACATAAAATTGGTCCCCTATGGTTGCCATAACACAGAGAAGATGGGTGAAACCCCATCCCCTTTATGATTTATAATGTTCTATATATTTATTTAAAATAGTACTTAAACGCCTACTCTCCCACTACATTGAGAGGTAGGAGGGAGTACTTATTGTCATTATTAATTGAGCTTAATACCCTAGAGATGGATAGATGCTACACTGTAAATTACTGTACTCCCCTCTCTGGGGGTTTGTTTGACCTTCTGTGGTGACTGGTGGGGAGGTGCATGGGCCCTAAATGCACCTCCATCATCCCTTTCTCAATTGAGATAATGCCAGGTAATCACATTCATGGGTGATGCTGAATGATGTAATCAATGATGTCACATGACTATGCCCATGTCTATGGCGATTGGCTGACATGTATGGATCGCAGTAGAGAGGAATAAATGGAGATGCATGGAGGAACCATGTTCTTCCTCACTAGTCATCAGGCAAGGTGAGAGGGTTACATTACAAAGTATGAAACAGGGGCATACAGTAATTCACAGTGTAGCATCTACCTCTAAATCAGGGGTGTCCAAGTTCGGTCCTGCTGGGCCACACACAGGCCTGGATTTGAGGATAGCACTGCTGCACGCAGGTGAGACTATAATTTCTTCAGTCATCCTAATTGACTCATCTGTGCACATAAAAGAAATCCGCAAATCCAGGACTGTGTGCGGCCCAGCAGGACCTAACTTGGAAACCCCTGCTCTAAATGATCAGATCACTTAACAATGTAAAGATAAAATATGCCGTATCCTCATCATTCCAAGTTAGGAAAACTTTAGGGGATTGAGGAGAGTTGTCCCATCCCCTAACTACACTACCAACATTGCTGGTCACCTCCCCTGCAGAGGAGGTAGTCAGCTTATTTGACAGACCCGCATTAAATTAACGTGACTAGCCCTGAGAGCCTAGTCAGCCAGCCAGGTTAATTCAATGTTGTTAACACTCTGGGGATAAAGCAAGAGTATATTAATTTATTTTATTCATATTCTTTTATAATACTTTGACCACACTGATGTCTCGTCTCAAAATATATATATGTATAGGAGCCCAATGCACTGTCTTTGATCTGAATGTGAACGGCATGAGATGGGGTTAGAGGACAGCACATATTTATTCCCTCTGCTGTGTCTGAATCTCCTGAAGCATGCTTGGAGCGATGTGCTGGGGCCAACATCCTAACCTACCATCTATAAAAACGGAATTAATCTTGACAGAAGAACTAGCAATCTGGAAGAAGCTGATAGAATGTATGCCTTTACATAGAGGCAAGGCAATGTGTGAGGGTAAAAGGTGAATGAGAGGTGGGATATCTTGGGAGGGACCGTATATCTGTTTCTGAAATTCCTGTTTGTTTGTCTTTCTGCTTTGCTCTGTTTGCTGATAATATCTTCTCTAAACGTTAATCATTTTGTGCAACTAGCTTATTCCTGTCAACCTGCCAAGATATACAGCCTACTAAGATCAAGCAAGATACACAGTGTAGGATTGCTGATGCCATATCTATTTACACAAATCTCTTAATTACTACACATTTAATGTATTATGTTGAATTTTTATTATGTCTGTTGAGATTACAGAATATACATTTGCAAAGAAAGAGGATTGTGTGTGTTTCTTTAAAGCAAACTACCTAGGCATTTATTTTAAAATGTAAAAAAATGTAACTGTACCTTCCACATTTTCAATGTACTGAGCTAGAGCTAAACTGTCTTCCAAATGATCTCTAATTCTCCAGCTGAATGGTACACGATTTCCTTGACAAAGTGACAAATTCATACAGTTCTTCACAAGTATTGTATCTGTTTGGGAGCTAATAAAGAAAAAAAAATCTTTTAGAAAGTAAAATAATTTAAATGCATTTTAAGTGATCTTTTATTTTACTACAAACAATTTATAAATATGTGCAGATTCAAAGTTGACTAATATATATATAAGGAGACAGAAGCATACTTAGGAATATATTTGTTTTCTTAAGGTAGTTAATTATATATTATAGCTTAATCTGTCTTGTCAGTTAGAATATTTTACTATAATTATAATATAACTTAAATATGTACCTTTTATTAAAAATATTTATTCAGTTAGCTCTCCCATTTTAGGCAAATTTCAGGTTTTCTGTTTTTTGCTTCTCATGTTTCAATCTAATAAATCTAATAATATATAAAGACTTGTTAACAGCAGTTAAACTAAGAGCAATTATTGGTAAAAACATTTTTTTTTACAAAAGTTAGCAGGCTTCAGTGGACTGCACAAGTTCCACAATTTATGTTGGCTCGTCATAGCTCATAATAATGACTTTACATTTTACAACATTAAAATGATCCTTAAGTATTTTTCTGGCCATATAAAAGTTAAACTGTTTGCAAGTTTACCTGTTATTGAGGTTAGAAATATTTAGGAGATTTTTGTCTTTGAAGATAAACATCCAAAGAGCTCTCAGAAAGCTTTGCACATCTGGGTTCACTAGAATTTCCAAGTTGGCATCAATGTCAACAGTGGCCAGAAGATGAGCCAAAAATGGAGTTACAGCTGCTTGAATACGTTTCCACAGGGTGCGTCTACACATGAGATAAATAAGAATGTGCTTTAATAATAGAATATAGAAGGTATTCTATAAAGGACAGGAATTAGTTAGCACAACATTTTGGCATATTATTAAAAAAAACGGAAAAATTATATATATATATATACATATATATATATATATATATATACATATATATATATATATATATATATATATATATATATATATATATGTTACTGTGAATATCCGAAATTGGAGAATGTCGTCATTCACAGGTGAATGTCGACATTCACCATGCACTAATGGTGAATATTGAACATGTCGGAGATTTATGTGTGATTGAAATATTATTTATTGTAACAACTGAAACTATTATGAGAGTTTTATGTGTGATTCAAATCTTATTTATTGCAACAACTGAAACTATTATGACACTTTGAATTGCACAAGAGTCCCTTGCTTTTACAACTGCATTTATTTGTGGAACACTTCCTTTTGCAATGACAGCGTGTATAACCTTGCCCCCCGCTTCTCGAATTAGCTGCAGCGGCTTCTCTCAGCGAGATTTCTTGAGAAGAAATCTCATCTATGGAAAGTAACTTTTCTTTACAAATTACGAACTGATTACGCGTGTAAAGCTGCTTGAGGGTCCCATTTTTATTTGCCAGTTTATAGAAGTCGGAGTCTTCTATTCCAACAACAACCGCTAACACATTTCGGCTATCTGTACGACCACGGTCCACATCAGGGACTTGTACTTGTACAGTATCACCAATTTGAGGAGGAAATAGTTTTTGGGAGGTTTGTAACATTTTTGTTGCTTGCAGTAGAAGATTCTCTTTCGCGGACGCTCTTTTTGTAGACACTAACTCGTGTTTTTTGGTCAGAACTTGATGTGAAGACGTTGGAGATTGCAGGTCCTCTTCAATGTTTTTTTCAGAAGTACTAACAGTTTCTTCGGTTTCAAAAGTATTGGCAATTTCTTTGAGTTGTTCTTCGGTTTCAATATTTGCGATTTGTTCGCTAGGCAAAAAAGACGATGCTATGCCTCTTTTGGCTTTAACGCCAAACATGGCTTCATAAGGACTTTGGCGTATTCCTTCGTGGTATGTAGTTTTCTTGGCAAATTGAACAAAGTGTAAACCATCTGACCATTTATTTGTATCGTTATCGTTCATCCATGCAGTTAGCATATTCTGTATATCCTGATTGGCCCTTTCAACTGAGCCTTGTGTTTGACTGTGACGAGGCTTTCCATGAACATCTTTCCACATAGCGCATATTTCGGATATGACTTGATTACTGAATTCTCTACCATTATCTGACTGCAATATTGCTGGTGCACCAAATGTTAAAAATATTGAAAGGAGGTGATGCGCTATTTCTTCGGCTCTTTTACTTTTCAAAGGTCGTAGCTGGACAAACTTAGTTAAATGATCTTGATACACCATTATGAACTGATATTCGCCATCTCTGTTGGACTGCAGATCTATCAGATCAACTTGACATCTTGAGTTTAACTCAGAGCTGACCATTGGTTTCACAACAATACCTTTCTTAGGTACACTGTGTTTCATTTGACACTGTTTGCATAAATTTAAATACAACATTACAACTTCATATGTTATATTTTTGTATTTAACTTGCAACTCTTTAAGCATACGTGTTCTTCCTCCATGGCCTATTCTGCTGTGAGTTTCATATAGTATACTGAACAATTCTTCATTGGTAACATAATACTGTAAATTAGTTTGACCTGGTTTTAATGGTACAATTAACTTCTCTTCATCATTAATTTTTAAAACGTCAAAACGTTTTAATCGCCTGTAATCCAAAGGTGTGTTGCACTTAGTTTTACCAGAAACTACTTCAGAAAGTATTTTAGAGTACTTTTCTTCATAAAAATAAGAACAATTGTCTTCTCGTTTACCCGCAATTAATGCATTTAACTTTTCAAGAAAAGTATCACGACTGACTGCAGTATCCATTTAGTATCAATTACGTTGCTCTCTCTCAGCAGAAAAAAGAATATGGCGGGAGAGAACCTGTCTTTTCGACTTCCACCAGAGCAGAGCTGTGATTGTCGACATACACCGGTGAGGGTCCGAATGTACAAGAATTTAATGAAATATTCGATCTTTCACCAACGTATTTGGTGTGTGTCGACATTCACCAGGGAAAGTCGACATTCTCCAATCTTGGACTTTCACAGTAACATATATATATATTCAATTTATTACTAGCAAAACTGTGCATTACATGTCAAAATTCTGTTAGTTTTTAAAATAATGTTTATAATAGAAAAAAAAAATTCTGCTGAATCTTGTTAATTGACCAGCAATTTAACTTACTGTACCTGAAAGTTCCAGCTTCCTCCAAGGCATCTGGAGTTAAGGCCACTCTGACAACCCATTCTTTTGCGTTAAAAACATTCTTTTCCTGATCTTTTAGCAAGCCATAAAGATGAACCTTCAATATTTTTAGGAAATCAGCTGGGTAAATGAAGATAAATATTAGAAGACACTTCCAGTATTTGAATGTCAACAGTAAAATAGTTACATTTGGCAGATATTTAGAGTATTTGACCTTCTTTGTACATTCACCACAATATAAAGACATGAGCCCGATTCAATTGCAAGCCCGAATCTTGCGGGATACAGGCTCTATGTCTGCGGGTGTGCTGTGGGCTCGAGGTATGCTACAAATCCGGTGCTATTCAATTGAACAAGCCCGCAAGTTATGGCCTGAAAGCCAAAACTGTAAACCATGCCATCATATGTTGCAGTTTAGGCTAGGAACATGATCAGTTAAGTAAGACTGTAACTACCAATTTAGAAACAGCCAATAGAAAATGAGACCGTCATCATTACATCAGTAAAACATGGAGTTTACATGTCAATCAATTAGGGTTTGGAGGTCCGATATGAGATGGGACTCGCAAGACCGCAAAACACAAAATAATAAATATGAATTCCGATACTGTTCTAGTTCATATTGGTGGCCTGATATATATTAACTCATTGATTCCCAAGATCGATATAACCCCGATATAAAACATAAAATAAAATGATTTTTAAAAATTTTTAGATTGCAGATTTGCAAGCTTGAGACTGTTGTGCAATTAATGAATTGCTTTCCCCATCATTTACAGTGCAGTATTGGTTTGTTTATTTGCTTTTACAATGCTGCAATTAGGTGTTTAACCCATTTGCGGGTCCTCTCAAGTACTCATAGGAGTTTCTACAACATTTTTCGTTTATGGGTAGGAAACAATTTGCAGACTTGGGGAATTGGAGCAATTGAATATCGATTTGCGATTTTAGCGTTTGTAAGTCTTGCAGCCGTGAAAGATCAGAGGCATTGGGAGGCTGTAAGTTCCGGGTTTAACCATTGCAATGTTTTCAAGGACGTAACCCGTAACCTTTGGAGCCCGCAAAACTGACGCCAATTGAATAGCAAATTAACTTGCGGCCTCCCTTACAGGCTACGGTAACTAACAAAAGCTTAATTGAATGGGGCCCATATTTGGCAGTAGTAAATAACATGTCTTACCTTTTATACTGTCTTCTGTCCTCAGAATATTTATCAGTAGTTCAATCCTCCTGGTGCTACGGCTCTGAATTTGTTCTTCATCTCTAAGCATCCCTACTGCATTCTGTATACAACTCCTGATGAGAATGGTTGTATCTAGTATCTGGGGAAAAATAACAGAGACAAGGCCATGATTAAAGGAACATTGAATTAATCAATACTACACTACAATAGCAAACAGATGCCAGATTATCAAGTGGAAAAAAAAGGATTTATTCAACCTAGTTATTACTTCTCACTGAGAATGTGTCTACAGTTTCTGTTTGGTCAAAGAAAAATATGGTGCATTCAGGACCTGATGGAATGTTCTTTAAGCTCAATATATCTTGCCATGTAGAGACTCCTATTTAGGGTCAGTTTAAATCAAGTTTGAGTGACACAAAAGATATCACTGCAGCATTTTTAAACTAATGTGAGAAGAGCTTCAGATTTTTACACATTTTGTTTTTGCTTTTAACTCCTCAGTAAAGTAATAAAGAGCAGTTTTAATGACTTCAGTGCTCCTTTAACAATTACTTATTGCCTCCTCAGATATCCAGCTTTTAGAAAATTGGAAAGTTGGTCTTTTTGTGAGAAATCATACATTGAATATTCTTGGTTTCCCCCTCGACTTTAAGCTGGAACTTCTCCCATCTAAACCGCAATCCTCTTCCTCCCTTCTAACCCCCTTGGCCCGCGGGACAGTGAGGGTCGCAATCCTACTCCTAACCGCCTTGGCCCGCAGTGAGGGCCTCAACCCTTCTCCTCCTCCCGCCTAACCCACTTGGCCTGCGGGACAGCGAGGGCCGCAATCTTCCTCCCTCCTAACCCCTTTTCCTCCCTCCTTCCCCCCTCTCCAAAAACCTTCCTATCACCTTTCCCCTCGCTCGTCTCTTCTTACATTGATCCACTGAGCTCCTGCTGCTTTAGCGAGTCTTCTTGCTGTGACCATACTGGCATATGCTAATGACGTGACGTCACATGCAAGTCCCGTCATTAGCTATGCCGGTTCCGGACACAGGCAGAAGACACGCCTGCAGCACACCAGGAGCTCAGCGGATCAAGGTAAGAAGAGAGGAGAGAGGGGATAAGGAGGTTTTTGGAGATGGGGGAAGGAGGGAGGATAAGGGGGAAAGGGAGGAGGAGGATGAGACATAAGGGAGAGGAGGGGGAAAAGGAGACACAAGGAAGGAAGAGGCCGGGGAAAGGGAAGGGAGAGGTGGGGGGAAAAGGAGGCACAAGGGAGGGAGAAGAGGGAAAAAGGAGACACAAGGGAGGGAGAGGTGGGAGAAAAAGGAGACACAAGGGAGGCAGAGGTGGGGGAAAAGGAGACACAAGGGAGGGAGAGGTGGAGGAAAAGGAGACACAAGGGAGGGAGAGGTGGAGGAAAAGGAGACACCAGGGAGGGAGAGGTAGGGGAAAAGGAGACACAAGGTAGGAAGAGGTGGGGAAAAAAGAGATACAAGGGAGGGAGAGGTGGGTACAAAGGAGACACAAGGGAGGGAGCAGTGGGGATAAAGGAGACACAAGGGAGGGAGAGTAGGGGGAGAGGAGACACAAGGGAGGCAGAGTGTGGGGAAAAGAGACACAAGGGAGGACACAGATGAGTGCCAAAGGTGCTGAACTTGGGTGGCAAACAGCATTGCCACGCTTAACATTTTAATCCCGTAATTTTTGAAGGGCAATTTCCTAGTTAAATATAAACCTGACCTATAAATTAAATCTTTAGTTCATATAAAATGATAATTTATTTTCTAACTGAGTAGACTATAAGTTAGAGCTCCTACCATGCTCACCAGGTAGAGGGAGAAAAATAATGTAGTAATATTTGACTTACACATTGTCATTTTGAATTGTAATATTTTTAAATATTGCTTGTATAGTCTCTTCTAGAAGAAACAGCACCAGTAATGAAGTTCTGCCTCTATGATTCACAAAGATTATATTTTACCTTTATTGATTTATATAAGCGTTTTTTTAAACATAAAAAGGGGTACAGTGTTAAAGCATCTTAGAAGGGTAGGCTTTGAGTCTGAATCATACCTATTCCCTTTTTTCCTAATTACATTTTTGTTATTTAGCTAAATAGGTATTACTGTATAAAGCATTACAACACCTATATATCTCTCATACTTATTCTTCAGTTTATATCTATTTTCTGTTTTATCTTGTTAGGAAAATAAAAAAAATCCATATGCTTTTCCAGTCTCTGTCTGATTTGCAGAGAACATATGGTGACGTTTGTCTCCATTTACCCTTTGTGTAATTTATTTTCCATGGGCTGCATTATGTACTCACAGCAAAACTGCTAAGTATTTCGTAAGGATGGGAAGGGTGCCAGCCATAATATACGGTGAAACACGTTATTTTCACTTTACATTTTTTATTAAAAAAGCTTATTGTTATACTGAACTTTATTAGTGTAAATAAATTATGAATGCCGGATCATAATAGTGACTGTTTAAGTATTCTTAGGTTACTGAGTTAAATTGTAAAATGGCACATACATCTTCAACTTTTGTCTGAGATGTCGATTCCTGAATTTGTGTTTCCATCTCATTTTTACAATTTGATTCTTTCTCTATTTCAGGGTTCTCAATTTCCATCTCGATTTCTCCATTTTCCTCAAGGTTGTGGTGATCTTCAGTATCAGATTCCATTTGAACCATTTCTACTTCCATTTCTGTATTTTCAGTTCTTTCCATTCCTCTATTTGGTTCAGGATTTTTAGGAGCCTCTTGAGTTTTGTCTGTGTTGGGTACAATTAATAATAAAAGAAAATGATAACCAAACATTATTAGCATACACTAAAATGTGATCTAAATTGTTAGCCTTACAATCAAATCAATAATTCTACACAGAAATTTTAGACTTGTATTGATGGCTAATTTGCTTTTTTTTTTTACTGATTTTGATTATCAAAAAGGTATCAACATACAATAAAATAAAAAAATACAAAAATATATATGTAGTGTGTGATTGGTGAACCTTTCTTAACTTATATAGATCTTTGAAGTTTTACTTACATTCATATTAACAGAACTAAAATTATCATAATTTTTTTGAAATTGAAAAAAATAACTAATTTAAAACAATCTAATAAAATAATCTATACTTCTACTCGGTATCGCTCCCTTATGTATTAAAAAATCTGCTGTGTATAAATATATTGTTTAAGGACATGCTTCTTACATTCACCTTCTTCGTAAAATAACTGGCTTATAGAAATGTTTTGCAGTGCGGTGATATCTGGTACCATATCCTTGGATTGCCTCAAATCATCAATGTGCACAGACTGCCACAAACCTGACAATGATATAGAACATAGACAGTAAGTAAATACATTTAATAAAATAAATTAACTTCAAAGCTCACAATGGTAAAAGTTTGAATGAAATAACTTATGTTTCCCACTATGTTTACCCCTAATGCGGGTATAAACTGAAAGTGTATTATCTTAAGGTAACAAATCTTACCTCCTTGGAAGCCCACATAAGATGTACCACCTTGAATTCTGGGAAGCTTAGTTATAAAATAAACATATGCTGAAACCTCATCAAGATTCACTTTGTTTATTTCATTTACAGCAGCATACCTAAAAGGAGTTGAAATTTAATTTGTGAAATGCATTTTATCGAAAACAATGTGGATTGTTTTTAAAGATGTAGAATATTTTGATTACATGGATATTCATTAACACAACTAAAACATTTACACATGGAGATAGGTCACTGATAGCAGTGCACTTCACAGTCTGTGTATTCATTAGATACAGAGGACAGACCCAAACAGGTATAACTTGTATGATGTTAGGCAGACCTCTCTCCAATTAGCAGGTTGCAGAATGTTGCCACTGATAGACTGCTATGAGACAGTGCAACCCCTGTACAAACCAATTAGGAAATATTTGTAAGATTTTAGAAAGAAAAACAAACAAATTGTAATCGCTTCTTAATAAAATAAAGTAAATAAAAGTAAATAGATACTTTGGTATATTATATTCCTAGTGAAATCCAAAAACTTTCCATGATCCTTTAATAAAGACGGTGGTAGGCAAACTTGAATCCAAAAGCTATGCCTTGATTATAGCTAAATGGTGAACAAGTTTCAAATATCAATCCATTTATTCTGCTCTGTATAAAGAAATAATAAGTAAACAATTCCTTTCGTCCATACAAATGAGTGGAGTTGCGTATCGCATTGAAATATTGTCATGCAGAAGTAATGAACACTATATTTTGCTATATCTTGTTATTGGAAAGGCTAATGCACCTGAGGAGGAACTAAAGGACCTATTGATGAGGGTTAAAGAAGTGCAAAAGTTGGGCTGCTGCTCAACGGTAAAAAGATGAAGATCATGGCAAACTGCATTCTCAGTTCAAAAAGACAGGGAAGAAGTGGAGTCAGTGACAGATTTTATTTTCCTGGGTTTCAAGATCTCTACAGATGTGACATGAAATTAAAATATGTTTGCTTCTGGGGAGGAAAGCTATGGTAAGCTCAACAAAGGTATGCATAATTAGAACTATGGTATTCCCAGTAGTAAAATACGGATGTAAGACCATAAAAAAGTCTGACCACCATAGAATTGACGCCTTTGAATTGTGGTGTTGGCAAAAACTACTTTGAATCCCTTGGGCTGCAAGAAGATCCAATAAATCAGTACTTCGGGAAATCAAGATGAACTGTTCAATAGAAGCTATGATCATGAGGCTGAATATTTTGGCCATATCATGAGACGTTAGGATTCCCTAGAAAAGATTCTGGGAAAGATTGAAGGCACAAGAAGAAGGGAATGACAGAGGCGGAGATAGATAGATGAGGTCAATGAAGCAATGAACATGGAGCTCAGAGGGGCAGTGCCTGAGAGATGTACCCGCCTTGCTGTGGTTCATAGCGTCAAGGAGAGTCGGATGTGACTGAACGACTAAACAACAACATGCACTTGGGATGTGAACCTTATAGAAAAAACAGCTTACTTTGCGGAAGCAACAAGATGAGCTCCTTGAGAACCATCCTCAAAGTCTGTCTGTATAATCAATATCTTGTTTCCAGTTGACCCTTCGAGAAAACTCCTATGATAAAAGGCATAAGTTAAAGGCATGGTGTTTTCACCCTTTCCAGCACAAGACACATTTAAGACATTACATTATGGAAGTGGTTGTCAAAGGAATCTCACCGTATTTTTTTCAGGAATGAATACTCTGTGTCAAATTGCTGTAGTGACAGGACTTCAATGCATTTGACCTTATTTTGTATCTCAGCTTCTAAAATCTTTTTGTCAGCAGATGTCAAAAGACGTGAAAATGTAGTGATCTTGAAAAAAAATGAAAACATGGGAAATAGAATTCAAAGTGATCAAAATTTGCAAGAAAATGTAATTACACAATCGCTTATATGCATAATGTTTTCAGTTGTGCTTTTAAAAGCTTTTGGTCTAGTAAAAAATATGAAAGAAAAGTAAGAATGCTGAATCTTTGCCATTTCAATGTGAGGAAGACGAGAAGCGTTAATAACTAGGACATCAGACATTTTTTGCCAAACTATGACTTTCTGTGAATCCGACAGTCTCATTAAATTGCAGCTCTGTATCTGCAAAGTGAGCGTAGCAACAGCTGCGGAGTTGAAATCTGTCCATGTTACAGTGCTATTAAATTAAATCTGGCCACGATCTATAGGCCGGAGACAGAAGCGCGTAAACTGTTTGTGTGCACGTTGGATGTGCGGCCGTGAACATGATCAAGTCGTCAAACTCATAGTAACAGGTTTAGACGTAGCCAATGGCAAAAGAGATTGCCAGAATGACTGAGGAAATCCTGCAGGCTCCCGACATAGCCCTGTGCTGTGGCGATCCCGATCGGGATCCCCGCAGTAGTTAAACCCTGTCGGAGGTACTCCAAGTACCCCCCCTGCACCTAAAATTAACCCCCATACGCTGGGGTCTCCATCAGGACCCCGCAGTGTCCCTACATAAACCCTTGCAGTGGGGGTCCCGATTAGGACCCCCACTTTTTTTAAATTAAAAAATTCCCGCCTCACGGGTCCTTAAAGGACCTGCGCTAAATTAAAAAATTAACCCCTGCTGTTTGTAGTTTTTTTTTTTTTTTTATAGAACGTTAGGGGGGCCTTTCCTGGCCCAGAAGGCTGAAGACAAAGGCATCGAGGATCACTGCTGGAGGGGCATTTTGGCCAGGTGAGTAGACTATTAACCCTTTCTTATTAAAAGGTTGCGTTTTTTATTTTAATACTGTTTTGTTTATAGGTCTCTCCGGGCCAAGAAGAGTGAAGATCAGGGTATCGGGCATTGGGGATCACCGCTTAAGGGCATTTTGACCAGGTCAATAGACTCATTAACCCTTTCTTTTATTACAGGTTGTAAGTCAGTTTTTTTATTTTAATAGTGCTTTTATTATTTTCTGTAGTGCTTTTTATTTTTATGTAATTAGCGATTTTTTATTTTCTGTACTTAGTGGGTGATTAGAGATTTAATTGGGGGTTAGGGGGTTAATAGAATAGGCTATTGTAGTGGTTATTAGGAGGTTAATGAGGTATGTGTTAGTAGGATATGGGTTAATTGGGCACAGTTATGGTTAAATAGGTACAGTTAGGGTTAAGTAGGTATAGTTAGGGTTAAATAGGTACAGATAGGGTTTATTGGGTACAGTTAGGGCTAAATAGGTACAGTTAGGGGCAAAGAGAACTAGATAGGGATAACTGGGTCTAGATAAGGTTAAGTGGTTAGTGATAGAGTTAATTTTGAATGTTGAGGGTTAAATAGGGTTAACTACTTAGAGTGGTGGCAATTACCGGGGGGGGGGGGGTTAATTAGTTAATCATAGGGTTAATTAGAGTTAGTTAGAGGGCGTTATTAGAATAATAGAGGGTAGGAAACGGTTAATAATGTATTGTAGTGCCTAGACTTTGTGTCATGAGGTCCTGGAGGACCCTCATGGCACTTATAGTGTTAATGTAGGGGTTAATAGTGTCCTATAGGGGTCAATATAGTACCCTATTGGACTGATGGGGTAATTATAGTCTCATGAGGGTCTATATAGACCCTGCATGGCTCTGAGGTAGTACTTATATGGGAATTTTGAAATGTAACCGCAGCTGGGGTCCGAATTGGGACCCCCGCTGCAAGGGTTTATGTAGAGACACTGCGGTGGTCCCAATAGGGACCCCCAGCATAGGGGGGTTAATTTTAGGTGCCGGGGGGAACTTAGAGTACCAGTTAACCCCTGCTGCTGGGGGCCCGATCGGGACCACCGCAGCAAAGGGTAATGTTGGGAGCCTGCGGGGGTCCCAATTGGGACCCATGCAGCATGGGGATTTGTTTTGGGAGCAGTGGGGAGGTTTAGGGGCCGGAGGGAGGTTTGGGGGATGGATAGGGGTGGTCTCTTATGCTACTCCGGCAGCATAAGTAAGGGCTTTTAAAGCCTTTGCAGGTCCTATTTGTACCCCGCTAGATTCTAGCACACATTTGTTAGTTGTGGGTTTGGAAGCCCTGAGAATTTGTAGCAATTTAATAGCAAAATTAGAACGTAACAGTTACGGGCTTGACATATCATAGGGTTCCATGTCACGTAGGCATTTTCGTCCGTCCTGCGTCTTAATCCGCAAGTCGTCAGCGGGCCGGTTCACAAGGCTAATTTAATAGCCTTAAGTCCTTCTTTCTACAATACAGGCTACCTTTTACTACGTAGCCCCAATTTAATGAAGCTGTGAGTTTGATGAAGGAGCCGTGTGCTTTTTTTTTCTCATCAATTAGCCATTAAAGGTATAATCTATTGCTGTTTTTTATTACAAATGTATGTGTACCCTTATTAAAATCTTGCTATAAAATATGTGCCTTAAAAGCAAGCTTAAAGTTAATCAAGAAAGAAGATTTAAATGAGAAAAATAAATTACCAAGTACTTTTGATTTTTTGTATCTTTCAAGCTTTCCCTCTGGAGTTAAAAAATAACTATAAAAATAATGACAGTTAAAACGAAAGTACATGCATAACTATACTTGATTTATAATGTTGAAACATTGTAATGGTAGTACTGTAGTTACACTAAAGCTATTACTCCTATAGGTTTCTGCCTGACATGCTGTGGTGCTTAGCTCTGCCCCTTTTGCATCATTAGGGGCCGGGCATCTGTACGCAAATTCTTGCTGTTTGTTCTGGTGTCTGACTGGTGTAGTTCTGAGGTCTGATCTTCATCAGTCATACATTTTTTTTTATAGTACAGTGGTCCTTTATATTTAGTAAAACAAGCATAAATATAATTATCATAGCACATAATCCTAATATGTCTGATCAAATTAATTTCAACATGAAATATATATAGGTAGGCGGACAAAGGTAGGTAGAAGGAACCAAGTTAACCATAAACCATTCTTCTGGTGTTTTCTTAAAACATTGTGTTAATTTAAGAGAAATGAAGAAGCACAAGAATGCAATCATCTAACTGTTAAGAATATAGTTAAGAGTTGTAGTAAGAAGATATCTATTTACTGTAAATATATGTATACATAAAAATATAAATGTAAATATATGTGTGCAAAAATCAGCATTACCTCAGTGAACACTGCACGATACTCAAATCCTGATCGTATGTGACAGCAGACAAATTCCATTAGAGAGTTGTGATTCTGTCTCTTGAAGTACTCATCAACAAGCTCTTTTCTGCTCAGTCGAATAACTGAATCTGGTGTAGCACAGTTCAACAAGATATGTTTTGCCTTATTCATTATCTCCATAAAGTTTTCATTTTTTGGGTTCCCCTGCTTCAACATTTCTGTTACTTGCAAAATAACTGAAGCACAAGTGTCTGAATGATGACCAATAAAAACATCTGAAGGACTGTATTTTGTTTTGTCCTCGGTGTTGGCTCTAGTGAAATCTGTTATGAACTTCTCTAATTCTTGAACAATGGCTTTTTGTTCTCGGGATAGAACACTGTTAATATCCATGTAATGTTTCTCAAGTCTGTTAATCAGAGGAATTGGGAAGTCTTTGTACACCACTTCCTTTTCTTCAATGACTATCAATCGGAAGTTTGGATGCACTCTACATTTCACACGGTGAGTCCCTAGACCTAAGTCAACATATTTTTGTCCTGCAAGATAGACATAGTACTGATTTAAAGCATCATAAAGACTTTCATAAAGATTCTGAAGATTTAGAAGTATGACCATCTGTCCAGTTTCCATACACATCTTTACACGGTTAATATTTCTGCAAATCTGAGTATACTCTTGGTCTTTTGGGAAGCTGGACCCAAAGATGACTTCAGGTTGTTGGTTTTCTTTACAAAAAATCTGTTGGAGTATCTGTAAAGCTGCATAGTTTTTAGTTAGTATTAGCAGGTACCGACATTCACTCTCATCACTATAACTTTTAATGTTCTCCATCACCAAGTCAACTGTATTAATTTCCTCACCGTATTTCTTTCCCTCATTGTTTGGAATAAAAATATTCAAGGCATTCAGTTCATCTTTCCCACTAAAATTCCTCAATACAGCTCGAGCAATGTCATAGCTAGTTGGCTCCTTCTGAGAGTGTTTGGTAAAAGCAAAAATCATTTTGATCAAACTGTAAAAGTCACGCAGCCCAAAAAAATCCTTTCTTTGCTTCTTCTGAGTCTTGCAAACTTGTTGATAAGCGTCTGCGAAATAATAGAAGAAAGTATCAACTTTCTCCAGAATTAAATGATTAGTTGCACAGATTCCTTTAGCACTCTCGATAAGTTCTTTTTTATTAGGGTCTCCACGAGATACAAATATTCCCCTATTCATTTTTGCAGGGTCTAATGCCCAGTTAGAGATTCCAATAAAACCAACCTTTTTGTGTGGTAAAGGATCATCCTCAATGCAGCCATCCTCTAGCAAAGGATGCAGTGTCTTTAAAGGCATTTTTGGAGAATCCTCTGCCAGGCCGATTTCATCCAGCACCACAACTGAAACATACTCATTCAAATTTTTGCCTTCTTGGAATCGGGCACAGTGCTTAAAGGTGCTTATGATGCCTTCAGGAGTTGAATGAGGACTGCACTGAAATGATACCAAATGGATTTGCTTAAGTTCTTTGTATAGATTTGTGTGAGCTGCTTGGCCTTGCATGGCATCAGCAACAATAGTTTTTGCTAGGGATTTTGAGCTTCCAGGTTTCCCAACAAGAAACAATGGAATTTTAAGTTCAATACATATTACCATCATAAACAAGTTTTCCTTCAAGGCAAGATTCCTAGCTATTGTATCTCTTAAATGTACACCTGACAGGAAGAGATCTTGAACATTGGTAATCTCTTGTAGTATAACAGTTTGATCTTTTTTGAATGGTTCTGGAAAATATTGACATATAGTCTTCCTGTAGGCGTCTTGGTTTTCTAAAGAGGCATGATAACATACACCAACAGCAAGAATTAGGGACCAAACCACTTTATATTTTGCAGGAGAACATTTTTTTGTCATGTTTTTTATTATTTGTTCATGACGGTTATAAAACCATTTGAAGACCTCTACACAACGTTCTACATCTCGGAGACTGACAAAACTGCACTCATTATTCATTTTCCTCATGTAAGACTGGGATGCTGAGAGTACACTAGTAAGTAGTTGCATATCACTGCTAGTTATTTTGATCTCCTTCGCTAAACGTTGAACTATCTGTAGAATGTATTTCTTTTCGGTTTCATTATTCAGCTGCCCAAAATCCCATACTAGGGGCATCATGCTGGGAGGCAAAGCATGTACACGATAAACTAGTTGTCTTAATGGAATGGAACCAAGTCTTTCTTTGGTTTCATCTGCTTTGACTCTATAACCCAAACCAGCAGTCTCCAAGCGTTTGATCATCTCTTCTGTGTGCTTACGGTAAGGGTTACAGGCAGCAATAATCTGCAATCCTGAGTTCTCAATTAAAGGTTCTCCTTCAACAGTGAGGTCACACAGGGCTTCCTTGATACTGCTGATGGCTTCGGTTGTATTTGCTTCATCAAAAAACAACACAGTATCAATATTTTTCTCTTTGTTGATTAGTGCAATTTCCTGTGCCTCCAAAATTTTGGTGTATATGGTATCAGCACTTGTTCCTCCATGGACTTTCACAAGTTTCATATTTTCTGTGTCATCAAACATCTTGCACAATCTACAGAGAAATCTTATGAGTCTTGTTTTCCCACAGCCAGTTTCTCCCATAATGATTACAGGAATGCCACATCGGAACCTCATTTTAATGGCCAGTATTTTGAGCATGTTGTCCAAGGTCAGCTCATAGGTATCATCTGGGTCAAATGGCCACTGAATTCCTAGTACCATGCATAATTTATTTATTTTTTCATCTCTTGGTAACTGGTCAAAGTCAACATTGAAGCGAACTCTCTGTAACTTCAAGCCTTCAAACAACTGTGTGCTCATTACATTTTTCTGAATAACACAGTCATTTTTTGGATTAATGGCATCTACACCTCCAGTATTGTTAGGTTGGAGATGGAAACCGATAAATGTCATAGACACATGGTCATCATTGAAGAAAATATAGGGGTGTGGTTCAGACTCCCATTTTTTACGCATCAAGAAGGGAGCTAGATCTTCTTCTCTGACTCCATTGAAGTTAAATATTTGTCTGCCTGGACTCTGATCGGTAATGTGTAAAGAAGGTGTTGCAAAATCTTTTGCCATAAGTATCATGAAGTTGACCACAAAATTTTTGAAACCTTGCAATGTATCCCCTACTAACTCATGGTTGCAGAAAATAGAAGATTCACAGTCCATAAGCTGTAAATTTAAAAACCATGTAAAATTTCTAAGCTCAGCCCAAGAGGGATCTATAATTCCACAGTACAGAAGTAATAATTGTAGACATTTAGCTGGGTGCCCTTCTACTGAGCCTTTTTTGTAAGTAAATGTATCTAGATTCTGTTTTTGTTCAAAACGAATCAAGTATTGGTAAGGTCTCTGGAAACATTCGCTGAAAAATTCTTCAACATCCATTCCTGGATTTCCACAATCTTCTGTTATGGATTGGTTTTCTGTCATTCTTGCCAGGACCTCTTTTGGGGCACAACAGGATATTTTTGGAAAAAAGTCAATAAAATTGCTCTGATTCACATGAGGAACCTATGTAAAAAAAAATATAATGAGATGGTTTAGCAACCTCATGGTGAGAGAAAAAAAGGAAAATTGATTCCCATACTTTTACTGTGCTCTTTTGAGTTAGACGTTATAATGGATAAAAAATAAAATATAAAGCTGATTAACAGAAATAAAAGCAATTATTAACTTATTAATTCTTATATTTACTGGGTCTGGGTTTGGCAATTAGGACCACCTCTGTCTGTTGCATTTTTACATCCTATGCAAATTCCTGCTTGTATGGCAAGAAGTAAGCAAATGTTTTTATTATAAATGGTTAAGCACCCAATCTTTGTATTACAATGAAATGATCTCAACCTTCAAGATTCCCAACTTCATATCAAGCACTTACATTAGCATACCACACTGCCTAGTAGGATAAAAAAAACACAAACGATGCTGAATGTCAGAAAAGTAAAATGGACATGACATTCACCAATACTGCTCTATATCAAACAGTTGCAAATTGATGCATATTTCACTGTTTTATAAGAGCTGTTATATGACCTATTACTACATCGGTCTGCTTCCTTACAGTGCACAAGTCCAGTTTCTGCAAGGACCAGAAATCAAAAGCATCTTGCATATGGCAATACAACTCTCATTCCTGTTTATTCATTTGGGATCTTTAGACACTCTAATCTCAAAAGAAAAAAAAAGGTAGAGTGTTTAATTTGCAGTTAAAACAAATATGACCATTTAGAAGGAGATTATAATTCTGGTCCATCGTGGACGTGAAGGAACATGTCTATAAACTCAATAACCAATGGGTGCAGCCAACTCCTCATATTAAATCAACAGTTTAACTGTGACAAATGCTGTTACAGCAGCAATTTTAAACAACTATAAAAAGGTCAAACAAGCTTTAAATAAAAATGTTACTCATCTTCTGTTTTAATTGCTTTACATGATGACGTAGAGCAGTTTTAACGACTTCAGCAGCACTTTATTAAATAACCAATGGGAAATGCAACACCCTCTGAGAGTGTTAGTGACATTGTGTTGCCCTAAAGTTAGTAGCCCAGTGAGTGAATGCATTGTTGAAATAGTTCAGCCGATGCATGCCTGCCCTCCAAATTATCTCAAATCAAAAATACTGCTCCACTCCTGTGTTTGGGGGGAGGACCACACTTTATTTTTCAGACAAGATACATACAGTTCTTGACTGTTTCTTTTGTGTCATAAAAGAGGACTCCAAAATCTCAATGACGTATAAGTGGTTGGGTCGGCGTCTCCAAAGTCTTCCCTCAGAGTCCATAAGGTATTTCAAAACGAAAAGTTTAAAGAGAAATTCTGAAATGCCACGGTTTACCTAAGAAAAATATTGTAATAGTAGAGAATTATAAGTCTTTTTTTATAGCCATTCTTTCAAAAGCAGAACATATTGCCCCAATTTGAATTAGATCATACTTACAGAAGACATAATGTCAATGTGAAATATAACAGGCTTGTCTTTGTGTTCACTACTTAAGAAAGGTATAAGCATTTGCAGCACTTTGTCTTCATCCAACTGGGGCGTAATCAACCGAATTGTTTTCAGAACCAGCTTTTCTTCTGGTAGTTTTGACCCTAATTTCATATGAAGTCTCTTCACATATAGAGATTTTCCTGAGATAGATCAAAAACTTCTAATTAGAAATCAGTTTTGGCACATGTTAAAGACATGGTAAGCTGGCACAGTATGTGTAATATTTAAACGTTTTACAGCTATTTGTAATTCAAACTCCTCCCTACCACAACATATCATTCTAGAGAGGGTATATCAGTGGTTCAGTCATTTGAATTAGTTGCCTGCACTTACACATGAATATCATGAAAACCTGGCATGGCCCCAGACCATGGAGACTGGAATGAGAAACACCAATTTAATGAAATGATGGGGCTTATCAAGGTGCTTTACCTAAAATTGTTTACCTAATATAAAAACTAAAAATGAACATTGGAGCAATTGCATTTTTCATAAGCAACTGCGGTAGAAGTCATGGACTTGAATTCACTGGCATGTATGGTATATATCAGGGGAGGGCCACATACATGACTGCGGTGCACAGATGAGTCAATCACTTCTTCGGTCATCCTGAAAGGATATCTGCAAATCCTGGCATGTATGTGGCCCTCCTTGCCTACCCCTAGTATATGTTTATATGTGGGCACAGCAGTGCAACTTTCTATCATATATGTAAGACTTAAAATAATTCCTTTAATTAATAACTTATGGATGATGGATCATCTACTGATTTTTTAATACCAAATATAGCTCAGTGAGTACTTCTGTATTCAGTAGAAGGTATGCTATGCCGGAAAATCCAATTGAATAACCATGTCATGTTAGGTCACATATTTTGCTATAGCATATCATGTTTTCTTTATTATTAATCAGGATCTCATACATTTTAACACAAAAAGTGGCCTTATAAAAAATGTAAGACATTAATTACAAAAAACTAAAATGATATTAGTGCATGTGTATTTTAATTACATTTTCATTATCTAAACCAAATGATTTACATCTATATCCCATTAATTTGTGTTGTGATAATATATGGCTATAAGGTCCTTAGTATGTTCCGGGTTCTACTCTAATTATTTGGACTATATTTTAAGTACATTCTATACACTTGATTATATATACTATTGTCATTATAATGAAAATCTATATATACATTTTTTCTTTAATTCCAATATTTATATTAAAGCTGTATACTTATTTTTGCTTAGATGGAACATTTGAGTATTGAAAAACTATTCTTAAAAAATGCAATTAAAGCACCACTACACAATGAAAAAATATACATGTTTGAAAACTTTGAATCTGACTAAGAGCATAATACAGCTAGTTTTTAATTAAAAATAAATAAATTTTGATGCCTGCAGGACCTTGATGGGATCCATGATACATTGGTGGAATTTGTGTGTGTGTGTGTGAGAGGGGGGCTTTTAAATTACTGGAGAGTTATGGGTCCTTCATTTGATGTCATGTGCTGTTTCTGTGCAAATGAGAGGGAAAGGATGTGGTGTCAATTTTTATTGTTTTATCTCCACCAGCACACATCCCTTCACTGATAAATACAGACCCCCCCCCCCATGCTTCCTCTCTCAGGGTTTCATGTAACAAACACACAATGTAGGGTGGCGGAGTATTTTGGGACAAGAGCAAATATATAAAGGGGTGCATTGTTGTTGAGGGCTTAATACATTAGCGTCATGATTTTTAATGTTATACTAAAGGTTATGGGAAGCCAGTGGAGTGACTGACAAATAGGTGTTACGGACACTGAG
The DNA here is from genome assembly GCA_027410445.1 of Discoglossus pictus. Lineage (NCBI taxonomy): Eukaryota > Metazoa > Chordata > Amphibia > Anura > Alytidae > Discoglossus > Discoglossus pictus. Next base: position 253,011,810 of record CM050168.1, on the reverse strand, counting down.
CGTTGAGTATGGTAGATGAGTCTAACAGAGGAGTTCATTATGGATTGGAGTGGTGCCAAGCTGTTGATAGAGAGGCCAGTAAGGAGTGAGTTGCAGTAGTCGAGACAATAAATGATGAGAGAATGTATTAACATTTTAATTGTACCTTGTGTTAGATAATGACATATTTTAGTGATATTTTTAGGTGTAAAAAGACAAGATTTTGTTAGTTAATATATATGGCCTCCCTATCCCCCACTTGGCACACTCCAATCCATAATAAACGCCTCTGCTAGACTCATCAACCATACTTAATGATCAATGTCAGCGGGAGGTGCAGGAGGGGGGAGGAGAGTGTTAAATATAGCAAACAAATGTTTAGGGTTGGAGGACAGATTCAAAATAATGATGATCAATATTGCTATTTAGCAAGGTTGAGGGCAGAGATGTAAGAGTGCATAAACTGCTGAAGTCCGCGATTTCCTCGATAAAGTTCAGCTGTGCGGAAGCACATCTGGATGTGTCATGTTTGTTTAGTGTGCCATGGTTGTGGATGTGAGGGAGGCCGTTTGCAAGAGGTTATGGGGGCAAGAGTATCAAGGGTGGAAGTACGACTCAAGTGGTAATTCAAGGTGGCAGTGACAGGGCAGGTATGGTTGGTGATGGGGCTAAAAATGGGTTGTAGCATAATGGATAGCTGTTGTGGGCAGGGGTGTAGGAGCTGGAATAATTCGGGGGGGGGGATACAGTTCATTTTATACACAGGCCATAAAATAGCTTATATTTACCAACATACAAGCATAAAAAAATCTGGGGGGGGGGGGATTTGTTTTTCCCATCTTCCCAGTTCCTACGCCCATGGTTGTGGGTCAAATGTTGCAGGTTTCTGCCGGGAATGGTGGCTAGGGTTGAAGAAGGTAGTGAGAGGAAGGTGTGGTGAGGTTGAAGGTTAGGAGGTGGTCATCAGGTTGAAGGAGTGGACAATGACTAGGTTGGAGGTGGTGCAGAGATTGGTGAAAATAAGGTCAAGGAAGTGTTTAAAAAAATTCTGATATTAATGATAATTTGTAAACATTCTCCTTTTGGTTGATGCTCCACTCACTCCTTTTCCAAAAATAGCTAGAATTGGTTAAACAAGTTATTTACGTTGGAAACACTACCTTGCATATTATAGATTCTATATTTGCAATGACTTCTACTCACCAACACCAGCACGTTTGGATGACACTATCCCAACATTCATTCTATTCTTGAAAACTGGAGCAGCTGATACATCTCCTACAGTGAAATGAAGTTCAAAATATCGCTGAATCTCCAGAAGAGGTTTTTGAGGAATCATGTGCACTTTATATTGGTTAAACTCAGATGGGATATAGCAATGCTCCCTCTCGCAATTGCAGATTATTACAAGGCTGTAGTTCATATCACTCTGTGCCTGCAACTGCTGTAAAAGCTGTACGGATTTAGATCCTGTATCATAGTCAAGTTCGTCAGCATAGACCAAGCTATAGATCTTATTTTCGCTGTAGCCTGGTGTTAAGCACCTCCTAAAAAATAATGCAACCTCTTCAAATGAAGTGTGTGGTGTGCAAAGGAGGACTTCATCATAGGAAGGTAGAGGTTGATCAAAGCTGTGCATGTATATTGCAATAGCTGAAGACAGCACTTCTGATGGTGGACAGAGAATCAAGTTAGGGCGCCTAGGCAGCACACTTGGATGAAGGTCACGTGTTGTTATCTTTGCTTCAATGGCTGCAAGGCATTCTAAGCACTTTCCAAGTGTGCTTATATCCAAACAACCTGGAAACAAAGAGTCCATATACTCCATGGAGTATTCCCAAATCATTTCCAACTTCTTTAATACATCAGTGCAGCTCTGAAGTTTAAAGAGTGATGTGGCCTTATCTGGATTTGTTGAAAGTTTTGATGAACTGGCAACACCAATTGTTCGAGATGAAAATAAGGCCTTTGCTGTATCATATTTTGTGCATTCTGGCTTGATTAAAGAAAGCATCATAAGTGCCTCTTCACTAATATACGATCTCTGAAACTGCTGGCACAGAGATACCAGTTGCTCTGCTGTGAAGTAGTTTAAGTAGTAATGTTGGGAACGCTGCTTGTTCATATAGTTTCTCCACTTCTCCAACAAATTCTCCATTGTTTTGCATATGTTTGGAAGCAGTTCTGTAAGAAGTCCTTGGCCCTCTATCTCACCAAGAACTTTCAATTTGAAATTCATGACTATTCCAAATTTGCTGTCATCTGAGCAGTAAATTGTTGCTCCGAATGTTCTGAATAACATATTTCCAGCCAAATAGAGGTCAATAAAGGAATTAACGAGTCTCTGCACATTGGCAAATATCTGTGTAGTAGAAAATATTATGGAAAATGGAAAATATTAGTTCTATTTATATAAAATGTATACAGAACACCAAACATATGTCTCGACAGCTGATGACCTCTTAACCTCCTTGGTATAGTAGCATATAGAGCACAATTGGTTTCTACCATGCATTTAAAATAGTACATTCGAAACGTTACAAAAGTTTTTTGCATGAATATCATGTAATACTTGTTTAAACATTATGCTTTTCCCGTGCGCTGAGAGTCAGTAGATCTCACTGGAAGACAGGTATGACCCATCAGTTATATGCCTGCCACTAGGATAATCCCTCAAGAACATTTATATATTCCAAGTCTGCTCCAGTAACTTAATTTTCAAAAAATAGACACTTTGATACATTATGGAGTATCATCTTTCAGGTGCGACAAAGAAGAACATACTTTCAATAGTACTTTAATGCACAATAAGATTTATCAAAACTTGAATATTCTCCTTATTTTACATTCACCTCTTTGTATTAATCTGTATATATTATGCTTGCATTGCCTATTTCTGTTTCAAGTATTGTATTAATGTGATTTCCCTCTTCTCGAGTCTAAAGGCTATCTCTGAAATGGGTTACTTTTCTGACTGCTATATCAAGGACAAGAGAATTATTGAAATGTTTCCTAATGGGTAAACAATAGTTTGATCCATCAGCAATTTGCCACTGACTACTAATGCAATAGCAAGAGTTTGGAAGACATATGCTTACCTCTGAAAAAATTTCTACCTCAATCCTGCCCTGTTCACCCTTCCCAGACATGAGCATAAGCTTGTTCAACAATTCCTTCAGCTCTTCCAGAGAATAGCAGCGCACCTCTTCTTCCTCCTGATGATCCTCTACAAGATACATTAGAAGAATACTGTCCGGTGTGATCTGTTGACACACAAAAGGTACCAAATGGGAAAAAATATCTTCTAATGGTGATCAATATCTTACTAGTTCAGTATTCATTAAAACACTAACATGTACAGTATCATTCACAAAAAAATCACCTTTGTGCTTTCACTGGGTGCCATAATTATGTATTTCCCCTTGTTGTTTATGGCTGAGGCCAAAGACAGAGATGAAAGCTCAACTGAGCCATGACTTTCTTTCACAGTTTTCAGCCATTCAACATGACGAGCAGAGTCCCTCTAAAACAGAAACACGTATTAAACATCGCAAAAAGGCTTTGGAGAGTTAAAATAATACATAAAGGTAGTCTTTTCCTTCTATATTGGTCTTCAATATTTATTCACTTTTTCCAGATTTCAAAAAGAACATTAAACAGAATTCCTCTTGTGCCACACTCTCACAACGTAGTTTCTAAGAATGTAGGTATGTACCAAAGGGACAATATTTATTTACTTCTGCATATTTCAGGCCTGAAGAGCAAGAACTATTGTACATTAAAATCTATCATTATTTATCATTATTAATCTACTTCTATCTATCTATCTTTTTCATATAATACATTTAAATCTAGTTATTATATGTGTTATGCACACAGATTCAGCCTAAAAACACATGCAATTGGACAATTCTAGTAAAATATGACATAGGCATACAGTGGAAATGGCTGTATAAAAAAATGAAGAAAGGTTTTGAAATATTTTCTTTTACTCAAATTATTTTATGTTTAGTTTCTATTTCATTTGTATTCCTTTGGTAGAATGGATAGCAGGGTAATAATACAGACAGAAGTACAATCTTTATATACTACATTATGTTTAAGTCAGTGCCACTGTTAAACAAGAAAATGCATTGAAATATGACCTACTGTACAAAATAAACAGAAGTTAACTTTACATGAAAAATATCATTTTACCAGCTTTTTGGGGAGATTCTTGTCATTTTTCAGGGCTTTCCAAAGCTTTGGTAATAGCTGCATTAATTTCTCAAACCCATATTCTGATTTTAGTTCATACAATAATGAGGAATAGCCGAGGATTGCGTCATGGAAGCATGCAACACGATCAACGTCCATGTCATTTTCACCAGCAGAAATAGAGGCCAAGTCCACAAACACTTTCAGTTCGTTGACATCTAAGAGATGACAAAACATTTTTTTTAGCCACTAAAATAAAGAAGACAAATCATTTACTGTAGAAGAACCTTGCAATTTACATCAAACCTACTACTTTAAGTGTCAAAATAACTTTGCTTCTAAAGTAAAACATAAAATAAAAGAATATTTTAACTATACAGGGAATTAAAAAAAATAGCTGAAGAAAGCACTGAGTTACTACTCCTTTGTGAAAGGCATGCTATTATTTTTATCGTTTATTTGCAACGCGCCAACATATTCCGTAGCGCTGTACATAAGTTAAGTTACAGGCAATGACAAGTCCAAGATTAACATTGCAAAGAATGGAGAGCCCTGTCTTTGAGCTTGGAATCCGGTGTCCATAGCGCCTTCTCTAAAGCACCACGCAGGATTGAAACTGTTGTACTGCGGATATGCTTATCAAGAAAAATTAAAATGCATTGTGCACTCCGTGAAGAAATTTGTGTCTTCTTACACCAATGACCTATTAATTCCAAATTTAAGTAAGTAACAACTGCAGATATATTGTATCAGCTGTCGAATACAAATAGGGTTGCATTCCAATGACTGGATTTTTCATTAGGTTGATTAATGACCCCTATGAGAGCTTTTCTGGCTGGGAAGACTTACTTGGATATTATGCTACTTTTTAAAATGCTTTAACATTTAGCTATATATGCTGAGGTATGCATTACTGGTGGTGGGTATGCTGTGAAAGTTTACAACATTTCAACGTCAATGCGGGACTGTCAAGTAAGAATGGGCAACTAAGCAGTGTCATCTTCGCATCTCATTGCATACTCACATGCTTGAATTGCATGTCACCACCCCCTTGGTCTACCATCCCACTTCCTGCCAGCCCAGAGCTAGGGAGAAGCAGTCTTTCTCTTTCTATGCTATGGATCAGTGGTGAAGAATTAATTCCTACTAGGGCGACCACCAGTCCAAAATGTCAACATCTCTCTAGATAAGCACAAGTGGTTCAATCAGAATGTGTGAAACCGAGTAACTCAGATAGAAAAAGTGATTTAAGCACCAAGAAACTCCCCCAAAAAACTATTACGATCAAAATATGCTGTAATAACCATATGCTCAAAATCATGTTTTTTTCCAACTTCCTGAGGCTACTAACATTTACAGTCTCACGTGTTGAGTGGAACTGTAAACAGTGGTATCCTGTTGATATCGATGACAGTTAATGAATCACATTGGGTGGGATTGTAAACACTGGTATCTTGATCAATCTGGGTTCCAGTATTTCCGGATGATTTCTGGTGGCCGATGACGTAATTTTCTAGCAAGTGTTTGCAAGAAGCGCTGAACACAGAGTCATACTTTTAGCCTGATCTAATTTATACTAATAAAATTGTGTGACAATATTATACTATTTTTGTCCCTATTTTCTTTTTCTTATGACAAATGGGAAAAACTGTAAGACTGCTCCTGCTCTGGAAAGAATTAGAGACACTGACCCGTGCTTGGAATTGAGCAGTGACAATTAGGAGGTGTGATTTAGATTTTTTACACCACATTTGATAGTTTTTTGGAATTGGAGTTTATTGGTGCTTACATCACTTTTTGCTGTTGTCGATATTTTGGGAGAAGGAATAACATTCTTTAGATGAAAAATAAAAAATACAATTGGTGGAACACTATTCCTATTGTTGTTTTAGAGTAGCTCAGGTGTACTAATGCTAACATAACCTGAATGCAAATGCAAAGAGGTCCAGAAATCCTGCACTGTTGGCAGCGCTTACAGGACAGGGTTGGCCACCATCAGTATAGATGACTGGGAGGCTCCTTTGCAAATTAAAACAGGCTGTTTGGCACGTTAGTGGCAATCATCACCAACAAACTGTAAGTACATACATGATCATAGTGATGAACACTGTGCAAGTACTTTATATATATTTGTACATATTAGCCACTTGAGAGCCACAACGTACTGGATTAATTAAATATGCAAGTGTATATGGCTTTGGTAAGTAGCATGTATGTTTAAAGTGAAGAATGTTGTGTGGTAGTAATGTGTGCTGTGCATGTCCTTTAATACAACTGCACTCTGTTGTCTTTGCTAAATAATTGTAGCCACAAACAAGGTTTGGCATAACAGAGGATGGATATCCAATACTTGTTTAAATTTAAATTGTTAGGACTTGCAATCACAAAATAAAATATGCAAAACTGATACCAGGCTCTCCACAAGTACTCTTAATTTTCAATTTTAATTAGTATGCTATTTCTTACACAATATTTAGTTACAAATCTTAAAAAAATATATTATCTTTCAAAGTATTCAACAAATGCAATGCAATTTTTCCTTATTTAGGATTTTGCACAAATTGTTCAGTCTTGGTTTCATTGAGTTCCATAGTACATTTGCATCTCCCACTTTCCTCCTGACTCATCTATTGCAGACAGGTAATTATACAAAATAATTTATACAAATTCCATTTAGAGCAGAGAGGAAGATAATTGACTTGCATCATTGTTTTATTCCCTTACAACACTTATTAAATAATATTATAAACATTATATTAATTTAATAGATCCCGTGTTAAATTATTGTGTTAAACTATGAATCTCATATAAATTGCTCTCAGTATGAAAGTACACCATACATATGTACAGATCTCAACTTAAGTTACAAAGATGAATTTAATATAGGGATGACTTTTAAATCATTTTATAATTTATATTAATTTATTTTATTTAAATCAATAAACATATAAAAATAAAGCCTTTACCTGCAAGTGCTTCTTTGACCCAGTTGAAGAAGTCCTTTCTTGATACAACTTCTTGAAGACATTGTGTTCTTTCTTCTGTAATCTCTGAGAGAATTTGTTTGGTTTCCATAATGTCTACATTGATACAAGACAGAGGCTGCTGCTTGTAATTTTCAAAGTTTTCAGCCTGTAATATAAATACAACATAAAATGTGTCAGTTTTAGCAGTATACTTATATTTCTCCTGGAAAATGAGGAGTGAAATAATCATCTAAAACATATAAAATAAACTGACTGAGTTCTCATAAAGTTTAAAGGAGCACTGTAGTTTGGGTAAATATATAACAAGTATGTCTATAACCTGATGGGGAAATCTAAAAGGATTTGTACTTCTATTGAATTACGTTGTCAAGTTGCAGTTTGTCAACAGAACCAAATATGAATATTATCTGAAACCATTCGATTCAAGATGTAGAAATAATGATGTTCTTGTATTTAAAAATAGCATATTTTTTCATTAACAATAAGTAATCTGAGGTCTATAAAACCTTTATCAGTGAGAATAGATTACCATGTAAACTTTATTATTTAAGGGACACTGTAGTCTCATATTTATATTATGGTTTTAGGATGAACTGGACTGGAACAATTGTTTAGATACAATCTCAAGGATAGGTCTTGTAATACCATTGTGGTTTCCAATAATCTTACTGAAAGCACTTAGGACTTTCAGATTTCAATAGAAGAAGCTAAATATTTTTCTACATTCCACCTGTAATAAAGATACAGAAACAACAATGGCAGTTTTCATTGCAATATCTTTGTATCTAAAAGCAAATAAGTAATAAATGAAAGCCTGAATATTTGTTCTTTTTTAAAATATTTTGCTATTACCTCTACTAGTTCTTCAAAAAAGCATTGTACAAATATGGGACTCCAGTGCCTCTTCAACTTGACAAATTGAATTCATTTTGCCCAACAAATGCATTTTTGCACTACCAAAGCCAAAATAACACAGCAAGATAAAGGTGTTTGGCCAGATATCACTTTTTATCATAGTTTTTAATTTATAACTACTGTATTCAATAGTGCTTTAATGGTAGTATGATTGGAAACTTGAGAGCAGTGGGAAGGGCCGTGAGTTCATACAGGATTTCCCTGTAGGTCTGTTGAAAGCTCATCACTTTGATTTACCATTTAAAAATAACCACTACTACAAGGATAACCCTACAGGTCAGCTAGTAATACAGGTCAGCTAGTAATACAAGATGGAAGACACCATCAGATTTTCCTAAATTTAAGATTTTCTCTAAGAGAACTATAATGCTCATGGATCATGTTGCTACTAATGTTGCTATTCATCAAATTACTGTGGTCCTTTAATATAATATTTTTCTAATGAAAAAAGATACACACATATCAGTGTAAATACATTCCCCACACGTCCAGAGCTCAAGAACTAAGTACTTACAAACTGCAGCAGTGTTTGAAGGGTTTTGAAATCTCCAGAGAGATTAAAGCAGTTTCTCAGCTTCTCTATGACTTTGGCTGAATTAAAGGCTTCATGGAGCTGGTGATACTGCTCAATCTGCTGGACACGATCTGTAATCCATTGACCCTGATCTCCTCTCCATAAATTACACATAATTTGTAATTCTTTGTGCAGTTCTGCATTGCGATTTTTATAATCCTTCAAAAAGATGTCCACTACTTCAAATGTCACTCTACCAGACTTAAGGTTTTCATAAATCTTTTGGTAGTTATCAAAACATGGAGTGAATAGTTGTTCATGCATTTCTTCTAAGGTTAGCTCATCATCTTCAAAAATCTTAATTCCATCATCATCATCATCATCATCATCATCATCATCATCATCATCATCATCATTATCATCCTCTACTTCTTTGTTCTGGTATTTTTCTGCAAGTGTTTGGGCTTCCCTTTTCCAACATAAACTAAATATATGGCTTGGCCTGTTATAGTGAATATCCTTAGCCATGGTCATTAAAGAGGGACTAAGATTATAGTAGGAACTCTCTTCATCTGTCTGAGGTAAATCCAGGCTCCTTACAGACACAAGTTGGTTCAGTCTTTTGGGTCCCACATTTTCTGAATGTTTTCTCTTTATTTCAAAACAATTTACTGAAATGGTAAGAAATAATGATCAGTAAACATACATAAGTATATGTGCATGATATTTATCATTAAAGTAATCACTTGCACAATAATCTAAAATAAAAACAGCGGCATATGTACAAGAGGGTGGACTCTCAGAGAACTGCTCTATTTCTATCTTATTGATTATGTGTACTAAAAAACTGTATAGTGGGTGATATATCAACAGATATTACCACAGTGATTGCATTGGTACTACTGTATCTCCTTGAGTAAGTCAGTGTTATCACATTGCAATGTCACCTCATGTGGAAGACAGCGATAACTGAGGGCTGCAGCTACCAACAATCAATTGGATGAGCTAAAGACTGCAGTAACAATATTTTGCACTAAATATTGTTTTAAATGTTATCTTAGATAAAAGCTAAACTGCTCTATAGCAGCACAACAAGCTAACTACCAAGACAGTGAAGCCAGAAAGACTTTACTATTATTATAATTGTAGCAACAATATAAAGAAAAATCTAAACATGTACATTGTTAAAATAATAAATAAATAATAATAATAATAATAATAATAATAATATTATTATTTTAACAATAAAGTCTATGTACTGTTGCTACAATTATAATAATAGTAGAGTCTTTCCGGCTTCACTGTCTTGGTAGTTAGCTTGTCATGCTGCTATAGACCAGTTTAGCTTTTATCTAAGATAATATTTAAAACAATATTATCTTAAAAGCCTCAAGAATGATCCAAACAGGACCATATAGGCCCAAACCATACCTTAAAACCTTAAATGACCAATCAGGACCATATAGGCCCAAACCGTACCTCAAAAACCTTAAATGACCAATCAGGACCATATAGGCCCAAACTATTGTGATATCAAATTGTAATATTTGATTCTACGTGTACTAAGGTGTGATATCTCCAAAGGTTCTCTAATTCTTCACCATTTAATACATATTGTCTGCAGATTCAGGATCTCACAATGGTTAATTACTGGAAAACGCCAAGCACAGTATTTTATTTAAATATATACCAAAACAATCATAACTCTCAGGGCTGGGTGAAAGTACCAGAGTGTAACAAGTCTGAAGTAACAAGTCCAAGGGCCCAGGCAAAAGAGCGGTTGGATAAGCCAAACATCAGTGGCCGGCAGAAATCCAATGAGTTCAGTAACAATTCAGGTTAGCAGCAAAAGATCAGTCAATAGGGAACATGAGGTGAACAGGAACTGTCGCAAAAAAGAGCAGGAAGACACAGGCCAACCAAATGTACTCCCAGTCACAGGAACCTAAAACAGATACTAAGTGGAGGCTGGAGAAGCAAGAAATAGTAACAAATGAGGTGTGAATGACTGGTAGAAAGACCGGAGCTTAACAACAACAAATCAGGAGAAACAGCATCAAACGCTTTCAGAGATAGTTTTGACTGATCTGTCTCTAGAACACATAACTTTTGCTACTGTGGAATTAATCTGTTGTAAATGTATTCATACTCAAGGTCTGCCATGCAATCAAACCCAGGCGAGGACCCAGATACTGCCCCTTTCCTGATGTCTGGATGGCCTCTAACCAGCTTGGATGGGTGAAGATGATGAAAAATGGTTGATCAACTCAGGGGTATTGATCTCAGAGGTTCATGTCAGTGTGTTCTTCCAGGACAAAACCTCTCAACGGAACCAGTGATGAAAAGTTTGTTCTGAGAGTAATGGCACATGGAATACCGGATTCATATTTAAAGTGGAAGGGTCAAGTGAAAGACTACGGGGCTGTACCAATAATCTGCATAAAAGATTTAAGAAACGAAGACAAAATGTACTCCTTGGTCTGACAGGATTTCTGAGGGAACTTCTGAAGAAACTGATTAACAAGATCAGCAGCAGAGGGTAGTTTAGGAAGTCGCATGAAATGGGCTTGATGGAATAATCAATCTACTACTTTGCAAATGTCAGGATCAACGGTCGGACTCTTTTAACAATCCAGACTGGGACAATGATCTGTCTTAGAGCTGTGTTTCATTTTGTGTCTGTGTGCTAACTGCTTTATTGTGTTAAGATGTGTTCAAATTTTATTACTTGTGTGGCATAAGAATATGGGGGGCTGAGTACTTATACATGGGTTCAGAAGCCCCCAGTGCACAACTCTTGATAAAATAAAGGTAAAACATCACGCCCCTTTAAGAATGGCCACCCTGCATGAGCTCCCCTAGCACGGGAATTAAGGTCCAGACCCTGTCCCGTCAGCTCGCCCCTACTGTGAACTGGCACAGCAAATCTATCGGCTTTTGACGATGGATATTGAGAGTTGTGTGGGCCGTTTAGAATAAGACAAGTGGAAACCTTGTTAACAAGACTACAATTTTGCAATTAAATTAATTGAGGAAGCAAAAGTAAATTAATGTCAGGCACTGTAACTGATATCCCTTTGATCTGAGGTAACGGATATCCCTTTGATCTGAGGTAACGGATATCCCTTTGATCTGATTAAGTGGTGTAATTGATATCTTTGAACTGTTGTCTGCGGATAACCACAAATTTGCATACGTTTGTGCCTGTCTTGCAGTTTAGAATTCCCTCAGACTACCAGCTGAGAGAGACGGGTGGCCCTGGATCATGATTATAAAAGGGGCTAAATGGGACATTACCTAGCCAGGCAGATCCGACAATATTAAAGGTAAGATGATCCTCTATCAGGATCTCCCCACTAAGGCCAAAAGTATTGACCCTTGAATCCACCATCTCTGCCCAGCCACCCAAATGAGTCCTGGCCTTCTCAGAAAATAAAGCACCAATCAGGGCCTTCCACTGTAGCACTTAATAATACCTACGCAACATGATTCTGATTGGACCCAGTGGAAAAGGGATTAAATACAAAATTACCAATTAGCGCAAACATTGATTTTTTTATGTGAAACATTAACTAAGTATCTTTTGTGTTTGTGGGGTATAAGAAATCTCCAGAGACCAATAAAGTTATGCACTGTTTGGGGACACATGTACCAAGGTGTGTTCTTATTGAGTGGAGGATGTATGAGTTGCCAAGCTATCTACAATGGTTCTGCTGATCCTGAGTGTGGGAGCCTCTGATACCCTAACCCACCTAGGGGTAGAATGGGTAACGTCAAGTCTCCTTTGAAGAATAGGTTGTGACACCATATTAAAGACATTCCGCTTGATTGAGGGAGGTCAGTAATAAAGTCCATAGTGTTGGGAGTCCATGATGTGCTGAAACTGTTGGAGCAACACAAAGGGCTGAAACTTGGGGGTCTTCCTCTGGGTGGTATAGTTTCCTGAGGTATCTTAGATTGAGTAGAAGATCTTGTGGAGAAAGAGCATAAAAATGGAGGCCTGAAATTTTGTCAGAGGCAAGATCTTCTCTTGGGTGGGAGGAGTACTGACAGGGTCATGGGCCTGAGCAATAGCATCTGCTTTACAGTTCTTAGAACCAAGTCGGTAACTCATGACAAAGATAAAACTTAAAAAGAATTGGGACCACAAGGCTTGTCAGCATTTAAGTATTGAGTAAACTTCCAAAGGAATTTGGACCACTGAGCTTGTCGGCATTTAAGTGTTGAGCTTGAGAATCAACATTGGTGTTGAAGCTATTTCCAGTAAATGCCTCTATTCTTCCAAAGCTAACTTAATGGTCTTGGTTGCCAACATCAAAATTCCATTATGTGGACAAGAATTGTTTTAAACATGAAGGCACACAGTTGGAGTGGGCTTAGTGCGGTCAGGATGTATCAGGATTAGTGCAGATGTGAACGCTGATTTTAGTGTGCTGAAGGCTTCTCAGGCTTCTAAACCCCAAAATCGCAGATTACCACCTTTAGCGGTGATGGGTGCTAAGATGATTGAGAATCCATGTATAAAATGCCTGTAACATTTTGCAAAACCAATGAATCTCTGTACGCTCTTGGGATCTGTTAGTAGAGGCCACTTTAACAATGCTTTTAACTGTTACCATTTTGAAACCATCAGAAGACAGGATATAACCAAGCAATGGTACTATGGGAACCTCAAAACAGCATTCTCTGGTTCTCTCGTAAATGATGCAATACCATACTAACATGCAGTCTATGGCCCCTATTCAATTGCCCGCAGTTTACGTTATACAGTCAGTAAGTCTGCAGGCTTGAAATTTGATACAGTTACAAAGCGATTCAATTGAACAAGTAAGCAATTTAAGGGCCGAAAGCCAAAACTGTAAACCATGCAATCGTAAGTAGCATTTCAGAGAGTGATCATGATCAATCAAGCATGGTCGTAACTACCGATTTAGAAACAGACAATAATAAATGAGACTGTCATCATTGCGTCAGTAAACATGGAGATTAAACTTCAATCAAATAGCGTTTAGAGGTCCGATATGCGATCAGACTTGCAATCCTGCAATGTACAACATAATAAAAATGAATGGCGATACTGTTCTAGTCCATGTGGGTGGTCTGATATGTATTAACTAATTAATTCCTGAGATTGATATGACACGAAAATGAAACATAAAAAATTAAAATTTTTGATTGCAGATTTATGAGCTTGAGACTGTTGTGCAATTAATTCCAATGTCGTTCATCGCTTTCCCCGGCTTCTAAAGTGCAGTATTATTTTTTTATTTGCATTTACAGTGCTACAAACAGGTGTTTAACCCTCTTGTGAGTCCTATCTGGTACTTGTAGGATTTTCTCCTACATTTGCCATTTCCGGGTGTGAGGACATTTCGGGCTTGAGGAATTGTACCAATTGAATAGCAATTTGCGACTTTAGCAATTGTAACATTTGCGGGCTTGAAAGATCAAAGGCTTAGATGGATTGGAAGTTACGATTTTGGCAACCGCAGGGATTTTCAGCCTGTAACCCGTATATTGTTTGTGGCTCACTAAAAGACGCCAATTGATTAGCAAATTAGGTTACGGGCTACATTACGGGCTCCAGTAAGCAATAATTGCTCAATTGAATGGTTTACAAACACTATTATAGAAGATACTTGAAGAAAGGAATTATCAGCTATTTGGTTTGTGCAAATTAATACTTTATTATACATTTATCCTATGCAGCACTAACCTATGCATTATACTAAAGTAGTTAAGCTAAAGAACAAGAGAAATAAAGAGACTACTGGCACAAGTACTAAATAATTCTCAGAACCAAGGCTAAAACACACTGGGATAAAATCAGGGGCCCCACGGGTTCTCTCAAAGCCATAGTATGCAGCAGAACATGATCAGCATCACAAGACAGGCAGCAGGCTATATTTGCACACTTAGGGTCAAAAGCCCAGACAAAAGACCACATGGAGCATTCTACAGCCCAGGTACGGAACACACAGGAGCACATGATGCTAGAATTCAGAAAGCCCAAAAGGAGCAAAAAGGCACACAATGGCCATACAAGGGCACTCCTGTAACCATAGGCCAGACAACTAGACTGTTGGCCGAACAAACAGAGGCCACATAGGTGCCGAAACGGACATACACTGTCACCAAAACCAGCCCAAAAAATAAATAGTTGCAAAGCATCAAAAGGTACAGACCAAATGAGCTCAAATAAATAAAGCTCAAAGCAGAGCACATTATACAATCAGGTCAAGGTTTAAGTCCTGAAAGATGTGCATACAATGCAGTTGGTTCAACTACAGTACCATGCACAATATACAGTATACAAACAGTAGTGAAGCCATCACTACAGCCTTACACTAATCCAGATGAACAAGCCACAATCTCGCCCATACTGCAGGGTAAAGTAGGCCAAATGCACAAAAACAAGCCCTTAGCACACAATGTCCAAGTCATGAGCATGAATGTTGAATATGACAGGCCCAAGGCACTCAACACAAAATGGCAAGCTCAAAATTCCAAAAGCACATATTACAAAACAATTCATCAGGCCCACGGCATACAGCATCTAAGACAAACAACAGGACTCCAGACGTGCATGACAAATATTACATAAAGCAGGGCACGGTACGCATAGTGCACAACACTATAAGCACACAACACAGAGACAGATGGTACCACGAAGTCCAGGGCCACTGACCACGTCCAAGGCAAACAAGAGTATGCAGTGCCCACAGGTTCTGAGGCAAACAACATGATGTCTATCGAAGCTTTTTCCTTATATTTAGAATTTACTAACCAACTATGTATTTATTTTGCAAGTCACTATAAATTCTGCTATATCTTACTTTCCTCTGCACTCGTACTTTGCATTTCATTTTCCCTTCTATCTACATATGATGATTAATATAAACTCTGACCATGGCAGTCCACTCCCTTGCTCTGGCCATGTATCCCTTGCAGCTTTTAGTTCCCTCAGCAGCCATGTATTTGTAGATTATTCAAACTGAGAGTTCCATCTCATGTCAGTATTGCTTCAGACTTGATAAAGAGAGGTCAGACCTCTCGAAAGCTCATTAATATAAAAAAGGTATCACAGAACTGCAATTCTCTTTATTAATCTATATATATATATACACATATAGATTAATAATTACAAAATTATAAGATATAACCCTAAACATACTTAGCAAGTGAAAATGCTTAAAATATGGCAATATGGCAAAATAGACAGAGAAAATAATATCTTGTCATGTTGTACAAAAATGATAGGCTTTTACTGGCTTTGCAGTGCCTTTGCTAACAATATTTAAACAATATTTTTTTTTCTCCATGCTCAAACCACTCTTCAATAAGCCATCAATTCTATTTGATTCCTTGGCTTTTGTTTTGGATAGTCCAGATTAGTTAAACTGTGATACTTACTGTGTGATACGAAACTGAATTCTCCAAAAGATACTGTTTAGGAGGTGCAAAAAGATAATATAATAAAAAAATAAACAAGACGTCAATACCTCTAACATTCTCAGCCACTCTCTGGCACATGTTTAGAAGACTGTCGACCCATTCCTGCTCTCTTTTTAAAGACTCAAATTCTTCTGTCCTCCATTTCAACACTTTTTCCACATCATGTATCTTGAGCTTTTCCTTACTTGTAATTTCTAAAGTAAAGGATTTACTGTTATTGATTATGCTTTATAAGTGATGTATACACATATAAAAATTGGGTCATTTGAAACATTTGCCTTACTCATTCTACATATCACAAGGAACTGTGTTTTGTTTTCTAGAATACAATCCATGTTTTTATATGAGATATCTCCACTCATGAGGTTGCTTATGACTTCCATAAACACATAGTCTGATAGAGTTACCAGCTCCAGGATATCATCATCCAACTGAGAGAGAATGGCGTTGTCGGTTTCTGTAAGAGAGAAAAAATAACATTGTATAACAGTGTGTAAATCTGTAAAATAAAAAGTAAATGACTACTCCATCCTTGAAGACCAGCAGCTAAGATCCCTGACTTGTGTTGAATAATGTACAGTAAGATGGGGTGGCATTATAAATCAATAAAAAAAAAAATCCACATACAAAAAAATTCTAAAGAATTTGGATTGATTTTTATATTTATTAATTGGCCGTTTCCATAACACCTTAAAGGGATTCTTTAGCCTTAAAACCAAGTTGTTTTAGTCTGACACATATTGAAGAAAAGTTTAAAATTACATTTTGTTAGCAAACAATGTAGCTGGCCTGGACATTTTACTTGTTTCTCTGCAAGGTGACATGCTGTTGGACATGTCTCTTGTTCCAGATCTCACATCTATGAAAAAGTCAAATCTATAGTCAAAGTGATATTTGCAGCTTGTATGACAGTAGGCCCCATGTCATGAATGCTGATACAAATGGTTTAAAACTCCTTAAAAAAAATAATTATAAACATTCTTAAACTTTCACCTGTCAGTGTTTCTTCCCAAAACCTTAAGCAATCAACCATATAATGTTTATGCTAAATCCTACTTTTCTCTCAGAAATTGTGTTGCTGTGCAGGCTCCAGTCTAATAATATATTGCCTTATTGGTCACAAAACACTTTGAATCACACCTGGAAACAATATCAATCATAAATTAAAAATGAAATATCAAGACAAATATTAGCATAAAAGTATTTCAAGTTAAAGCTTGTAGTCAAAAATGTAATATGTCAAAGAAAAAACAATACCATTTTATTTTTTACCACATAACAGTAAGTAGGACTACGCAATGCTTTTTGAATCTCTCATTTGAGTCCTTTAGTCCACTTGCACCCACTAATTATCAAGCTTTACATGAGAACAGTATAGTTATGATTTTAATGATGTGCAAGTGGGTGAGCTGTTTCAAAGTATTATATGAGCTACAAGCCACAATTCAGGACCTGTGATCCTACTCCTGGGATTATCCAGTAGGGGTGGAGACAAGCTCAGTATTACAGTTTCTGAGGGACAGACATGACTTATAACTTATAGTATGCAACATATATGTCTTTTTTTTGCAATGCCACTGGGATAATTAATACTATTACACCATTACAGGGATGCTGTAATGACTCTCAGCACACATTGTAATCAAAGAAGAGCTAATATTCACAAACATTAAGTCAAGATCTTCATGTTCTGAGCTGACTAAAACAATTAAACATTAAAAGGCCATTTACCTCACCATAACTGCTCTTCATGGAATGAAAGAGCAGAAGATTTTATGTAAAATTATCTATTTTTTATTACACTTATAGAGATACAAAATCTACATAGGCCCGTATTTAATTATCCAAATTGCAATTACTTGAGAACATAATGGAGCCCTTCAATTTTACAGATATTTCATTGCATTCCAATTGCAAGTTACAGGCTCAAAAGCACTGCAGATATCAAAAACGTAACTCCGTCCTATCTCCTCCTTTGATGTATCAAGCCCATAAATGTTACCAGTGCTAAGGATGCAAAATCCACATTTAATTACAACAATTCAACAAGCCGGCAATTGCCTTCAACCCTGTAAATGTACCAAAAATGATACGAGTACTAGATAGGACTTGGAAGTAGGTTAAATACCTGTTTGTAACACTGCAAGAGCAAATACAAACACACTACTGTACTTAAAAATACTGGGAAAACCATGATTAGATTTAATTGCAAAACAGTGTCAAGATCGCAAATCTGCAATAACAAATTCATATTTAATGCTTTATTTCCGTGTTATATCAATTCCAGGAATCAAGGAGTTAATACATATCATGGCACCCGCATGGACTAGAACAGTTGCTTTATTCATTTTTATTGATTTATACATTTTTGGATTGTGAGTGATGCACTTCAGCCTTCTAAACACTAATTGATAGTAGTTTAAACTCCATGTTTTACCGACGTCACAATAAAGTGTAACTTACGGGCTTGCTTAATTGAACATGATCATGCCCTGAAATGCTACGTACAGGTTCATGGTTTGCGTGTTGGGGCTGTGAGCACGTAATTAAGGGCTTTAGTCAATTAAATACATATATATATTTAACAGATTTCATACGGTCAGTATGAAGGTAATTATGGGCTTCGAAATAAATGGGGGCCATACAGCCCAATTTTATTAGAAGTCTGCAAATAACCCGTTATTTTTGCTGCAGGTTTTTTTTTCTCTAAATGTTTGGATGTATTCTATTGACTCAAGCCCACAATTTACCAACTTAAGCATAAACTCGTAAACCCTGCCTTTCTAAGTAGGATTTCAAGGGGAGTGACCATATTTAAGCAAGCTTGGACAGAAAAACAGCAGGTTATGTGCACTCTTAGGCTACATATCAATGATATAGTCCAAAAAATACCTGCCAAAGTTACCCCCTTTGTTCAAAAATATAACTTTAATTAATATCATTAATTAATATCCACATCTCCAAGTAACCAAAT
The DNA here is from genome assembly GCA_027410445.1 of Discoglossus pictus. Taxonomy (NCBI): domain Eukaryota; kingdom Metazoa; phylum Chordata; class Amphibia; order Anura; family Alytidae; genus Discoglossus; species Discoglossus pictus. Next base: position 252,992,789 of record CM050168.1, on the reverse strand, counting down.
ATCCATTACCTAAATAAAACAACCAATGGTTGGTACAGAATATGATTGGGGGATTGATGAAAATAATTGTTCTAATAGATCGGAGAGTCTGATACATTAATATAATCAATAGAGGCCTAAATTGTCCTAATTACTGATGTAATATTATAAGTGTGTTAATCAATACATGCTGGTGCATAACCTTAACTAACTTCAGGTGGCCAGACACAAAAGAGTTACCACTAGATACAAGTTGTTGTCAGTTTGAGTTGCAACATTAGCCTCTCAGCAAAAAATAATCACCATCAAAGTAAATGGGCCACATAAAGGGGCTCTTATTAATATTATTATTATAGTTTATTTATAGCGCGCCAACATATTCCGTAGCGCTGTACATAAATTAAGTTCAGACAATGATAAATACAGGATAACATTTAGCAAAGGAAGGAGGGCCCTGTCTTTGAGCTAGAAATCCAATGTCCATGGTAAATTCCCAAAGTACTTAGGATTGAAACTCGCAGACGGCTCTTACCACTAATTCTGTATTATGATGGGTTTCTAAAACTAGGCCACATAACCAACTAAAGGAAGCAACACACTGTCAGACACTGCCTGCTATTTTGCTATATCTCATAGACCATCCTATAGACCGTCCTGTATTACGGTGTTACTTGGAGTTGTGGATTTTTAATGACATTAATAAAAGTTATATTTTAGAACAAAGAGGGTAATTGGGACACACATTTTTTGGACTATAGCATTGATATGTAGCCTTAGAATGTACATAAACTGACGTTTTTTGTCTAAGGTTGATTAATTATATTTGATATATTACAGTACATGTAGCACCGTCAGACTCAGAATTAGACGCTGGTATTAGGCTTTAATATTAAAATCTTGTGCAGGTTTTTTGAAGAGTTTGACGAATATTTAAGCAAGCCCGTAATTTACTTCTTAGACACAGCCAATAGTAAATGAGACCATCATCATGACATAAGTAAAACCTGGAAGTTATACATAAACTGCAATCGAAGGCTAGGAATTAAATAGTGCCAATAAGTAATATTTGCAGATCGGGCTCACAATCAAGCAATCTAGCACTCTATAAAATGGATTACATCATCTGTTCTAGCCCATGTTGGTTTGATGATATGTAATAACTCCTTGAGTCTCGGGATCAATATTATTTAGAAATAACATTTAAAAATAATATTTTGTTGCATATTTGTGGGTTTGACTCTGTTCTGCAATTAATTCTTATGTGTTTCAATGCCTTCCCAACATTTTAAATTACAGTATTGTGTGTTTAATAGCTGCTACAGCTCTAATAAGTGTTTGAGTTTGAAAAAGCCCTTGCAAGTCTTATTTTTTACAGAAGCTTGATACTTTTTTCATTTGATTTTGTGTAATTTCAATTATTTTAGCGTAATATTTGAGCTGTGCTAATACCAATGGCGTTGAATGTCCGAATTTGCATCTTTGGCTGGCCCGTAGTGATTTTGGGCGGGGAACTCGTCACAGGATTGCAATTAGCTAATAGAATATGTGGCAATATTAGGAGTGTTTTTAAGTGTGTATACATTTTCGATTTGGGCAATTGAATAGGGCCCAAAGTCTGTAATGCCTCCTGGCTGTTGCATAAAGAATAACATGAATGACAGCAGAGTATTTGTGGGCTATGGGGAAGTCAGTGACTGATGGCAGCATTCCCTGGAATAAGATTATACTGCACAGGCCAGTTAACCCATAGCTGACCTCTGGGTGTTTAGGTCAGTGCACAGATCAATTTAAGGGTTAACTTGTTTTTTTGATCTCTCACAGCCAGTTCCAGAGCCAGGACAGCCTGCAGTAATGCCACAGCAAGTGGACAGTATATTACACATGTAAACACAAATTTATTGTACATGATTTCGTAGTGAAATATGCACGCATTTCAAAATTCTAAAAGTATTTCAGCATGCTTTTAGGAAATCTTTAAGGTGATGTGGTCAAATGGTTCTGAATTAAGTAGCCCTTAACATTGTATTATAAATATGGGACAAATCCTTATTAATGGAATACAGAGTGGATGTTGATATATAATTTCAAATCTGCAATTTAAGCATAAGAGGTAAAAGTATTAAAATGTTGTCTCCAAGCAAGAAGGAACACATTTGTTATTTGTGATCTGTAATAAGAAATGTGGGAGATACAACAATTATAACATCTTACCATAAAGTTTAAAAATGTGTGTTGCATCATTCCATTGCAGTAAGTGCTGTAGAACCTCGTCACTGTTCTTAACTGGAATATCTTTGTCATCTTTAGGCCAAAATGTTTTAATTACCGTTGACACCAGCCAAACAAATTGCCCCAGATTATACGTGCTTAGTTGGCTCAGGATATTGTTCTGGGACTAAGAAAGAAAGATAAAGATCTGTAAATTCAGCACTTATTTTGCATAATTATAATTTTACTTCAGTACTAATATGACCTGGACTCTCGGGTTCTCAAAGCATTCAGATAAACCATAACTGTATTTGTTTCCATTGGTAATCCAATATGATATTTAATAACATTAATATTATGGCTACTAAAATATGTATACTGTACATTCTGTTATTTTACATATTTATCTTAACTTAAAATGAATAAAGGCTATGTTTTATCTTGCTAATATGAATATATGAGTGAAAAATATGCACATCTGTTCTGTTGTATTAGTATTTATCTCATGCTTTGTGCACCAACCCCAGTTTCTTAGAATGGGTTGTAACATTGCTTGGAGTGCAAGACAAATTTCTTGAAAAAACATATTTACTTTGGAAATACCAGTAATCCCTTTCCGGCTTCTTCCATTCAGCACTCAAGTTTTTGGACTACTCAATCAACAAAAAATCTAAAACAAATCAATTTGCCAGTTTATAGGCATTTTGGTTACTGGCTAGTTCTGCCATTAAAACCCTCTCACAATATCTTGGATGGCTAATGACGATGGAAGTATGGTCACACAGTCGATGTATCCATTCTTTCAAATGGATAAGCTGAGTGTGACAGTTAGTTCTAGGAGAGACAAGCAGATGCAGGTTCCACAATCAGAAATATCTATGTGTCTCTCATACATTATAAAAGGGTGAAATATAGCTTTAGTATATGCAGGGGAATAGTGATGTTCTGCAATGCTTTATAAGTGATGGAGAGACAGATAATCCAATGGTGAATAGAAAGGGAATAAGTAATTGCATGTCAGTGCAGACCCCATATTTTTATTACACTCAAAATTCAGTGTTAATAGTATACAAAAGTTTTCTGTTTTTTATTCCCAGAGTTCCAATAAAATTCCATCATGGAGCTAGCTCTCCACATATACACATATATACATATAATAAGGTTTTTACTGCAGTGTAGTTTGTGACATTTAATAAAGTTTGCAGGTTCTTGAGTACACTCAGGGATCATTATCTGGCCCAGGTTATACAAGAACCTACTAGAAGTGAAGCTATCTTGGATTTAGTCATCACAAATAATATCGATATGGTATCAAATGTTGAAATAGGGCAACCTTTGGGAAACAGTGATCACAACACAGTCTCATTTGAGATTGAATTAAAAAAAAAACATTTTAAGGGGCCAACAAAAACTCTTCATTTTAAAAGGGCAGATTTTAATGGTCTAAGAGCAGCAATACAAAGTATAGACTGGGACAGAGAACTGATAGGTAAAAACACTAAACATAAATGGACAACATTTAAATCCTTACTAAATATATATACTAAATATATATACTTATATACCATGTGGAAATAAAAGTAGAAGGAGTAAATCACATAAATGTGGCTTAGCAATGAATTAAAGATGAAGATGAGGAGTAAAAAACAAGTGTTTAAATTATACAAACAAGAGGGGATAGAGACTGCTTTACGTAAGTACAAGGAAAAAAGTTAGTTGCAAAGGAGAGTAAGACTAACCCTAAAATATTTTTTTTAATATATTAATGGGAAGAAGGCAAGGAACGAAGGATATACACAAGGTAGATAGCAGTGGTTGGGACACTGCAACAAAATGGGGCTACACTACCTTCACTAAGAAATCCAAAAGAGGTTGGAAAAAATAAATGTTAATAAAGCCCCAAGATTCACTCAACACAGGGTCTCTACCAGATGACTGGAGAAAAGCAGAGGTGATACCTATATTTCCTGGATTTGTTCCTGCTCCCTTCTTATATTTAAGAAGGGAGCAGGAACAAATCCAGGAAATTATAGACCAGTCTCACTTCCGTATTGGGAAAGCTTTTAGAAGGCACGGCGAAAGGGGAGAGAGATGGGAAGAAGAAGACACGGCTGGGGAGGAGACACAGGGTAGGGAGAGGAGGGGAAGGAGACACAGGGGAGGGAGATGGGGGTAAGGAGACACAGCGGAGGGAGATTGGGGGGAAGGAGACACATGGGAGGAAGAGAAGAGGGGGCAGAAACACAGGGGGGGAAAGGGTGGAAAGGGACATAGGGGAGTGGTAGGGGAAGGGGGGGAGACACAAGGGAGGGAGAAGGGGGAAAGAGAAGGAGGAGGGGGACATAAAAATGTAATATTATCCTGTCATTTGTGACGGACAAGTGACTAGCATATACATATATCTTTATGCAGTGCATTATCACAGTGCCAATGAATGAGTGATAAAGGGGCATTTTATTGCAGCCAATCCACATTTCACAACAAGTTGTTGTTGTCCGGACAGTTGGATTTCCATTTTGCGAGGAATAAAGTAGAAGGAAGAAACTGCTTTTCAAAAGCAAATATCTAAAAAAGGATACATACACAAAAGTGAGAGTTCTCTCTCCACTTAACAAGAGCTTTATGGCATTTATTCACAGAATTACATAAACTATTTTCAGACTTGTGAATAAGATCCAGGAAATAAGTTAATAAATGGAAATATTTTATTGACTTAAAGTGTCACAGTTGAAAGAGGTAAGAACAAGTATATTATCAATGGAATGTTATTGAAAATGCATTTTCCTACAGTAAACCTACACTAGAGTTTGCATTATTTAATTGTCGTTTAACATTTCTATTCCTCCAACTATGCCACTATCTCTTGCTAATTACAAATCACTGCCATTTATTGCTGACTGCCCCCTCTGTCTCTGAGTCCAGTTATCCTCTCAGTAAGTCATGCTTAAAGCAAATTACTGGGCATGCTTAGAGAGTAATGTATCTAATCAGTCATAGTTACTGTATGGGGTTTCAGCATACCAAGACCTCCATTCAATTGAGCACATGTTAGGTATTGCAGCCTGCAATTTAGCCCGTAAAATAATTTGTATCCCTGAACAATTGATCGAGCGTAATCAGAAGCACACGTGCTGAATGTTAAAATACTAAAGTTCAAAAGTAAGTTTTAAAGGTTAGTTGTTATTGTTCCATTAATAAAACAGATTTTATTTCCAATCAGAAATGAAATAAGCAAACAATCCCCTATGGACAAACACTACAATTAAATGACAATATATATGTTTGAAAACTTTGAGTCTGACTAAGAGTATAATTAAGCAGGAAACAAAAGTAACACAGCTAGTTAGAAAAAAATAAATGTTGATGCAACTGCAGGAATCCATGGAATTTGATGGAAGTTGCATGTGTGAGATTTGTGTTTACATTCCTGGAAAGCTGTGATTGAGGTGGATGATTCAAGGTGTCTGCTTCTGGGTCCTTGAGGGGGGTGGGTATGTCAATTACAATGTCAATTTCAATATTATCCCATTATTAAACAAACGCTCTGGACTTCTACCTATTCCCTCCTTTAGAGTCTTCAAACAATTAGATTTTACCCAAAAAATGTTTTTATGCTAATGGCTTACATAGCAACTGATGTTGTTAATTGGTCTTTTTTGTTAAACTACAGTGGTTCTTTAATTTAAGGTTATTTTGGAGAGAAACTAAAATAATTGACCATTTCCATATTCTAGTGATTTATTGAAGAATAGATTTAACTCAATTCAAATCATTTTACCTGACATGCAATGTGCACAGCGTCAAAGGCACAATTCTCAAAGCATTTGCCAATGGACTTGTGAAGCTTTTCAAGTTGGGTTTGCTCACTACAGTATATCTTAATCTGATCAAATGGATCCCACTGTTAAGAAAGAAAAATACATAATGTCATAAAGAGAAATAAAAAACTTGACTACTTACCCCCGTGGGTGTGCATGTGTCCAGATCCATAGCCACAAGAATATTTAAACCGAAAACAAATTACGCTAGGTAGAACACCAATATTAAATTAGCAATTATTACGCATCACATTCTAAATTTACCCTGGTATATATATGCTGTTGATTTTCCTAAAATATCATTTGAGTATTGTGTGCGTCTTTTGCCCACATCTCCTTAGAACCCGGAGGAGAACCTTTGGCCCATAATGGTATTTCCTACAAAACTGTATAATTCAAATGGGTGCCTTTGGTCTAAAAAATGTTGCTCCCTCAGAGCATTTCTCATCCACAATATCAAATTATAAAGGGCAGCCTATGGAAATGTCTCTCCATGCATATGCAATAGTTATGTCATGTAGCTGTATAACAGGCACAAGACACAAAGGAAAGGATTGACTGGCATGCTTATCACCTGATCCTATCAAAGATGAATAATATGGTGATTGAAAGAAAAAAGAATGAGAACACCCAGTACGCAACTAAATAATAAGTTAACATAAAAGCAGCAAAATACATTTCATGTGAACATCCAGGTTTAAAGAAGACGGACACTTTCTGATATATTTTATTTCTTTATCACACAGCAGATTTTTAGCTTCTTAATCTGTGAAATAAACATGGAGGTGGAATGCTTCACTGGAAGTACCTGTTGAGTTTAGGGTGTAAATTAGTGTTTTGCTTATTTTATTGTTGACATCACAAAATCCTTGGAGAACTATGAAAGTCAACTTCCGGATTTACTTTCTCTGAGGGAACTAAAAGCTTTGCAATATTTTGTAAAATCACAAGGTTCATAAGATCTGAAAATAAGGCAATAAGAGACTCACTGATCTATTGTCATCTTCAATAACCTGCGGAATATCTGCACTATATATGTGGAACAGCTACCTAACTGGTATATTCTTAGGACATACCTAACTGTTGATCAGCAGGTGGACTAGTTCAACAAGGGTATGTTAACTCAAAGCAAAAGATGACAATCAAACCAGGAAAATGTGGTGTTACGCGCGCCAGATTTGGGGGACTACGCTAACCCCAATTCTCTCTCACTATGTTTTGCTCAGATCTCGGCAGCAGCAGACCCATCAGATGACAGCATAATTCCGGCAGAGGCAGGCACAATCAGACCCCTTTTTTAGGATCTAAAAACCACACACCATGCACCATGTGATTAGTACAAGCAGACTCCGACACCACCTCTATTTAGTGTGTTCAAAATCAGACTGCCACTTCATTATTTTTCAAGACACATTTTCAGATAACACAAAACACCAAAGACCTCCGCCAAGTTCTAGCCCATTCTCCTGGGCAAATAGCTTGCTATACCCCCACCCACATGATTTCAAGATGTCTAGGGGGTCTGGCTTTTTTGTTTTCATTACACATCTTGTTTCCTCTTACAGAGCCATAAAACTAGCTAACCCCCCTTCGTGACTAAAGTCAGAGCCTTCACACATGGCCGATCGCAGGGCCATATCAATTCTTTAGAATCTTTAACCCTTTGTCAAATAAGTGACTGCAGTATTTGTAGATAATTCTAGAATCCTAGGGCCTACTTCTAACACAGATACATTATTACAGTGTATATAACATGACATAGTAACCCCAAAATGAATTACCATGGCCCACACTACACACAAAAACAATCAAGTCAGTCCCCACAACAAGTTTCAGGTCCATTGCAATAGTTCCTGACATTAGCACCCAGTATGCCAGCCTTCCAAATATCAGAATTACTTGTGGGTTGCAGGGGGTCCCATCATGGCCCCCAAATCGTTCATGACATGTGCCATAGTCAGCTATATTGTATGTGTACACATATTTACTTAATGGGTGTGTAAAGTGCCAAGATGCAAAATGCACAAGATCATCACTGCTCTTGGGAAAGAACGGAAATATATTTAGGTGCAATAAAGGTCACAAATAGAGTTATTTATAAAGAGTAATAGATGCTTAGCTTCTGAATAATTAACTGTTATCCTGCTCAATGGAATTGCCACTTCACTTTCTTCTAAGAAGGCACCAGTGTAACAGATCTCATCTTCTGGAACAATCTCCTTTATTCCTATTTACTCTCATGCAAGCTATCATCTTTTACAACTGTGACCTAGTAGTGTTAATTTCCTAAGGTCATGAAGATGTCAAAGATGACAGCCTGCAGTAGAGTTAACATAAAAAAATGGACAGGCTATAGAAGCTGTAACTCCATGGGCTTCTTAGTAAGTGAAGTGTACATTTTAGACCACAATTAAGAAGATAAGGATAAAAGTAAGTAAACTATTAAAAAAATGTATAAAACAAAAAATACCCCTTTAAATACACTTGATTTGGATAAAGTAAAAAATGTTGTATTGCAAGACCCACACATGTCAAATACATTGCCAAATTTGGTAAATTGTCCCATGTAATATACTTCTAAATTAAAAGACAATGGAAGACTTTCAGTTACCTGCTTAATCTTTTCTGACAAATCAGAGAGAAGAAATGTTTTCCACTTGTCAGAGATATTTTCTCCAAAAATTAGAAATCTATTCCAGACCTAAAAGGAGAGTTAAAACGTTGCTGTTAAAATTAAACTGTACACATAAGTAAAACTTCTAAGACCAAACATGAAATGAACATAGCTTCTGTCAGAGGGTATTTGAAAATGTTATATAAGGCATTTCCTTTTTTTAAATATAGAAGCTTTAGACAGCTTTAAACGTTGGTCACCCTTGTTGCCTTGTTCTTACGAACAATCATAGATCCATTTGAGTAATAGCAGTTAATCAATAACACATGCATGCATATAGCAAGGCATTGTATGCAAGCAGGTTGGGGAAGCTGCAAGCAGGTTACAATAGAACTGTTATCTCTGTGTACGCAGTTGGGGCAGGACTAATGAGGTCATACCCAAGCCTGTTCACATGCTCCATGATTGTCCAGATTCCATGCAGAACTGGCCATGCCCCCTGACAATGCACAGGGGGTGGAGATAAGCAGTTATGCTTGAGGAGAAAACAGACAATTTTAAAAGTAAAAAACATATAAACTTTTATTTATTTTAAACTGTATAGTGTTTTTTAATAGTCTCTGACCAACAAAATATGAGCTTTACTTTTAATTGCATTACAGTGCTCCTTTAATTGTATCCTCCTCAGTGTTACTGTCATATGAATGAAAACATTTCACATACATTTCTCACCTTCTAGAACCTTTCCCTGTCTTCCAGATCTCTCTTATATAAGGTAACATATTTCACGTGCACTCAGGGGAGCGACTTCAAACTACCAAAGTCTCATACTGCAAGTAGACGGTGCATCAAGAGACACTGATAGTGTGTAGATGTGGGTGTGAGTTACATGAGAGAAAATTGGAAGACAGGGTAAGGTTACAGAAGGTGAGAAACTGCTACACTTGGGTTTTCTTAGAAATAATTGAAATATAGATTTTATAAGTCAATTACATTGAGGAGGATTAAATTAATTAAAAGGCACACGTAACTCAACTGTTTTTTTCCCAAGCATTTAAAAAAGCATGTTTTAAATATTACAAAAGTCGTTTTTGGCATGAAAAATACCAATTAAAAACCTGTTTAAACATTATTGAAACAAACAGGAAAATGCAGGAAGCATACTTTAGTCTGTAGATCTCATTGGCTGGCAGAAAGCAAACCCCCAAGCTTTTGTACATTATCAAAAGAAAAAAAAATATGCTGATGCATCAAGCTATATCCCTTTAAGTTACCTAGTTAAAACACTTCTATAAAACAAAACATTACCTAAAGAGTCACTTAAACAATTTTATAACTTTCTAAAATGTCTAATTATTTAAAAGAAAATATTGTAAATGTGAAATCTCAGTGTTCAGACACAGTTGCCAGGCTCTCTCTATCATGCATTTTAGACAATGACAAATACTAAAATAAAAAAAATTAGCTTTAGGGGAGTTGTCCCATTAGTGCTTAACCCTACAAATTGGATAGAAAACATAAATGGGTAATTTTAGAAAAAATACTTTCATGAAAACTGTACAGCGACGATTAAAAAGATTTAAACATTTTTTATTTATTTTTTAATCGTCGCTGTCCAGTTTTCATTAAAGTTATTTTTTCTTACCCATTTATGTTTTCAATGACAAATACAACAGACAATTTTAAGTTTAGAAATCTAACAGCAAGGGCTTCAGAGTTGAGTGTTTGAAACATGGCATCATTTGATATATAAAGGCTTCAATTATAGAAATCAAAGTTAAGATACTTACCTTCAATTCCTCATGAAAAAAATTCATTAAAAATCCATACATTTGAAATTTGTGTTCAAATTTAGTTTGAAGCCACTGTCTAGTCACATTAATTGCATTTTGCAAAATGTTATCTATCTCAGACTGATGGGATTCCGGCACATCACCTGTATCCTAGTGTAATATGATAAGAAGAAAAAAAAAGGATTATTATTATTACTGTTATTTACTATTGCTATTGAGTAATTGCAACTTAACTTTCATCTTTCACAGGGAAATTGTAGTTACGGGAGCCAGTTAACTCATTTGCAATTCAATTGGCGTTGTTTCGCTAGCCGCAAAGATTTACGGGTTACACGCTCAAAATCCCTGTGATTGTTAAAAGTGTAACTCCGACCCAGCAAAGCCTTTGATCTTTCAATATTACGACCGCTGAAATCACAACTCTTATTCAATTGCTACAATTCCTCAAGGCCACAATTGTTTTCACACCTGTAAATAGCAAATGTAGAAGAAAATCCTACGAGTACCAGATAGGACTCGCAATGGGGGTTAAACACCTGATCGTAGCACTGTAAATGCAAATAAAAAATCAATAATGCACTTTAAAATATGGGGAAAGCGATGTAAGACATTAGAATTACTTGCACAACAGTCTGAAGCTCGCAAATCTGCAATCAAAATTGTTTTCTGGTTTTATTTCCATGTTACATCAATCTCTGGAATCAAGTAGTTAATACATATCAGGCCACCCACATGGACTGTAACGGTTTCTTCATTCATTTTTATTGATTCCGAAATCGATGGACTGGAAGCCCGATCGCATATCGGACCTCGAAAAGCTATTTGATTGACGTTTAAATGCCATGTTTTACTGATGTCACGATTATGGTCTTGTTTGCTATTGGCTGTTTCTAACTCCATACTTACTGGCTTTAAGAATTGATCATGATCTGGCCCTGAAATGCTACATATGAAACCATGGTTTATGGTTTTGGCTTTCGGCCATGTAGGTGCGGCATTGTTCAATTGAATTGCTCTGTAACTGTTGCAAATTTGTAACCCACAGACCTACATACACTGGCAGTGTACTTACGGGCTTGCAATTGAATGGAGGACTTTGTGTGGCTAATTTATGATAATGTTCTGTTTAATATGCTAGTTTGTATAGCTCACACTGCTTGTTAAATGTGGGTCAGATCTAAGTGTATAGTAACATTACAACCACAACAACAAACTGGAAGACTGTAGCCTCTATTCAATTGTGTATATCGCAATTACATGAGCCCATAATTGGAGCCCGTAAATATAATAGATATTCAATTGGCTACTTTCAGCTATTTGCATTCCAATTGCGAGTTGCAGGCTCAAAAGCACTGCGGTTGTCAAAAACGTAACTTGGTCCTGTCTCCTCCTTTAGTGTTTCAAGCCGGAAAATGTTACCAGTGCTAAAGACGCAAAATACATATTCAATTACAACAATTCAACAAGCCCACAATTTCCTAAATCAGTAAATGGCAAATGTATCAAAAAATTATATAAGGTACTAGATAGGACTCGCAAGTGAGTTAAACACCTATTCGTAACACTGCAAAAGCATATAAAAACACACTGCTGTACTTAATAATACTGGGAATTGAAAGAAAGGCATTAGAATTAATTGCACAACAGTCTCAATCTCGCAAATTGCAATAATTTTTTTTTTAATGCTTTATTTCCATATTATATCGATCCCAGGAATCAAGGAATTAATTCATATCATGGACCAGAAAAGTTGCTTTATTGATTTTTATTCATTTCTACATTTCTGGATTGCGAGTCCGATTGCTCTGTCTAAAATGGGACTTACAGGCTAGCTTATTTGATCATGCCCTGAAATGCTACTTACAGGGTTATGGTTTGCGTGTTGACTGTGAGCAAGTAATTGCGGGCTTCAGTCAATTGAATACATCTATATAAGTAACACATTTTCAACCCGCAGCCAAAAGTTCAGTTAGAAGTGTAATATATGGCTGATATAAAGGCAATTTTTAACATGACTTCAATGTGTATTTTAATTGTTTATTACAAGTGAATGTTTGTATCAAGACATTATACCTCTTATCGTTTTGGTATTATTCACACAAATATATATATTAATTTATATTTTATATATGTGTATGAGTGTAATTAGTTTAAACCAAGTCTGTCTGTGGGAAATGGCAACAGGTGCGGGTAGCCTCACTCAAAATAGCTCAGAGCATCACAAATGGTCTTATTTACAGTAAAAACCTCAAGCCTTAGGAAGGTGTAATGGCATGTGTACATTTTTAGACATAGGCCAAAATCTGATATAAAAAGCTAAGAATCTATGGAAGAGGTAGCACAGGACAGAGACCAATGCACGGACAGGCACAGGCACACACAGTCCAAAGTCCAGAGTGCCAGGAGAATGCCAGATAAGCCCAGAACAATCTTGACCAGAGAACCTAATGGAGAGTGAACTTCACAAGCTGACCATAGGGGGTATTATACTGTGTCATTATTACATAATGTAGAATTCATATAAGTATTATATTTGTAAATAGTGTCTTAATACTTCTTGTTTATATCTGTTTTGTCTAAACCCATTATGTAAAATATATACTTTTAATTATACCTTATTTGTCTGCTCGTTTATTGACCTGTCAAAAAGCTTCTGCTTGAATAGGGGCCTATGTTACTAAGTAGCACATTAGTATCTGGCAACTAGTAATAATAACTCAGAAAAAACAATGCTGAATATCTCACAAATGGTTTATCTAGTAAAATCTATAGCCCCTTTTTCATGCTCTTTAAGAATGACTAAAAACATATTTTGGGGGTTTCATAGCCCTTTTCAATATGTCAGGAAGGTATATGAACTGCAGCAGTAGACACACTCACCTGCAGACATGAATTTCTTATCAGCTGAAGTGTGATCTCAAGAGATAGCGCCGGGTGCTCAGTGGACACAGTCAGTTCTTTATTTGTGCAGATATTGTAAAGTTGAAGGCTTATTTTGCACAGCTCAACTGAATCCTTTTTAGGTCTGAAATGATAAGTAATAACATAATGTTTTTAGGAAAAAAACAAACAAAGTAATCCAAGGAAAGAGATGTTTTACTCACATGTCTTTAAGATTTTGCATTAACTGCACAATTGTCTTTAAAACGGATTCTTTCTATAAATAAAAGCAATCAAACAATCAACAATTAATACATATGTACCACTGTGTTCTACTAACCCAAATAATCACATTGGACATAGTAATGGGTCTGATATAAAACAGTGCCAATCGTTTTTTTGCATTTTACTCCCTGCGTGGTATATTTCTTGCAAAATGTTAAATGTTAGATTGAATTAGCTGTGTAATGAAATATCCAAGGGTGTTTGGGGGATTTATGCTGCACTGGGTTTATTCAGACTTGGATGCACCCACAGCTCATTTACAACTCCTTTTTTTATATTTTCTTTATCTCTAATGATAGTTGCATATGTGTGTTTATGTATATACAGTATGTCAGAAGGTCTCAGGTACATTTGCAGACATAAATGCCACTGTGTATAGACATCATGGTCATCAGTGTTTGAGCATATACAGTGATATCTGATGGATTGTCTGTGACTTATCGCTTGCTTAGCATGGGAGTAATAGAAACTGGAGCTGTGAAGTTAGTTGCATCTGTCTGTAGGTTTCCTATATACAGATGAGTGGAGCGTGCCATTTGTGATAGATATAGTAGTGTCTCAAAAGTTCACCTATTCTGCAGAGTAATACATTTTAAGTTTATAGATAGGTGGAAGGTTTTAAAAGAATTGTGGAAGTGTGGAGTTTGTTTCTCCTTTGGTCCATGTGATGAACAGATCATATATGTAACAGTATCATCTATAAGGTTTGTGAATATATGTGGATAAGAATCTCTGTTCAAGGTCATTAATAAATAAATTGGCATAATGTGGTACCATTGTGGTACCCACTATATGTAGGTAAGCATGTTTGTTGAAGGTGGAGTAGTTGTGGATCAGGATATATTCCAGTAGTTTGGAATAGTATCAGGGTTATATTTCTGGTTCTGAGTGTGTGCTGAGAGACACTTAAGGCATGTCTTGGTATTATATTTGTGTGGGATGTTCCTGTAAAGAGATTCAATATCCATGGATACAAGTACAGGCAGTCCCTGGGTTAAGGACACAATATATTCTTCAAAATGTCTTTAGATCAGATTTGTATGTGGTAATAATAATACAGTGTAATACTGTAATAATAATAGTGATATCCCTGTGCTTTAATAATAAGTTGCAGAAACTGTTGTGCTCTTTCTTTTAATTCCAACAAACATAACATAAAAACAACTCATCAAAAAAGCCTTGACATCCCGTTCTTATGTAAGGGTCGTCTGTAAGTCGGGTAACCCAGGGACCAACTGTAGTGTGTTAGCAGATAGGTCCTTAAATTAAGTTTGTTGAGAAAGTAAGCTGTGTTTTGCATACATTTGGTGGTATTTCAGGATGCTTTCAACAAGGCTAGAGAACTGTTCTGTCAGTGAATATATATATATATATATATATATATATATATATACACACACACATACACACGACTGTACGTGAGTGGGATTCCTAGTTTGTGTATAATCAAACCCTAGCTGTTTGATGCAGCGGGCATATGCTTAAGGGAAACCATGTTTAATATGGTTATGGATTGCAAGAGAGAAGCATTTGTAGCCACATTTGCATGTCCCTGCCAGGTTCCCAGAATGCAGTGTAATAACTGTATTTCTCTGAATTCAAATGTAAACACAAATATATATATATATATATATATATATATATATATATATATATATATATATATATATACTGATATTTTGAAAAAAAGGGGGAAGGAGAGCTTCAGTTTGAACAAGATTTATATAAAACCATCACCAACAGTAAAGATACTGTTGGTGTTGGTTTGTTATGCAACTTAGATTTACTTTATACCATTTCCAAGGCTTGATCTTTTAGGCTTACAATAATGCTCCATTATATTGCATTGTAAGTAATGTAATATTTAAACATGAGCCTCATCTCAAAATCAATTTTCAAAGTCATTTTACACATAGAGAATTCCTGGGGAAATCCAATGCTAAATTCCTTATTCTGTAAGTTCCTACCTCCCCATTGAGAGATTGCTTCAATATGGGTAATATCTATTAGGTTATTCATTCAGTTATCTATCACGAAAAATGAATGTCATAGCTTGACATCCTTTCCCCAGAACCCTATTAAAGATGAACAAACCTCTTTTTGCATAAAAGAAACTCTTTCAAATTTATAGCAGCATGCTGTAAGGGCATCCATAATGGTTACAGGAATTTGTTCCAGAAATGTAGACATATGCTCCAGAGGTACCAAACACAGCCAGGATCGGATCAACATTCTATCAGCCTGCAGCAAATACTTCTTTGTCAGCATTAATTGATGAAGTTCACTAAAAAAAAATTAGGAATTAACAGAACCTGCCATTTGTGATTTTATGTCATATTGAACAAATAAAAAAAAAAGCCATTATTTAATTGGCCAAAAATGTTGGTTTCCTAAACATGAGTGAATAATATTTAAGTATGCAATAGTATCTTTGAGGCAACTGATCACCTCTTAAGGTTTTGGGCAAATTGCTGTATCGAGTGCTTAAAAAGTCTTAAGATAA
>CM050168.1:252625634-252712947 GCA_027410445.1 Discoglossus pictus | reverse complement strand
GAAAGAGGGAGAGGAGGAAAGACACAGGGGAGGGGGAAGAGACACAGGGTAGTGAGAGGAGGGGGAGAGACAGTGGAATGAGAGGGGGAGAAACACAGGGGGGGAGAAACACAGCGGAGGGGGAGAGACATAGGAATGAGAGGGGGCAGACAAAGAGAGAGGGAAGACACAGGTGAGTGAGAGAACGGGGAGATACAGGGAGTGAGAGGACGGGGAAGAGACACAGGCGAGTGAGAGGAGGGGGAAGAGACACAGGGGAGTGAGAGGAGGGGGAGAGACATAGGGAAGTGAGAGGAGAGGGAAGAGACACAGGGGAGTGAGAGGAGCGGGAGAGACACAAAGGAGTGAGAGGACGGGGAGAGACACAAAGGAGTGATAGGAGGCGGGCGAGAGACACAAAGGAGTGAGAGGAGGGGGAGAGACACATAAGAGGAAGAGAGACAGGGGAGGGGGGAGAGACACAGGGGAGGGGAGACACAGGGGAGGGGAGACACAGGGTAGGAGAGAAGGGGGTAGACACATAGGGAGAGGAGGGGAGAGACACAGGGGATTAAGAGGAGGGGGAAGAGACACAGGGAAGTGAGAGCAGGGGGGAGAGACACACAAGAGTGAGAGGAGGCGGGCGATAGACACAAAAGAGTGAGAGAAGGGGGAAGAGACACAGAAAAGGGAAAGGAGGTAGAGACACAGGGGAGGTGGATGAGACACAGGGAGTGAGAGGAGGGTGAGAGACACAGGGGAGTGAGAGGAGGGGGGAAGAGACACAGGGAAGTGAGAGGAGGGGGTAGGGTCACACAGGAGTGAGAGGAGGCGGGCGATAGACACAAAGGAGTGAGAGAAGAGGGAAGAGACACAGAAGAGGGAAAGGAGGAAGAGACACGGGGGGGAAGACACAGGGGAGTGGGGAGACACAGGGGTAGGAGAAGAGGGGGAGATACACAGAGGAGGGAGAGACACAGGCGAGTGAGAGGAGGGGGGACAGACACAGGGGAGTGAGAGGAGGGGGAAGAGACCCAGGGGAGTTAGAGGAAGGGAAGAGACACAGGGGGGTGAGAGAGTAGGGGGGAGAGACACAGGGAAATGAGAGGAGGGGGGAAGAGACACAGGGGAGTGAGAGGAAGGGGATAGAGACACAAAGGAGTGAGAGGAGGAGGGAGAGACACAAAGGAGTGATAGGAGGCGGGCGAGAGACGCAGAAGAGGGAGAGGAGGAAGAGACACAGGGGAGGGGGAAGAGACACAGGGAAGGGGGAGACACAGGGGAGGGGTTGACACAGGGGAGTTGGAGACAAATGGGAGGGGGGAACACAGGGGTAGAAAGGAGGGGGTTGACACATAGGGGATATGAGGTGGAGAGACACAGGGGAATGAGAGGGGGAGAGTCAAGAGGAGTAGGGAGACAGGGGAGTGAGAGGAGGGAGAGGAGACACAGGGAGTGAAAGGAGGGGGGAAGAGACACAGGGGAGTGAGAGGAGGGGGGGAGAGTCACAAAGGAGTGAGAGGAGGTGGGCGAGAGACACAAAGGAGTGAGAGGAGGGGGGAGAGACACAGAAGAGGAGGAAGAGATACAGGGGAGGGGGAAGAGACACAGGGGAGGGGAGACACAGGGGAGGGGGAGACACAGGGGAGGGGGAGACACAGGGGAGTTGGAGACACAGGGGAGGGTGGAGACACAGGGGTAGGAGAGGAGGGGGTAGACACATAGGGAGGAGAGGAGGTGGAGAGACACAAGGAAATGAGAACGGGGAGAGTCACAGAGGATGAGGAGACAGAGGAGTGAGAGGAGGGGAAAGAGACCCAATTTCAGGATCTGTGCCTCGTTTTTCAGTAAAATGGAGGACGCAGGAGCCCTTTAAACACACTTTACTGATTGTTTTGACAGCATATAACATAACACTGAAGGCAGAAACAAAACCCAAGCTTCTCATTGAAGCCCTGCACAACTAAACTGTAGTTCCCTCACTGTCTTACATATAAGTGAAAACATACAGTCCAAACATAGGCAGCAGAGGTGTCTTTATCTCTCACTCTCTCTCAGGCTCTGTATCTCCGGCCTCTCTTTCCTTAACACATCCCTCCTTTCGTCATTACCTTCAGGCACTTTCTGTTCCTCTTATCTGCAGGCTCTCTCTCCAAAGCTTCTGTCTTTGGTCCATTAGCTTTCTGTGCGCGCTGGCAGCAGCCCCGCACACTTCCACAACACTCCAGCTCTGTCAAACAAATCTCCACCTGGAGGCAGCAGCAGGGCAGATTGCAGCCACACCCCTGCCTATTAAGCAGGTTGTTAACTGTCTCACTCCTGGGGAGAAGTCTTGAAGAGCTCTCTTCTGACCTCTGGCGGCACTTCACCACACTAGCTATAATCGCCATAGCTTTTTTGCAACAATCTTCCCTTGTAGTTGGGATATAATAGATTACTCTCAAATCCTTTAACAATGGAAATGTTATTTCTCTGCTAAGGTCAGATCAATAAAAGCTTTTTACTTTGAATATCAAGAAATATACTGTACAAATTCCACTTAAACTACACTTCTAGGGAAAAAAAATAATTATCTATTTTATCTTTGATAAAGTTTATCCACCGCCTTAATATTTAAAAACACCTACCTCTCCCATTTAAAGGGTTAGCTGAAGCAATAAGTGACAAATTCAAAAGAGACATTGCAACCAGTTTAAAAGTTGTAATAAAGGAGATGGCTTGCGTCTCTACAAGACACACCTCAAAAGATTTTCATGACTACTATGCTACAAAACCAACTATGCATTCCTCTCCCCCGGCTAAACAATCACCGAAAAGTGGCTCAGATACCTCTTCACCAAGCACATTAAGCAGATATCCAAGATTTGAAAGGCTTTCAGATCATAAATAAAAACTGAAGTACATAAAGTGCTGTAGGTTACAGAACTAGAGGATAAATACAATAATCTTCTCAAGTCACGTTCGGAAATGGAGGAGGAATTGATTATGCTAAAAGAAGAACAAAGTCATCTTAAAACTCTACAAGAAGTTCAGGAAAACAGAACTAAAGCCAAAATGTATGAATACACAACCTACCGGAATTGATACATGACTTATCCCAATATATAAAAGATCTTTGTGCTAATCTTTTACTAGATTTAGGGCAGAAGAATGTAGACTTGATAGGATTTATAGAGCACTTAGATCCCCACCACCTTTGAATGAAAAACCAGGGGATGTGATGTCCCGATTACAAATATTTTTCTACAAAAGAACTATTCATGAAGGTAGCTAGACAAGGTATTCCTGAGATAGAGGGACATCAACCAGCTATCTTTTCGGACTTATTACCTACTATCCTCTACAAAAGGAGACTCATGAAGCCTTTCTTATAGGTATTTAGAGCACATGGATACAAATATACATTGGGCTTTCGCTTCAGACTAAACATCTTAAAAGAAGGAAGATTCCACCTTATAGCCTTACTTCATCAATGGAACCTCCCAATTGCAGAAGAGTAGGGGAACAAAGAAGCGCAGAGGAATCCCAATAGTATAATTCGGTATAAAATGTACCCCAAAACACACAGTATAAAATTGTAGCACTGACATTCTGTGTCCTCAGAACATAATGAGGTATATCAATAGTGTGTGGTGAAGAGTCACTCGTGGGTATACAAAGAATAATTTTCTTAGCTTCTTTCTCTGTTATAACACACAGTGGTAATGGAGAAGGTCCATGGATGATGACATCAAATTCCAAACAATGTTGATACAGTCTCAGTGATATGAACACTCAACAACAAAATCCCTATTTCTCCAATACTTAGCAAATAAAGGGCTACATGGGCACTCAACAATCATTGAGACCTGTCCACATAAAGCTCTTACCACTTCAAACTAAATATGGATCACAGAGTGCAAAACAAAATCTAATACAAGTTATAAATATGACTTAAATGGATACATAAATTGTTAAAATCAAATGCGTTTTGAACAACTAACTGGTCTTTACCAATGATATCATGCAATATGCCTATTGCAGACAACTTTTGGGCAAGAACAAGCAACACTATCACAAAGCAGACCAAGAGACTGTGTGTCTTCAAAGAAATAGAAGAAACTTTAAATATGGACTAACTGTAGAGGGAAGCCTGATATAATAATCTTTTGATATTATCATTTTTATATAATCTCTTTTATATATAAGTATCTTTATTAAAGAACTATTTAAGTTTAATATTCTTAACTTTTTACTGTAGAGGCTATAGAAAAGAGAAGAATTGTGTAATAATCATGATAAATATATGTCTGAGACTTAGAACTGATAAATGTGTATTATGTGAAGCATAGATTAGATTTAACCGGGCAAACTGTCTCTGTATCCAACTTTTGGGATAAAATCCGGTTCACCACAATTAAAAGAGGACAGCGCTTGCTCTCCTCTGAATGCATTCTATTATTTATTTTTCTATTTAAGGAGTGAATTAACTCCAACATTTCTTGAGAAGCTTCTCAAAAAAAATTGTTAGATTTATAATTTCTAGCTAAATATTTTATTTTTTTGTCTTACTTTATAACTTATTGTCTATTTATTTGATCTATTACTAATTTTTGTTGTTTGTTTTTCTTTTTACCCCCTACCCTCCCTTTTCAAATGTCTACCCTCCCTTTTCCCATCCCTACCCATATTCTCTAATTAACAGTATCGCTTTACCACTCTCGTGACATGAAAAATAGACACAGGATAGTGAGTTATGAGCTTTAAAATTTTAACGCACAACACTCAAAGTGTTAATGAGCCAGTGAAGAAGGGGATTGCTGTTAAGAACTATGATAAATTGGGAGCTAATATTGTATATTTACAGGAAAAACATTTTAAAAAATTCCAATACCCAAGTATTGGGGAAAATATAACACTTAAGTGTTCCATGCTACTACAACAGACAAAAAGAGCTGTTTCAATTATTAGTACATAAAATAATTAATTTTCAAAATATAAAAATACAGTTAGTCGGTGAAGGCAGATATATCATTGTCCAATGTTTTATTAATGAACAGCAGGTATCGCTGTTTAATTTAAGTGAACCTAATACGGGCAAAACATACTTTTCCCACAGTGTTTCTGATTTAATTAACACATGGCAACATTCCACATGGTGATAGGAGGTGATCTAAACTCAGTAATGGACCCTAACAAAGACAAATCTAATGATACAACCCTCCTCGATCCCAAAAGGCTTTTAAAATGTTGCTTAAAAATCATATTTCCATTGTTGCTTGCAGTGTAACGTATCAAACTGAGAGAAATTATTAATTGTATTCCTCCAGACACAAGTCACATTTATTCATGGACTTTATCTTACTCCAACAATGCATAGTTTTAAATCTAATTGAAGCTCCGATTCATTCAATATCCTGGTGAGTAATATACTCTCTAATGGCCACACTCCACTTAGTCTTTGAATCCAGCATTGCTAAATGATAAACCCAAAAAAGATAAAATCCAAAAAGCCTTAGAAGATTATTTTCAAATAAATGGTGGGGAGAAATAGACCAGATGGAAGTGTGGGAAGCTCATAAAGCAGTCAAGAGGGGTAATTGCATTCAATTGGAATCAGCCACTAAAAAAAATTAGAAATTAAACATATTAATGACTGCAATGGAAAAATTGCAAATTTACAAAAATCATCTGTGTCCCAAAAATTTACAAAAATATATGAAGAAATTCTTAATCTGAAAGACAAACTTAATGTGATACATGCAGAAAAAAGATTATAATGACAATTTAACAAACTCAATCTAATTTTTTTGTTTTCTCCAATAAACCTGACTCAATGTTAGCTCGTAAGTTTAGACAGCAAAGAACAGGCTCTCCTATCTCTAAAAACCTATGAAAGGTCTTATATTTACCAAACGACAAAAATCAATGATCCCTTTGCAAAAATGTTTACAGAATTATATACAGCAAAACATTAATCTGGCTTGGCCAGACAACATTTGCAAATAAATACCTTTCTTTCCTATTTATACTTTCCACCCATAAATAAAGAAACTTTAGATTCTCTTAGCATCCCAATTACTACTGACAAAATCAAAGAAGCAATACAATCTACTAAATCACATAACGCTCCTGGACCAGTTTTACAAACTATTTTTTAAACAATTTAAACCCCAACTCAAAATCCTATTCAATTACATTATGTCCGGTACACCAATAAGAGCGGAATTACTAGAGGCTAAAATTATGGTTACACATTCGGAACGAAAAGATCCTACTCAATGTTAATGTTATAGACCAAATTCATTCATAAATAGTGACCTTAAAATATACTCAAAGATACTAGCTAATTGACTTGTATTGCTTCTACCATGTCTGATTCATCCTGATCAAGAATGTTTCATACCAGATAGAAAGGCCTCAGATAATACCTGTAGAACCTTTGACCTTATGGACATAGTATCTAGAAAAAAGACTCCTTTAATACTTTATTATCCCTAGATGCTGAAAAAGCTTTTGATAGAATAGATTGGGTTTACACGAGTGAAACTTATGCAAGTTTGGCCTTTATGATAATATTTTAAAAGCATTATGACATTTTTACACTCTGAAAGCATATATCTGATATCAGGGCTTTAACAATTTTTCAATATAACAAGAGAAACTAGACAGATATGTCCTCTTTCCTCTTTCATTTTTGCACTGTGTATTGAACAGCTTGCTATGGCTATAAGCAAATGCCCAAGTATTAAAGGGATAAAAGTTGCTGACAAAGGGCCTCATTCAATTGCGTTTTGGGCAATCGAATAGGGCCCAATATGAGCACAGAGCATCTTTTTTTACAGTTTTTAGTTAGTGAACTTGTATCCAAAAGCAAGGTCTTCACTAACTAAAAACTTCTGTAAAAAAATGTGCTCTGTGCTTATATAGAGCCCTATTCAAATGGCCAAATCACATTTGAATGAGGCCCAGAGAATATAAATTGAGTATTTTAACAATTATAAATTCACTAACCAGCCTACCCAATCTTAAAGAATTTATTGGAGAAATTTAGAAATATTTCTGGTTTCAAATTTAATACAAGTCAAAGTAAAGCATTAAATATCTCAATCCCAAAACATACAGAGAAATTGATAACTCTGAACTTCTCTTTTAAATGGGTAAAGTATTGGCAGAGGCTGCAAGTTAGGGGGCATAGCAAAATTTGTAAATCATGGTATAGTATGTAGCATTGCGAACTTGAACATGATCAATCAAGCAACGCAGTAACTCCCAAATAAGAAACAGCCATTGGAAACAGAGATCGTTATCATGACATCAATGAAATCCAACCTCCAAGCCCGTAGCTCGTATTTGAAGCCCTTAGGTCTTTGCAAAATAGAGGTTGGATTTCAAAGTCCTACAGGCTTGGAGGTAATTGAAACCCGTAGGACTTTGAAATCCAATCTCAATTTTACAAAGTTCTACGGACTTGAAGGTTGGATTTCAAAGTATTCTATTTTGGCGATCTGCGAGCTTGAGAATGTTGTGCTATTAATTCTAAGACCTAGCATCACTTTCCTTTTTAATAAAAGTACAATATTGATTTATTGAAGTGCTCCGGATAAGTCATTAAGATATTTGCGAGTCCTCCTTGGTACCCTTAACTTGTGGTTAGACTTTTGCCATTTGCGGGGTTGATGGAGTGGTTAGCGAGGGGGAATCGGAGCAATTGGATAGCGATTTACGATTTTAGTGTTCAGAACTCTTGCGGCCGTGAAAGATCAAAAGCTTGGAGGGGCATTAACTTCCAATTTTCAACATTGCAAGGAATCACAGCTTATAATTTGATTGGAGCCAGCAAGAAGATGACAATAGAATAGCAAATTAAGTTAGGGGCTCCATTTCCTAGCCTGGATCTCCAGAAAGCCTCAATTGAATGAGGCCCCTGGTCTTTTTATAACATTTCTTGCTAGATAGAATACATACAGTGAAGATGAATACACTTCCAAAATCTATGTATCTATTTCAAATAAAACAGCAATTAAAACACATTACATACAAAGAGCCGAGAGGGAATAGAACAATCATAGCCTCTAAAAATGAGTGGTGGGTTGGCAACCTCAGAACTTTTAACATATTATAAAGCAACCAGGTTAGCACAGCTGACCAAATGGTTTGTCAAGGAAAAATGTCCTTGCTTGGTAGATATTGAAAAATGCATACTTAGAGAGCAAAATACCCTGATACAATAAGTGTTGTGGAATAGCCTAAAACATAAGTATATTACATTCTCTCAATTTACGAAAACAAATAAATAAAAGGACTAATTTGCTAAGGGAGGGATCAAGGCTCACTCCCTTACGGTCTCACAGGGAATCTATGATAGATAGAAATTCCCAAGTGAGTTGGGGAATTCAACAACACTTAGCTATAGTAGCAGACATTTTAACTAAAGTTCCTAAATGTTCTCAAAGAACAGTATTAGTGACTACAAAAATATTGGTTTAACCTAGCTATAATAGCTGAAACATGGCTATTAAAACATCATTTAAGAATTGCTGTATATATAATTCCACGGTAAAGAAAAACATTTCTATTATATATAATTACTTGATCAACCAAACTATGATAGCCAAACTACCTTATAAGATATCATGGGAAAAAAAGCTTAATAAAACTCTTGGTGAAAAGCAATGATATAAAGTATTAAATAAGTTCTCTCTTAATATAACTTTAAGAGTAAATGCATATAAGACACTGTTGAAAGGGTATCTTACATCCGTGAGATTACAAATTTTAATTCTATCCTTTGATGGTAAATTCTATAGAGGTTGTGGGATAGATGGTACCCTGAAAAACGCTTTATGGGAATGTCCACAATTTTCACATACATGGGAAGAAACATATTCGATAATTGAAAAGCTTTTTGGTTCCCCTATGCCTAGAAATCTGTAAAAGGCATTACTAGGATTACCAATACTAAAGGTGTCAAAAGACTCACATCTTTTAATAACTAATTTTCTTAGCTACCAGAAGCATTCTAGCCAAAAACTGGAAATCTGATATACCTACAATAGAAGACGTAAAGAGAAAAATTCCATACATACACATAATGTCTATGATTTCAGCAGTCATAGATGAAAACTTCAGAAATGGGACATTTACAGCCACATTAAATTCCCTGAACGTGTAAAACCATAGCCCAAAACGTAACCCACAAGACTTGCAGCTATTAAATTGGGCCCGTAAAGTAAGCTCTTTTCCCCCGCTCAAAAGCAGGGACAGAGAGAACAGCTACAAGCCGCAGCAGCCTATGCAATCAGAAGCACACACCTTAAAGACGCACACCAGCACACTAAAAACGAAACTAATAACACATGGCAAGTACAAAGAATCGCAATGATTTTATATCTAGAGGTAATGCTTTAGCTGACCGGGTAGCAAACAGCTGCAACTGTCATTTTGCATCAGAAATTTAAAATCACACTGCCAGACATACATACAAAGATGTATGCAGTGTCTACAGAATAACTCTACAGTACCTAACAAAGCATTACATGATCATTTGCCTCCACCCACAGCTCCATTCACCCATTTACAAATTGATTTTACTCATATCCCAAAGACAGGATCAAAGCAATTGTACCTGTTGGTGATAGTAGACCAGTTCTCACGGTGGCCTGAGGCTTTTGTAACACAAAGAGAGGATGCTAAGACGGTAGCTAAAATATTAACTACTGAAATAATACTGAGATATGGATGCCCATTGCAAATTAATTCTGATAATGGACCAGCCTTTTCTTAGTGCAGTAATTAAGGAACTGGTACAATGGCTACATATAACCTGGAAATTCCATATCCCTTACCATCCTCAGAGTTCAGTCATAGTGGAAAGAATGAACCGCACTATTAAGGAAAAACTTACAAAGGCCACTGCAGGTACATGGGTGAACTGGCAGAAATACTTACCTTCCATTCTAGCAGAAATTAGGATGACTCCTAATAGGTCCACTAAATTGTCCCCTTTTGAGATTCTAATGGGAAGACCATTTCCAACTCCTTGGGTAAAAGGCCCACTTGTAATTATGTCTGGTGATCTTGATCTTATAAGAGAACAATATGTGCAACAATTGATTGATAAATTGAATGGCATCTATGGTGATGTGTCTTCTCGCTTTCCTTTACCCTCACAGGAACCAACACATCCGTTCCAGCCAGGTGACCTCGTCTGTGTCCGACAACTGAACAGAGCAAAGAAGGGAGGCTTCCCATTCGTACCACCGACTACCGTTGTAGCAGTAACCAGGACTGCCATCCTCACTGACTCACAGGACATCTGGATCCACGCATCACGTCTGAAGCTGTGTCCAAAGAGGGGTGAAGCAGGTGACAAAGTCCCCGTGAAAGCGATTGAAGACAGCGAAAATAAAAATGTCAAATCTACTCCTGCATCCACAGAATGCATAGAAGAACTTTCTTCTTTTGATGGGCATTATGCTCCTGATTTATTTGCCCTTATGGACATTTCTTAATTGCCATTATAACCCAGACAAACTGGGACCATTAAAGTCTGTTTGTGGTAAACACAATAACACTCACACCAATACTAGTTCACCTCATAGGCACAAGAGATCCACACGTGGTAACACAATTATAAAAAATCATCCCTGGGAACGCAATACATTTTCCATAATGTTACAAGGATATGCACACGTCTCTACACATGGGTAAATGTGTATGCCCCTATTTGACCTTTCAACAGAAAACTTCACCCAGAGTCACATATATTACAATGGCAGTACACAACCCCGCAAAAGGAATTTCTTTACTTATGTACGGTCGGCCACACCACTTAACTCTATATGGGTGCAACACCTCATACGCACGTACTTCCCATTAAAATATAATAAGAGTGTATTATTTTGTTAACCCACACTAACCCAGGGTATAACAGTTTTAGGGCCCTAGGAAAAGGTAAACACTTATTTTTTATAGGATATCCTCTGGTTCCTCCCTTTCTGACCTGTACAAGCGTTGTTCACCTTGGAGCTGTAGTGGTCCCGGATGTCCCTACTTATTTTCTCTTTTACATAATATAGCAATTAATGGTACTGGTTGTAGCAACACTAATGGATCCGTGTCTAATCTCTTCCATCTTATGCCACCTTCTCCAGCCACGGATGTTTACTTTATCTGTGGCGGGAACTCCTATCGATGGCTGCCCCCTAATTGGGTGGGCAGTTGTTATTTAGGTCAAGTAATCCCATATAAATACACAACCCCAACACTTCCACAAGGCCGCATTAGGAACATGAGGCATATAGAGCAGAAGAGCGAGTGGAAAATATTCCTAGACACCCTAGGTATAACCTTCCCACATGCAGGCGTAGGGAAACTACAGGTAGAACTATCCTTTCTCTACTAGTACAGAAGGCCTTGAATAGCTCTGCTGAAGCAATTGAGAAACGAAACCAGGAGCAGGTGCAAATTTAGAATGGTCGCTTTGCAGAATAGAATGGCTTTAGATTATGTTTTAGCTTCCAAAGGCGGTGTGTGTGCTTTAATAGGTAAATAATGTTGTTCTTATATTGATGATAATTCTGTTTGCTCTGTGTCAATGCTTCACTTGTATTCCTTTGTGTTTTTTTACATGCTGCAAGGCTTTATTCCTAAGAATTTTCAGCCCAATACTGTGACTTAACACTACCTAGTCACAGGTATATCTCATGCACTGATACCCTTGAGGGTCTATAGCCTTCCGGTGTCTCAGTCTGCTTCCTATCATATATATGCACCACTGCTTACATCCCAAATAAAGATCACGTTGTGATCTAAGAGGGGGATGAAGGGGTTAACATATTCTGCTGATGAAGGGGTTAACGTATTTTGCTGACATATTCACATGAGATATAGCCTAACCATAAAAACACATTCTTGTCCTTGGGACATCTTGTGACCTTACTAAAACACAAACATTTCTAGTTGTTCTAAGAAACAGAAAACACCTGATTATCCGTCCTTGTACTGACTAACGTCTACCGTGTAACCAGCCTCTAATATCTGCCTTTTTTAGCAAGTATATAACCTATGTTATGAAGTAGCAATAAACGAGTTGTACTGAGAATCACTGTGTGTGTGTGTTATTTTCCAGTGCAGCTCCCGGAATTCTGACAAAGGCCTGATTTCCAAGCTACCAACTAAACATCAGGAAGCCTCAACACATGGTAAGAGCGAGAAAATAACACTGACTTGAAAACGTGACCTGCGCCCCCGCATATCTTTTGATCTGTCAAGCCCATAAGTGTTACGTTATTATTATAAAATTGCTATTAAATTGCAACAAATTCACTGGCGTTCAAACCCGTAAACCGCAAATGGAGCCAAAAAGCCAATGGTACTAGAGAGGACCCGCAAAGGGGTTAAACTCCTATCTGTAGCACTGTAAATGCAAATATACACACACTACTGTACTTAATATTAAAGGGAAAGTGATGTTAGGTATTAGAACAACATTCTCAAGCTCCCAAATCAGCAATATAAAATACTGTTTTTTCTGTGTAGTTTCCGTGTTATATTGATCTTGGCAATCAATCTGTTAATACATATAATGGAACTCGCATTTACTAGAATATCATATTTACTGATTTATTAATATTGCATTATTTCTAGAATGTGGGTCTGATCGAAACTCGTAAATGAAACCCATAAGACTTTGAAATCCAACCCGCATTTTTCAGTGATGTCATGCTGATGATCTCTTTTGCCATTGGCTACCTCTAAACCCATAACTACGGGTTTGACTAATTGATCATGATCTTGCCACACATGCAACGTGCGCAAGAATGGTTTACGGTTTGTGTCTCTGGCCCGTAGCTCGCAGAATGGTCTAATTTAATACATCTGTAACGCGGCCAAATTTTAAGCCTGCAACGGTTGCGGGTGTCCTGTAGTGGTTACGGGCTTTGAATTTAATGCGGCTAATGGGCTCTGAAAATAGACTGGAAAAAATAGAACAATAACAGAATTTAACTGGCATAAAAAAAGAAGATTTCCCAAGTTTATTAGAGAATTTCTTACCATGATCCCCTTCCCCTTCTTTTCTGGTGTTGTTTGATTTTAGTCTTGACTTTTGTTTGTTTTGTTTTTATTTGTGTGTTTGTTTGTACTTTTAATATTATCGTTTAAGTTGCTTAACTGACTTATAGAAAAGGCTCTAGAAAGAAGAAGTGTGGATGTGGAAATGCACCGTTTATTTTCTACACATAATGTATATATTTTTCTTTGGCTTTATTAATGTTAGAATTAAAAAAAATAAGGAAAAGTTACAAGGAGAAGATTGTGGTACTGTATGGCACTTGTGTTCCAATAAAAATATTTAAAAAAACACACTCTTTTAGTTTATAATCTTAATGAAGCAAATCTAGGGGTATCAGATATTGAAAGGGATTTTGGAGTGCTTGTGGACAACCACCTAGGTAGCAGTGCTCAATGCCAAGCAGCAGCTGCAAAGGCAAATAAAATATTAATATATATTAAGAAGGGTATAGAAGCCAGGGAAGCAAATATACTGTAATTGTGCCACTATACAAATCCCTAGTACACCCTCATTTGGAATATGGAGTACAATTTTGGTCAGCACTGCATAAAAAGGACATTTTAGAGCTGGAAAAAAAGGACAGAGAAGGGCATCAAAACTAATAAGGGGAATGGAGGGGCTAAGTTATGCTAATCAAATTAAACTTATTTTTGTTTTTAGAAGTAAAAAGATTTCACCTTAACGAAAGAAAAGCGTTTTTTCACAGTAAGGGTGGTTAATCTGTGGAATTCTCTACCAAAGGAGGTGGTGACAGCAAATTCAATAGATAACTTTAAAAATGGATTGGATATATTTTTTTATAAAAAGGGCATTCAGTTTATCCTGGATAATTAGAAAGGAAGGGAGCCCTCTTCTGAATCAATTAACAATTAACAATTAATCCACATATTGCAGATCAGAGGATATTTAAAAAGGTTGAACTTGATGGACTAAAAGTATTTTTTCAACCTAAATTACTATGTACAGTTGTACTCAAAAGTTTGCATACACTGGCAGAAATTGTGAAATGTTGGCATTTACAGTATTTTGAAAATATGACTGATCATAAGTAGCGAGTTTCCAGTCTTGTAGGGTGCTTTGGGATAAAGCACTTTCTGCTAAGATTCTAAGCTCAAAACAGGGCCCTTCAACTTTTAAATTTGTTAAACTTGTATTTCCCTTGTTCTTATCCCCTGTGCAACGCTACGGAATATTTTGGTGAAATACAAATAAAAGATAATAATAATAAAATAAAAAAAATCATGCAAAAAATATATATTTTATTGAAGCATAGTGATCATAAGAAGCCAATTACTATCACATGGTTGTTTGGCTTCTTTTTAAATCATAATTTTAACAGAAATCACCCAAACGGCCCTGATCAAAAGTTTGCATACCCTTAGTTCTTAATACTGTGTATTGCCCCTATTAGCATCAATGACAGTGTGCAGTCTTTTGCAATAGTTGTCTATGAAGCCCCTAATATCTTGCAGGTGGTATAGCTACCCATTCATCTTGGCAAAATCCCTCCAGGTCATGCAAAGTCTTTGGTCGTCTTGCATGAACCACATGTTTGTGATCTCCCCAGAGTGGCTCGATGTTATTAAGGTCAGGAGACTGTGATTGCCACTCCAGAAACTTCTACTTTTTCTGCTGTAACCACTGGATGGTCAACTTAGCCTTGTGCTTAGTGTCATTGTCATGCTGGAAAGTCCAAGAGCGTCCCATGTGCAGCCCTTGTGCAGAAGAGTGCATATTGTCTGCCAGTATTTTCTGATAACATGCTGCATCCATCTTGCCATCAATTTTCAAAAGATTCTCTGTGCCTTTAGAGCTCTCACTCCCCCCCCCCCAAAAAAAAAAACCCATCAGTAAGCCACCACCATGCTTCACAGTGGGGATGGTATTCTTTTCACTATAGGCCTTGTTGACCCCTCTCCAAACATAGCGCTTATGGTTGTGACCATAAAGTTATTTTTTAGTCTCGTCACTTCAAATTACAATGTGCCAGAAGCTGTGAGGCGTGTCAAGGTGTTGTTGGGCATATTGTAACTGTTTTTTTTTTGTAGCATTGGAGCAGTAAATGCTTCTTTCTGGCATCTCAATCATGCAGATCATTTTTGTTCAAGTGTTGTCATATTTAGCTCCTTGAAGCAACTTCGCCATCTTTTTCCAGATTAGCCTGTATTTCTCCTGAGGTTACCTGTGGGTTTTTCTTTGCAATCCGAACAATTCTTCTGGCAGTTGTGGTTAAAATCTTTCTTAGTCTACCTGACCTTGGCTTGGTATCAAGTGATTCCCAAATGTTCCACTTGTTAATAAGTGATTGAACAGTACTGACTGGCATTTTCAAGGCTTTGGATATCTTTTGATATCCTTTTTTATCTTTATGAAGTTCCATTACCTTGTTACACAGATCTTTTGACAGTTATTTTCTGCTCCCCATGGCTCAGTATCTAGCCTGTTCAGTGCATCCACACGAGGGCTAACAAACTCATTGACTATTTATACACAAACACTAATTGCAATTTAAAAAGCCACAGGTGTGGGAAATTAACTTTTAATTGCCATTTAAACCTGTGTGTGTCACCTTCAAGGACAAACATTCAAGGATATGTAAACTTTTGATCAGGGCCATTTGGGTTATTTATGGTCTAAAAAGGAGCCAAATAACTATGTGGTAATAGATGGCTTCATAAGATCACTATCCTTCAATAAAATACATTTTCTTTGCATGATCAGTCATATTTTCAAAATAAATGTCAAAATGTTCACAATTTCTGCCAGGGTATGTAAACTTTTGAGCACAACAGTAACTATGTAACTATTCATATAAAAGTAATAAACAAGAGCTTGCAATTTTATTAACATTATGAAATGTATTTAAGTGTAGTTAAGTGAAATGGCTCCTAAAATAGTTCCCGGGTCTAGCTCGGGAATTTTATTGCACTAATATTTTTAAACCAATTTCTTTTTGAGATTAAGAACATCAACTATCTTTATTCCTCACTTTTTTTATTTACAAGTTAGTACTTTTACATGATTCATTACTCTGGAGCTTTCCCTAGGCAAATCTGCTTCCAATACTGATTGCATAACATCATCTGAAAAGCATTACAGCCCTGTTAAACATCTGGCCTTTCTAATGCTAAGACTGCATATTGCACTTTGTGGGGCAGATACAGAGGTGTTTATATTTTTTTAGCTTCAGATTCCTTTTAAAGTAACATATAAAGCCTACACTTTTTTTTAAACAAGGGTCGATTAAAGGCTGCAACTATGCTTTTTAACTTTTAGTGACAAATTTCCATTATCAAGTCAAGTAATTCAAAGGATCATACTATAAATATGACATTTTAATGACCGTTTAATTCACATCTTCCCTAAATTGCTCCAATATTTAGCAAACATGTTAGGAATACCTGCAGAGTGCAGAAACTGGTTTCTTATATTAGATATAAAATAACAAATTTCCAGGACTTTCTTCTTATGCATGATTTTTTTTTCTTTTCAATTTGTATCCGAATCAACAATAAAAAAAGTACAATCTTTAGCGCTATTTTTGGTTCGGGAATCATTATGTGTCAACGATTAACAAAATGTACAAGGGATATTGGTTTTACAAAGCACGCAGTTTGTTTTCCTGAACTGTTATAAAGCTTCCCATCTGAATTCAATGTTCTGCCAGATGTTCTCTTGGGTAATATGTTGAGCCAGCATTATTCTCTACGCCCATCAAGTATCAGAGACAGAATGTTTAATATCATGTCAAATGAAAGCTCTATTAAGAACTAGACTAGTGTCCTCACTACAGATCCAAACAACAAGCAGGCTCTTGTGTGTCCAGAGAGCAAGTTGTTCTTTATTTGTCTTGGATCCAGTGCTTTTCAGTAAAAAAATGACTGTAATTCCCACTCTTTCCGTCTATATTAATGTGGACTATTTTCCCATTACTCTAAGAAGTTGTCTAATAAACAGTATTCATACAATTGGTTATTACATCAATAGATGCATTATACGCTTTCAAGATGACATTAGTAAAGTGCAGGGTTCACACTATACAAGGAACCTATTGTAACATGATGAAATTATTAAAATGGATATGTACTATTTCCTAAAAGCTGCACAAATAGCTTCTCAGATATACTTGGCACACACATGTTCACACATGAAATAAAGGCCTAGCAGTCAAAATAGCCAATTGTGTACTATTTAAAATGTATAAAAAATGTGTTTAAAATGTAACTTAATGCAGGGATATGTTGTGACTGCAATGTTGGTCCTGTTTTATTGATTGATAATACTTTCACAATGTCTCTGGACAACTCATTCAGTTTATAGCCTACATGAATGCCTTTGACATCCCATGGAAAGTGAAAAATAAATTGACAGACTCCTGAAAAGATTGGCCAGAGTGCAAGTTCAAATTCATATTTATTAAGTGGGATCATTGAACACAGGTTTTTTTAATAAACAATAAAGACATTGATTTGCAGGTGCAGATCTAGGCAGGAAGACATCTGGTGTTAAAATAAATTGTGTAAACCCACAGGGTCATGTATAAGGGCAAACTATTACTCTCCCACCAAGCAGTGAAAAACATCAGATAAGCAATATATTGTAGTTAGGAACAGAAAAACACCAACATTATTTAGTCGGGAATACAATTTGAAGGCTGGCAATGCTTTTTCCACCCCTCTCCCTCTCCTGTACCTCCTTTCCCCCTCTCCCTTTCCCTCCCCTGTGTCACATTTCCCCCTCTCTCCCTCTCCTGTTCCTCCTTTACCCCTCTCCATTCCTCCATGTCCCTTTCTGCTTCTCCCTCCCCCTCATGTCTCCTTTCCCCCCTCCTCCCTCTCTTGTGTTTCCATTCCCCCTCCTCTCCCTCCCTTGTCTCTCCATTCCCCTTCCTCTCCTTCCCTTGTCTCCATTCCCACTCCTCTCACTCCCTTGTCTCCATTACCCCTCATCTTCCTCCCTTGTGTCTCCTTTCTCCCTCCTCTCCCTCCCTGTGTCTCTTACCTGGTTCCAAACCCTGCCAGCAGCGCCGCACTCACGTCTTCTCCTTCTCTTCAGCTCCCGTCCTTCGGTGAGAACTACTTTCTGGATCAAGCCACGAACTGTTCATGCGCAACCCGCCTTCATGATGCGTGGTTTAATCCAGAAAGTAGTTCCAGCTGAAGAACGGGAGCCGCAGAGGAGGAGAAGATGGTGAGTATGGGCCGCAAGCTACTGGCAGGGTTTTGAACCAGGTGCAAGCTACTGGCAGGGTTTCCAGGTAAGCTGGGGCGCTGGGGGAGGCAGAGGGGGAGATGAGAGAGAGGCAGAGGGGGAGATGAGAAGAGGCAGGGGGGGGATGCGAGAGAGGCAGATAGGGAGATGAGAGAGAGGCAGAGGGGGATGACTGATCATGCAAAAAAAATGTATTTTGTTTAAGGATAGCTATCATATGAAGCCATTTATTATCACATAGTTGTTTGGCTCCTTTTTAAATCATAATGTTTACATACCCTTAGTTCTTAATACAGTGTATTGCCCCCTTTAACATCAATGACAGCATGCAGTCTTTTGTAAAAGTTGTCTATGAGGCCCCTAATTCTTGCAGGTGGTATAGTTGCCCATTTGTCTTGGCAAAATGCCTCCAGGTCAAAGTCTTTGGTCGTCTTGCATGAACCACCATGCTTCACAGTGGGGATGGTACTCTTTTCACTATAGGCCTTGTTGACTCCTCTCCAAACATAGCACTTATAAAGCTCTAGTTTGGTCTCATCACTCCAAATTACAGTGTGCCAGAAGCTTTGAGGCGTGTCACTGTGTTGTCGGGCATATTGTAACCGGACATTTTTGTGGCATTGGCGCAGTAAAGGCTTCTTTCTGGCAAAAATGACCATGCAGTTCATTTTTGTTCAAGTATCGTTGTATTGTGCTCCTTGACACAACCACACCATCTTTTTCCAGAGCAGCCTGCATTTCTCCTGAGTTAACCAGTGGGATTTTCTTTGTATTCCGAACAATTCTTCTGGCAGTTGTGGCTGAAATATTTTTTGTTCTACCTGACCTTGGCTTGGTATCAAGAGATCCCTGAATTTTCCACTTCTTAATAAGGTATTGAACAGTACTGACTGGCATTTTCAATGCTTTGGATACCTTTGTATATCCTTTTCCATCTTTATGAAGTTCCATTAACTTGTTGCAGGTCTTTTGATAGTTATTTTCTGCTCCCTAAGGCACAGTACATACTCTGTTCATCCACATGAGAGCTAACAAATGTATTGACTATTAATACACAGACACTAACAAACATTCAAGGGTATACAAACTTTTGATCAGGGCCATTTGGGTGATTTCTGTTGACATTATGATTTAAAAAGGAGCCAAACAACTATGATAATAAATTGCTTCATATGATCATTATCCTTCAGTCATATTTTCAAAATAAATGCCAACATTTCACTATTTCTGCCAGGTTATGCAAAATTTGGAGCACAACTATATATATATATATATATATATATATATATATATATATATATATATAGTAAATAAATTATACATTTGCATTCACATTTGAATATCTAAAATAAGTAAAAAAACTTGAAGAAATATATGAAACCCACCCAGAAACTCACTGTTTTGATGTTAAAAGACAACAATCGTTTTCACAATATCTATGTTAAATCCTGTTAGTTAGGCCTTATCTGTATAAGGAATGTATTAACTAAAAAGGAGATCATTGTTATATGCCATGACCTTTTATATGTTATCTGTATACCTGACATTTCTACAGATCCCCTAATATGTAGAAGTAAGGGCTCAAGATCTAGGGCAAACAGGATGGGAGAGATGGAACTGCCCTGTCCATGCCATTGTAAATAGAGAATGGTGTAATTAGGCATCCAGGAGTTTTATTTGTGTTGTTGTGTATTTATATAGACTTCTGATGCTATGTAAAATCTTATCACCCAGTCCAAAGGAATATAAAGTAGTAAAAAGCAAACTACCAGGTAGTAAACAGGTGGTTAATACTCCTTGTATTACCAGCTATCTTACAAAGGGGACAAATCCCACTTCGCCTGGGTGAATCAGTCTAGGGATATATATGTTTAGAAAATATTTTTAACATCTGAATTCAAAAGAAATAGCTTGTTCATTTCCAGACTCTGTTGCTTCCTTATCCTCTTTGGGAATTAGGGTGATATCAGCTTTTTAGGCTAAGTGAGTGATCATCCAGTTACATTTTAGATAAAGTGGGAGAGGAGCAGGAGTTGTTTGTTCACTGTGGGTTTAAAATTTAAAGTGAAAAATAAAATTGAGAAAAATATTTTCTACTTTCATTTGGGTTGTGTGTCAAATATCACATGAAGTCTTAAAGGGAAATCATACTATTTTAAGTACACAAACCTCTTCATTTGGAGACCAGAAGTGCCCTCCCCCCCCTCCCGCCCCTTCCGCTCTTACAGCTGAAGATTTTGCAAAATACTTTAATAGTAAAAATGAAAATATTCATAATGAACTCTCCTCTCAACGCGGCCATATCACACCTTCTCCTCAAAAAACAAACAGCAGTCTGCCCTCACCCTTTCCCAAA
Organism: Discoglossus pictus; assembly: GCA_027410445.1. Lineage (NCBI taxonomy): Eukaryota > Metazoa > Chordata > Amphibia > Anura > Alytidae > Discoglossus > Discoglossus pictus. The sequence goes on along the minus strand of CM050168.1, from coordinate 252,692,344 downwards.
CCTATTGCCACTATAAACTCCTTTAACCCTGTATCTGAGGATGAAGTTGCTAACCTTCTATCAACCTCTCGTCTCACAACTTGTCCACATGATCCCCCCCTCACAGCTGATCCCCCCCCTCTCTACCACACTTATCCCAGCTCTCACACATCTATTCAACCTTTCCTTAGACACTGGCAAGTTTCCATCACCTTTGAAACAAGCCACAATTACACCCATTCTTAAGAAACCCACATCTGATCCAGCTTCTCCATCTAATTACCGCCCTATCTCTCTACTTCCCTTGGCTTCTAAACTACTTGAGCGTGTCGTCTACACTCGCCTTACACAATTCATTTCCTCCAACTCCCTCCTTGATCCCTTCCAGTCTGGCTTCCGGCCCCAACACTCTACAGAGACAGCTCTCACAAAAGTTACTAATGACCTGCTCAACGCCAAATCAAAGGGTCATTTCTCTATCCTAATTCTCCTGGATCTCTCTGCTGCTTTTGACACAGTTGATCATCCTCTTCTTGTCCAAATTCTCCACTCTCTTGGCATCCGTGACACTGCTCTCTCTTGGTTCACATCTTATCTAGAAAATCGAACATTTAGTGTCTCCTTCTCTGGCACCTCTTCATCTCCTCGCCCTCTAACTGTCGGTGTACCCCAAGGCTCAGTCCTAGGCCCCCTCCTTTTCTCCATCTACACATCCTCCCTTGGTGCCCTTATACAATCTTTTGGATTTCAGTATCATCTATATGCTGATGACACCCAAATCTACATCTCTGCACCTGAACTATCCCCCTCTCTGCTAGCTCATGTTGCCAATTGCCTCTCGAGCATATCCTCATGGATGTCTGCCCGTCAACTCAAACTCAACATGTCTAAGACAGAGCTCCTTATTTTTCCACCCTCTACTACAGCTTTCGCTCCACAAATATCTCTCACTGTTGACAATGCCATCATCACTCCCACCTCTCAGGCCCGCTGTCTTGGGGTCCTACTAGACCCTTCCCTCTCTTTCATTCCCCACATCCAATCACTCACAAAATCTTGTCACTTTCACCTAAAAAACATATCCAAAATACGCCACTACCTCACACAAGACACAACTAAAATTCTTATTCACGCTCTCATCATATCTCGCCTCGATTATTGCAACTCTCTCCTTGCTGGCCTTCCTATCACCCATCTGTCTCCACTCCAATCCATTTTGAATGCATCCGCTAGACTCATCTACCATACTAAACGATCAGTGTCTGCAGCACCTCTCTGTCAGGCACTCCACTGGCTTCCCATAGCGTCTAGAATACAATTCAAAATCATGACCCTAACATATAAAGCCCTCCACAATAGTGCCCCCTCCTACATCTCTGCTCTCATCCCAAAAACACTCCCACCCGCCCTCTTCGCTCTGCTAATGACCTTCTTCTCTTCTCCTCTCTCATCACCTCCTCTCACTCCCGTCTTCAAGACTTTTCACGTGCTGCCCTATTCTTGGAATCTTTACCCTCGCACCACCAGACTATCGGCCTGCCTCAGATCCCCTTCAAAATCTCTTTAAAAACACATCTATTCAAAAAGCATATCATCTTTAGCCTCTTCACTCACTATGCATCTCTCACTCTCCTGTACCTCACCATACCCTTTAGAATGTAAGTCTTGCGAGTTTTAATCCTTGTGAGGTGCTTTAGGGAAAGCACAGTGTATATCAGATTGAAAGCTCAATAACAGAGTCTCTCCATTATTTTCATTGTGGGTATCGTTTATACTTGTACCTAACCCCTGTATTGCCGCTACGGAATATGTTGGCGCGTTATAAATAAAGGATAATAATAATAATAATAATAGCTGTTCTTTGGTTTGCTGGTTATTTATTGTATGAGGATTTAGCAATAATTGTGCCCCTTATTACAGCCTTATGGGCTTCCTACAGGAGTACCAGCTTACTGGATGGAGGATTGATTATGAGAAAAGAATCCTGTAATTTCCTCCTACAGAAATCTTGTATTCTGTTAGAGAGAGTACTAAGTATTAAGTCTCCAGGGCTGGGAGGGGGGGTGATTAGGTGAACTAATAAACACAGAAATGGGTGAGTAGTCTGACCATGTTAAGTTTCCAATGCTGGGATCATGTAGGCTAGAGAAGAGGGTTTTGCCTGTGAGAATGAGTCAATCCTGGAGCACGGAGGAGAGTGGACAGGAATGGATCTACCCTTTTTGGAGCCCCTAGGCAGTGAAGTAATGGAGCCCCTGCGAGTGAGTACACAGGTATGCATGGGCCCCATTTTTACATATGCTGTGCATGTAAGTTTCCTTTTCCTGTTGTAACTCTCTTGTTCTAGTGGTTACCCCCTAGTAGCCAGTCTATTAACCTGCCAGTATTTGGTTTTTTTTTTAACCAGGAACTATTTTTTTTTAAAGTGGGAAGCACCTAGTTAGCCTAAAGGGTAATCCAGCCATGATTGTGGATGTAATTAGAATGTTTACTATGTGTAATTTATTATTATTGTTTATTATCATTTATTTGTAACGTGCCAACATATTCCATAGCGCTAGGTTGTTATATTCACTACACATCCAGGAGCTCTAAGCATTTACCATTTTTTTCTATTATTTTTTCTTCAGGGATATTTTTGTACCATAAAATTAAATAGTACAACCAGTGCAACAATACAAGCAAGTAAAGGTACAACATTTGTCCAGCTTTTACACAAAGGGCGATATTCTATTGCCCAAATCATAAATGTATAAACACTTAAAATCACTCTTAATATTGCCACATATTCTTTTAGCTACTTGCAATCCGATTATGAGTTCCCCTGCTCACAATCACTACGGGCCAGCCGAAGACACACAAACGGCCTTAGAACTTAATTGGTTTTAGCACAGTTTGAACACTAAGAGCTCTAAATAATTAAAATTACACAAAATTAATATTATATTAGACCGATAGCTCTAGCTAGCAAATTAAGTCTGACCCCGCAACTGAAAAAAGTATCAAGTTTCTGTCAAAAATATTACGAGTACTAAATAGGACATGCAAGGGCTTTTTCAAACACTTTTTAGAGCTCTAGCAGCAATTAAACACACACTACTGTACTTTAAGCGCATTGGAAGGCAATTAAAAAATATTATTTTTAAATATTATTTTTGAGTAATATTGATCCCAGTATTCAAAGGGGTTATCACGTATCCTGAAACCCTACATGTACTAGAACAGATGATCTAATGCATTTCATAGAGTACTAGATTGCGAGCCCGATCAGCAAATATACTTACTATTAGCACTATTAATTTGTAGCCTCCCGATTGCTGATTACGTCTAACTTCCATGATGAGAGTCTCATTTAGTATTGGCTGTCTCTAAGAAGTAAATTACAGACTTGGTTAAATATTGTCTGATCATGTACTCACGCCTCCCATGAAATCCTACTTTAAAAGGGAGGATTGACGTGTTTAGGCTTAAGGAGGCAATTTGTGGGCTTGAGTCAATAGAATGGAAATGGAAACTTTCATTTGAATATGGCGAGGTTGAGAGTCGCAGGGAATGAAGGAATGATAGAAGCTAGGCTATACTGCACATTAAAATTGCACTTTGACAAAGTAATTCTAGTATATGGATTTTGCTAAATTTTGTCAATGAGCCAAGGGATAGAAGATCATAGAGCAGATACCCAGGTATGCAAGTTAAATAGGTGCATTTCAATGGAAGCCCATAGCTGGTTTCTTGTTCATTAAAAAGTGTAAGAAGTACCACTAACTGAGCAGCAATATAATATTTAGAGAAATCTGGGACTGATATGCCTCCCTTAGATTTGTACACAAACATTGTAGTTTTTTTGACTTACTATAATTCCATATAAACTATCTTAAGTTTACAAACAATATCTAGTCTATCTATGAAGTACTGAGGGGAGCAGGGTATTACTCCAGAAGTCATAATGGAGGCGTGAATCTTCACATCGCCATTAAGCAGCGATAAAGGCTTATAGTTCTTAAGCATAACAACAGTTTCAGCTTGTATTAGTTCTTCAGGGATTCCTAGACCGACTAAAATATAATTAAATACATTGACAAAATATGGGATTTGACCCATTTTTCATATAATTTATTGTTATTTTTTTATATATTTTAATTTTTTTTATTGTTTTTAGAAACAGACAACCAAAATAAAATACATACAGTAAAACAATACTTACATCTAAATCATACACAATCACCCACATACAAACCCCCCACCCACCCCTTGGCAATATTCTCATTATTTACAGAAGGAGGCAATGCCCGAAACCTATTATATAATTAAAGTAACTTCGCTAAAGGCAACAAATACAACAACAACAAAAATATCTATTAACAGAAAGGCCCGGCAAACAGTTCTTCGTCCCATCTTGCCCATTTCTTAACCACTGATAATCTTAACTTGGAATCAAAACTTAAATATTCCATTTCATACTGTTTATTCCTTTCCATAGTACTACAAATCTCATTCCATTTAGGCAATTCCCCACTTCTCCATCTCCGTACAATCCACCATTTAATTGCCATGAGAACCTGCACCACTATCCCAATTGTTTCACTAGACCATTCCCTTGGAAAGATATGTAATAGAAAAGCTTCTGGGTTTAAGGTAACTTCCTTACATCCCATACCCACCAACTTGGTGACACACCTTTCCAAAAGCCCTTTGATCTTAACACATTTCCACCACATGTGGCTTTGGGTGCCTATTTCCGAGCACCCTCTCCAACACAGCTCACTATATTTGCTTGGATCTATTTTAGACAGAAGCTCTGGAACTATGTACCATTTTTGTGTAATTTTAAAGTGGATTTCTCTGTAAGTTGTACAACTCAAGTTATCTTTTGTTAGCTGATACGCTTTTCCCCAGTCCTCCAAATTTTTCTTAATTCTAAAATCAGTTTCCCAGCTTTCCATGGCTACAGATTTTCCAGAACTTCTGTACTCGTCTAAAATTTTTAAGCATTTCGACACTGAACTCTTATTACTTGTTCTTAATGACAGGAATTTTTCGAGAGGTGTCAAATCCCTGACTGATCTTACATCAAAACCTTCTTTTGTTAATATCTTCTTAAGGGTCAGAAATTGCAGCCACATTGATATTGAGACCTCTTTCACTCTCCTCAGTTCCTCAAATTTAATAAAGCCCTCATTTCTGATTAAATCCTTAATTTTGTCAATACCCCATTTCCCCCACTCTACCTTATCTATTTCGGGGTGAATATCATAAATTACTTCCAGTGATGTTAATGGAGATGGAAAAGGGACCAACTTCATTTTTGAGTTCATTTTGAGCCAACTAGCCCAACATTGTTTCCCTATTCTGAACTCTATCTGAGTCTTAAAGTTGGACGATTTCTTATACCATAGAGCTTGCTGCAGAACTATTTTGGGGCTTAATGCTTCTTCTAACTGGACAAACTTGGGTCCTTCCACTCCTTCTGTCCATCTCAGAAAGTGGTACAATTTTAGAGCCTCTGCATACTTCGAGAGGTTGATTGCCCCTAATCCACCTTCTATATACTTTTTATTTACTTGGTCTTTACTGACTCTAACCCTATTTCCTTTATATATAAAATGATCTACCACTTTCTGAAATTTAGTAATACTTCCTCTGGATATAAATAGAGGGATTGCTCTTAAAACATAAGTAAGTTTTGGTAAAATGAACATCTTAACACATACGATTCTGCCTGACCAGGTTAGGTTTAGCCTCTCCCATGACTTGAGTAGTTTGCACACTGAAACAAAAGTTATTTCCAAGTTATTCTTTAACATGGAAGCAACACACGGAGTCAACTCTATTCCCAAATGTTCTATTTTATTCTGCTCCCATCTAAATGGGAATTTCTCTCGTAACAAGGTTTTAGTTTCTAAGTTCACATTTAGCCAGATAACCTCTGATTTGGAAGAATTAATTTTATAATATGATAGGCAACCAAAGGTTTTTAATTCCTTCATGAGATACACCAATGATTCTAGTGGCTCTGATAAGACTACAACTGCATCGTCTGCAAATAGAGTGATCTTCGATTCTATAGCTCCACATATGATTCCTCTTATCCTATCATTCTTCCTTATCATTTGAGCCAGCACTTCTATACACAAATTGAAGATCATTGGGGATAGCGGGCATCCTTGTCTCGTCCCATTGCTAATCTCAAACGATTCCGACTGAAAGTCTGTACCTTTTATGAAGGCTGAAGGGTTAGAGTATAGCGCCATAATCGCACTTGACCCGAATTTGCCCAATCCAATTTCTTCTAAAGTACACTTCCCAGTTGAGCCTATCGAAGGCTTTTTCCGCATCTAACCCTACTGCCACCAACTGGATTTTATTATCTTTAGCATGTGCCAATATATCGATAAGCTTTCGCAGATTATCTGTCCCTTGTCGGCCTTTAACAAAACCTGTTTGATCTGACTCAATTAACTGGTCTAAAAGAGGATTTAATCTTTGTGCTAGTATCTTTGAATATATTTTGATATCGATGTTAAGTAAAGAGATGGGCCTGTAGTTAGCACAATTTGCCAGATCTTTTCCCTCCTTCGGTATCATAATTATTGCTGCTTCTAATGTCTCTTTAGGAGCCCATCCTACGTCTTTAATTTTGTTAAATGCTTTTACCATATGAGCCCCCAATTCTGGTAAGAATTGTTTATAATACAGTATCGGGAACCCATCTGGTCCTGGGGATTTTTGGACATTTAAACCGGACACACAATTCTCGATTTCCTCCACTAAAATCTTCCCATTTAGTAGTTCCTTTTGCTCCTCGGAAATTTTTTTTAGATTCAACTTTTTAAACAAATCCTGTATTTGCCCTTTATCAGGTTTAACCCACCCTGGTTTCTTTTCCAGATTATACAAGGCACTATAATACTCCGCCGCAATTCTACCTATTTCAATAGGATCCTTTTTCATAATTCCTTTGGCATCGAGGAATTTCACTATCCTTTTGTTGCTCCGCTTTTTCCCAATAAGATCCACTAGTGATTTATTTGCTTTATTACCTAGATGATAATTTTTTTATTTTTAGCTCCTTTAACTTCTTATCTATTTGACTTTGTAAGATCATATTTTTCTGTGCTTGTATCTTATAGATCTGTTCCGTCAACATGTTATCCTGGCTTTTTTTGTTGGCATATGATAACTTGTAGAGTTCTAAATATAAATCATGCAGCGATTTCCTCCTGGCCCTCCTCTTCTTAATCATTCTTGTTTTCAGAATACCCCTCATATACGCTTTGTGCGCATTCCAAATACTTAAATCTGAGGTTATAGAGCCACTGTTAACTCTAAAGAACTCTTCAATTACTTCCTTAATTTCTTTTTTTTCTTCTATTGTATAAAATACTTCTGAGTTAATATTTTCTCTTTTTTTTCCATTGCTAGTCCCCCGACCTTGCAGTACTATTTTTACCAGGGCGTGTTCTGACCATGATATAACCCCTACCTCCACATCATCCACTTCTCTCCATGTCTCTATGTCAACCAGTATGAAATCAATCCTTGTGTATATACTATGTCTCTGAGAATAATAAGTATAGTCCCGGACATCAGGATTTTTTAGCCTCCAAGAGTCATATAGTTTGTATTTCAACAATATCTCATTAAATCTTCTAGACAATCTTTCCAGAGCCAAATCGCTTGTCCTTAAGCTCCTATCAATTTTTATGTCCAGGACCATATTCAGATCCCCACATATAATAAGCTTACCCACTTTTAGTTTGGAAATAATTTTTAAACACTTACTCAAAAAGCTTATTTGATTCGCATTCGGAGAATATAAATTTGCAATTGTAAATGACTGACCATTTACCTGTCCTAACCAAATGATAAATCTCCCTTCTCCATCATATTCTACATGATCCGTTACAATCACATTCTTATCATGAAACAAAATAGCAACCCCTCTAGCCTTTTTCCTGAAGCTAGACGAGAAACCCAACTCAAACTGTTTATATCCTATTCTAGGTTCTTTCCCCTTTACCCAGTGGGTTTCTTGTAGACAAATAACATCCAATTCTTCTTTTATAAATTGACGGAAGGCACAGTGCCGTTTGTTTAATAAGCCTCTAGCATTTTGCGATATCACTTTTAACATCAAAGTGACTTACTTGATAACCTCCGAGTCCCCTCCTTCCCTATCATACAATTTTTATTGCCTTCACTTCCCCTCCCCTTCCAACAGCATACAAACACCACACATACCGTTTCCTCCCGATGGCAAGAAAAACTTAATGCCATCTTTTAAGATGTCTGGTCCTCCGGGGCGGAGAAAAAAACTTCAAAAAGAGAGAGAAAAAAAAAAAAAGACCCCGGCAGAACCTTGGGAGTGCGCCCATTGCCCCCTCACCCTACTCCTAGAAGCACTCAACTACACATTAAGTGTTTCCTTTACGTCCAAAACTTTTAATTGACTCTACAATAGAATATTGAAACATTTCCCAAAATTGTCTCGGATAAGTAGTATATTTTATACATTTTCTTTTCCATTTTTTTTTTTTCCTTTCTCTTTATTCACCTACGTACTTCACTTTCACTTTCCAGTTTTACCGCCTCCATTGAAGTTGGGGCCTTTCCCATCCCTTCTCGTTTCTTCTTTTTCTATTTCGAAACCCCACATTTCCAAGCAATGCACACCTTCTGCGACGGACTTGATCACCTCAGTTTGGTTACCTTTAGTTATAATTAGTTTAACAGGGAACCCCCATTTATATAATACCTTTTCTTTTCTGAGCACTTTAGTGATAGAACTTAATTCTCTTCTTTTAGCTAAAGTTTCGCTTGAATAGTCTTGGTAAATTTCTACCTTTTCATAAGGGCTCTCAAACTGTCTTTTTTCTCTACTACATTTAATTATCCGTTCTTTGAAGGAGTAATTTTGTAATTTTACTATTACATCCTGCTCTCTTCGCCCTATCAGTCTCCTAGGTAATGGGAGCCTGTGTATCTTCTCAAACGTACCTTCCAGAGTGTTATCATTCCCTGTGATAGATTTAAAAAACTCATTCAAGTACTCCCCTAACTCATTGTCCAGGACTTTCCCTGAAATCCCCCTCAGCCTTAAATTATTCCGTCTAGAGAAATCTTCAATTCTACATAATTTGTTCTTGAGACTTACAACTTCATCCTCAAGCCTCCCAACTTTGGTCTCTAATCTCTAAAGATCCTCCACAAGCTTTTCTTGTTTGCCTTCCAGCTGGCCAATTCTCTCTAGTAACGCATTCACTGCTTTTGTATTCTCTGTAAGCTCTAATAGTATATCTTTCCTGATTCTGTTTTCAAAGTTATAAAACAACCTTTCCATTGCCTCTACAGTTAATGCTTCTGGTTGACCTGTGTTCAATCTATCGGGGAGGTCTACTATCTCTGATATCTCTGATATATTAACGTGTTCACTGTTTTCTGTGTCTGTTTGGGATATATTCGATTGAGAGCTAGATAAATTTACTTTCTAATTTATTGTTATGATGTCTGGGGGTTACAACGCATAGTTGACAGATGACAGAGTAGAATTGGTAAGTAGGGCTGGCCTTACTGGTGGTTGTCAGATAGTGCCTAATTAGAGGTGGGGAAGGGTTCTAAGCTCAGCCTTCCTGTAGGGCAGGAGGGGTGGGGGATTGACAGTCTTTTGCCTATCAGACATCTGATCAGTGTGTTGATTAGTTGTAAGGTGTGGTTTATTGGTGTTAACAATTGTTTTTAATTAGAGAGTGAAGGTACTATTAATCTGCAGGATGGTTCCATACCTTGGATTGATGGAAGAAGTGGCTGTCTGATTGGTGGATACATTAGTAAGTTATTGTCTTTGTTAGTATTTATTTGGTATTATTGGCATTCTGAGATTGTCTTGATAAGGTAGAATGGGGATTTGGGAATAAGTGGTTACTGTACTGTAATGTATCCTGAATGTATCCTCAAAGGTGTCGGTCTTCTCACAATAGTGTTTGAAGCTGGGCTTGGGTTATAGCTGGATGTCACCAGTTGAGAAGATAAATGATCATAGAAGTAACCATCAACATTATCATAACATAATAATCAACAATATAAAAATTAACTAGATAAAGCTATTCAACAACCTAAAGAGTTGGAGTCCTGTGTCTCCATAAATATTCTATTCAGGTTATATTTAGGGAAATAATTATGTTATGGAAAATATTAACCAGTTGCATAACATTTCTATTATATCATTCAGAGTTCTTGTGATAACAGGAATAGATTCATGATTACATCAAAGGTTACATCAAGGAGGATGGCACCTGATTAGGAGTAAGAATGTCTCTGAAACCAAGGAGTAAGATTGGTTGACCCCTCTTATGATACAGAGGAGTCAGAGGTAGCAGGGGAGTTGGGGGCGACCATGACCACTAACCGGAAGGCTGGTTATGTCTTTAGTTTCTCTAATTCTTGACTCTAGAAAGTTGAGAGGAGGGTTTGGTAATATACCAAGTTTTTTTAGGAAGCCATTTGTTTATAGATTATATGGACTATTAAATGGACCCAGGTATATTTGTAATACATTTCATTTTCATCTCTTTTGCAGCATTGTTAAATTGAGATGTTGGAAGATTTGTATTTCAGATTTTTCATATGTTGCAGTTTTTTCTCTGCATGCCTGGGTGGTCTGTTCTTTCATGTGAAAATAATGATGTCTGGCCACCACATCTCTTTGCATCTCTGATGGTTGGTGAGAAGATGTAAATTGTTGCATCTCAATCTGTTATTATTGTCCACTTGTTTTCTATCTTGTCCATCCTATGCTTTAGCACTTCAAAATCTGACATGTTGGCATCACTTGCCTCAATCCCCTCTCTAGCCTGGATTCTATCTTTGAGGTGTGTAATCATATAACTATGATCTCTTTTTTTATGTATTTTGTGTCAGTAATTGTTGCATCTTTAGGAATAGCTCATGGATGTCCTGTTTAGTGGACGGTTTAGTTGATTTGTCATGTATGAATTCAAAGTGGCTTCCAATGAGGGTTAATTATTGATTGTGGTTGTGTTGTGATAACTGGAGCTTTAATAGTCCAAAAGGACTTCCTGACATTGTATTCCTGGTCAGGAGGGTTGGAATTTTCGTTGCTCACTGTAAATCCACATGAAAAAGAGTTGTTGTGGTTATGGTAATATAGCTAAATGGCAATTTAACTTGTGAGGAAGAAAGATCTGTAGCTCATTGAAAGAGATAGTTACCTTTCTAATGTGGTTTATAGTGTCATTTCTTAAGGTAAAATTCAATATTATTCAGGATCTACTGAGTATGATGTAGTCGGTTTCACATGAGAAACCAGAGAATTTCTACATGCATGCTCAGGAGGTTCTTGGGTGCGTTAAAAAAATAGAGCCAATGCCTCTAAGCTGTTTGATCATAACCTATGTCCTGGTTCTGGAGCTCAGGAGGTTGTAAGAAACCTCCAATGTGGAGGAGAAAAAAATGGTGATCCTGGTAAGAGATATAAGCATATCTCTTCAAATCAATTTTGTAGCTGTAGAGGTTTATGTGCTCTTGGAGGGGTTAGTACTTCCAGTCAATTATTCAGAGACACTGATACTGTGTAGTGTTTATATCTGAGAGATTATAGGTATAATGTCTCAAATTGTCTGCTGGTTGAGGCTTAGCAAAGAGTTGTAAAATGTAATGCCATAGGGACACCATGTAATGCCATTCTCCAGTGGGAAATATGTGAGGTGAGAAGTGGATTTTTTCTGACGTAAACTGTCGCTTTTAGACCAAGAGAGCAGACTTTTGTAACCACTGTGATTTTAATATGCACTTAGTGCCCACTGATCCTGAGTTTCTTTTGTGTAGGGCCCTTCTGCAGTAGTGTAGATGGATTTTTTGACCCTGGTTTAGAGTGGCATTACGATGGAGTACTCCTTGTTGCTTGCTGGGAGTATGTAGGAGGCCTTGCAGTTGGGATTTCCCCTACTGTGATAGTCTGGGTGATCTGCTATGCTGTTTCTCCAAGGTTAGAAGAAGCTTTTGGGATCATAACAGCATTGGCTTCTGATCAAAAGCCTGAAGGACACTCCTCAAGCTGTTGTCGATCCACCCATATATCTCTCCACCATTGCTGGGTGCTTATGGAGCTGTGTCTTAGCTGTCCTCTGCATCTAGTTTTGACCTGAATATCTAATATTCTAAAGTTATGCTTCAGTATTACAGTTCCTACACTGGAACTTTGTGTCTGCTGGTTGATAGGAGATGGAATGGTCCAACTTGTCTCTAGTTATTTCCATGCCGACCACCATGAAAGCTTAAATCGCCCACTAGTGGGCGGTAAGGACCAGATTGACTGTATGAAAAAATGTCTGAACCACTTGACCCCTTATTACAAAGTTGTACAAAAAATGTAACATGAGTATATTACAATTAGGTACTTTGAAAGATAAATAAGTATGAATTTGGTTATATACTGTAATCTTTACTTTCAAGTCCCAATTTTTCCTGCAAATCTTTAATTTCAATAATCTGGTTGATTTTAATTAAATGGCAAAACTGAATTATATCTATTATATTCCAATGATTTAGTCTTATATTGTTTAATCCAGAAATAAAGGACGGATATTAATATTTATAACTATTCCAAAGTGTTTGTTTAAAATTATATAAGACTGAACATTTTAAAAGTATACAGTTATTGGGAATCCAAGCTAAATTAAATAAGGTCATAGGAGACCGTATAATATTATCAATTTCTATCCAAGGCAAAAGTTAATGACTGTTTTGTTATTGCACAAATTGTATGAATCTAGAACCTAAACAATAGTCTCTTAACTGTCATTTTAGATGTTCTTGCTTTTTATATTGCCAAACAAGCTGAAAAAAAAGATTTGCAATTGTATCTCTGTCATTATGTAGTGGGTAAAAAAGAATGTGGAAAAGGTGTTTTCCTTTCTAAAAATAAGTTCATGGAGTTTTTATGGATTTCAATACGTTACCTTTACCCTAAATCACTAATGAGGCTGTCAATGTACATTAATAATGAATATTAATTAGAAACAGAATTAGAGCCTCTGAGCCAAAGAGTGTGTATGTCTTATGTGTCTAGATATATAATATTTCAATTCTTTTTTTGGATTTCAACCTTCAAACCATTGTGATTTGTCCACCCCTGAAAAATAACAATTTAGCTGCATTTTCATGATATATCTTGATCAAACAGTAACTGGATGTTTTCTGAATTATTACACTCATGCAATGTCAGAACAAATTTCAATAAATAACTCCTCGCCAGACATGAATGAGTTCAAAAAATGTACTTCCTGTATTTTTGAGGACAAAGAAATCAACAGAGCAGAGAATCACAGCTTCAGCATTGAGACTGGGACAATTTCCAATGAAAGGCGATTCTTTCACTACATCAGACTCTGTTAGAAAACAACATGGATAGTAGATGAGACACATCATTCTTCTCTACAATCAAGCTTGCACACTATAGATCTGGCTTGTTCATTTTGCTGGGATCACCACCAGTCTTCAGGGTAAGTAAACAATGATCTAATTTAAAAAAAAAAAAGAAATGTGAACAAAAGACTTAATGTAGCTGTCTTAATGCAAAAATCAGGAATGCAGTAGATTATTTTAATATTTTACTTTGTTTGACTATAATTGTTTTACTTTACTTTTAGATTAACATACTTTATATTATTAATATTGTCTTTTCAGTTATGTTTACCATACGATCAAGTAGGGTAACGTTTACCGCCCAGAACAGTGACCCATCCCTAATACCACTTTAGCAAAGATTTCAGCTACTTTGTTCCAAATTTACTAAAGTTTGTACAAACATATTAATGTTTATGACAAGGTTGAAGAAGTACAATGCTTTGTCCAGTTAGAATTTAATTAAATCACAATAGTGTTATACTACTGGTTACTTGAAAATATTATTGTTGTTTATAGAGAAGTGGTTCTAGTTACAGGGATTCTTAGAGCATCTAAAACATGCATATATACAGCCTTATTAAATTGCCATTGGGCCAATTGAATAGGGCTCTATATAAGCACACAACATATTTTTTTTTACCAACGCTAAGTGCTTATATAGAGCCCTATTCAATTGTCCGAATCACAATTTAATAAAGCTGCTGATGTTTATATTCAGATAATGTATATTTTGTCAGCATTATTTACCTTGCCAATGATATGGAAAGTCATTTCTTAGTAGATAATAGTTATGACCTATTGCAAGTGTAGCAAATTAAGCCCCTATTCCATAGGAGGGCTGTACAGTGAGTTTTTTTTTACATTTTTTGGTGTGCACAAAACAAAAATAGCTAAACCCCTGAGGGAGAGAGGGGGAGGTAAACGAATGAGGTTAACTGTTTTTGGAGATTCATTTTCCAGCTGTGAAGAGACAAAATGGACTGTGTACTCCCCTACTCCAGAGAAGATGATGGGCGCTGCATAGGAAGCCTCTGAGAATCCCCTTGCTACCTGCTGCCCACCACTGATATGGAGGTTTCACTCATAGAGTCCATATCTGGTGGTTGAATACTGAACAGTGACACTTTTCCATACTTAACCCATTCAGTGCCAGAAGTTCAAGGCATTTTTATGTCCCAGAAAAAAAAGGCGTGTTTACTTGTTCTTACAAGTTTCCAAAGCAAAAAAGTAAAATGTACTAACATATCAATATTTATTTGAAAATGAATATGGGTCTACTAACAGTTCACTAATATCTGAAACTAACAGGTTTAGACAGAAAAAAAAGAGACAATTATCTTTATGTTTTTTAATTTTATATATTTTGACTGAGAACGCAATAATATTTCAAGCAAATTCCATCACACTTGATGTCCTGAATTAAACAAAATTCCTTTGAGTTTTGGAACAAAGTTCTTTATCATTTCTGAAACATAAAAAAAACAGTAATTTGAAAGCCATAAAGTAGTGAATGTGTGTTTTTATTTTTAAGAATTTACAGCCTTATTAAATTGCGATTTGGCCAATTGAAAAGGGCTCTATATAAGCACATAGCACATTCTTTTACAGAAGTTTTTAGTTAGTGAACTTCTATCCAAAACCAAGGTCTTCACTAACTAAAAACTTCTGTAAAAAAAAATATACTCTGTGCTTATATAGAGCCTTTTTTGATTGGCCAAATCACAATTTAATAAGGCTGTTAAATGTCAGCGGCATAATTTTCATGAAAACACTGATGCTTCATTCCTCTTCTACAATACATTAGAAAGTTTGCTATCTGGCTGTTAGTCATGGCATAGTATATACAATATTAAACGCATAAATTGCAGTAACAAAAAAATTATATAGGGTCAATCGAAACACAATTTTTCATGAAAATACAGTAATGTTTAAGTAACCTTTCTTTCATTACATAAAAGTACATTTCCCTTCAATGAACAGGAATAAAAATATCTGTATATTTTGTAAACAGATTTGTATATTGTCATGAACGATTTGGGGCCATGATGGGACCCCTTGCAACCCACAAGTAACTCTGTTAATGTCAGAGAGCTAGCCACAGACAAGGGGGCAGGGGAGGTTATGATCCCTGAGATCCTGCCAAACAGAGACACTGCAAATCATTTAAAGAGGGACCACATTCCTTATTGTGTGGAGAAATGGAGTCCCATGCCCAGACCATTGCTCCAGGTGAGAGGGGTTACTGTGCCCAGACTGCAGTGCAGGGAATGTGGGATACAGTGCTCAGGTCATGTGTCAACAAAGGGGGGTGAAGGCTCAGATTTCTAATGCTAGCCAGTACATACTGGCAATGCCTGCTTTTGTTCCAAAGAAAAATGACTATGCTCCTGGCCTAATAGCCAGGGATGAGTACTTGCCCTGGCCTGTTGAGGTTGTGCTGGCCAGAAATCCACAGGACTTTCCCCATGCTTTTAATTCTTCCCTGGAGTTGGTAGAGGGGAATAATGACAAGAATCTGCCATGCACACCCAGGATCAGGCCCGTGCTGGTGGAGGTCTGAAGAAATTATTTTCCACATTGGCCCAAATGGAGTTGGGTGGTCCTCTTGTTTCAGCCGGACAGATGGGGTTACTGCTCAGGATTGGGGGGCTTGTACCGGTATTTGACCCTTCAAGATGCCTGCTAGCCTGGATGTATCAAGTTCTATGGATTATAATAGGGGTTTACAGGATGCTATTTCCTGCCCACCCCACTACTTGTTACTTCCTGCAGCCACAGGAAAGGGGGGAACCACAGAATGCTTCTCCTGGGATGGTATCTAAGCGGCAGAAATGCTGGCATCCATCCGATTAAAGATGGACGCCGGGATTCTGCATTTTAAAATGGGGGCAAGCTGTCATGAACGATTTGGGGCCATGATGGGACCCCTTGCAACCCACAAGTAACTCTGCTATTTGGAATGCTGGCACGCTGGGTGTTAATGTCAAGAACTATTATAACACACCTGAAACTTGTGAAGACTGACTTGATTGTTTTTGTGTGTAGTATGGACCACAATAATTCATTTGGTGGTTACTAGATCATGTTATATGCACTGTAATAATGCATCTGTGATAGAAGTAGGCCCTAGGATGCTAGAATTATCTAAAAAATACTGCAGTAACTTATGTGACAAAGGATTAATCTTCTATAGAATCTTTATGGCCCTGCAATTAGCCACGTGTGAAGGCTATGGCTTTATTCATGAAAGGGGGAACTAGTTTTATGGCTCTGTAAGAAAGCCAGATGCCTCTATACATCTGGAAATCATGTGGGTAAGGGGGTAGCAAGCTATTTGCCTAGGAGGATGGGCTAGAACTGGGGGAAGGTCTGGTGTTTTGTGTAATCTTTCTGTGTTTATATATATATATCTGAAACAATAAAGAAGTGGCCAGTCTGACTTTGGACACACTAAACACAGGTGGTGTCAGAGTCTGCTTGTACTAATCCAAGGTACATGGTGTGTGATTCTTAGATCCTAAGAATAGAGGGTCTGATGGTGCCGGTCTCTGCAGTAATGATGCTGTCATCTGAAGTGTCTGGTGGTGTTGAGATCTGAAAAAAAAGTTGCGACCGTAGAGAGAGAGCGATTTGGGGTGAGCGTGGTCCCCCAAAGCTGGCGGTCGTGACATATATTTTATAACATAAAAAATTACTTTGATGAACCAGCCCCCCTTTTTGCCTTCCAGCTCTCTCTCCCTTTTCCCACTCCAGTCTCTCATCACTCTTTTTTTCACTTCCCTGTCTCTCTGCTCCCACCCCTCTTCTCCCTCTACTTTCTCTCCTCTCTTTCATTACATTTATAACTCTTATTTGCTAGATACAAATTGAACTTTGAAAAGGGCATGACTTATTTTACTACAGTTCACTACTGTTATTGGCGGCAACATGAAATACAGGTTTCTGGACATTGTAGCTGTCAAAACCATGGGACCTATGTGAATCGGTCCAGCCATAAATCGACTGCAGAAGTTTTTTTTCTCCATGTTACACCTTGATATTAATCTTTTGCTCCCCCACATTACAGCACCCATCTCACATCAATAAATTCTTCCTTTGCAGCAAGAGATTTTAGTGCAGGGCGTACCCAAACCAAGCTTTACGGATGAGAAACGGCTCTAGTAGCCAATAGAAAATTAGACCTTTTGATTGTTATAATTAGTAAAAACAAGTTCCATAACTGCGGCAAGGAACCGTAATACATACCTATAAATATATTATCTTTTAATTATTTTATATCATGACATTAAATATATGATACAATTGTATTTGTATCTTCACTATATGAAAATGAGTGCATTTTGTGTTACACATTGCTTTAGAGGCAACATGGTTTCCAGGCGTTTATTAATCCCATGAGTACTGGGTTGTGTGTTACCCGAGATGCTTTCTAATAAACTGACATAATAATAAATTATCATAATTTATAATTACACATATGTACATATTGGACTTTGTCGTACTTTGTTGTGAAGCAGTCACTCGTACCAGTTCTCTCTCAATGTTTTCAGGATGGGGGAATAGCTTAGTAAGGTAGGATTTTCTGTGCTACTACAGCACTCATAATTGCTGTTGCTGGGGTTAGCATAGGGCCCTATGTTATCGAGGTAGACTGAGGTTGTGTTGTAGAAAACATAACCACAAACCTGACATTTTACTCTGAGACCCAGTCATGATAATCATAACACAGAGGCCTCTGATTTTCTTTAGTTTATTTTTTACAAACACATGGATCAGTAAAAGAATAGTATTCAAAAATGCCTGCTGTTGACTGACTGAACACAAATATAAACAAAACACATCTTTTTATAATAATACATATAGAAAAATGGTACAGTCCATTATCACCCTTCTAGAAAAAAAAGATAAGTTCCACCAACACCCATGGCTAAGCCAGTAAGATATTATTTATATTCTGCAATCCAACAAAAAGGGGACATGTGATTATTATGCATCAACCATGCCTGATACATCACATTATCTGCACCAAACCTTTTATGTTGCAATCTCTGCACATAGGTCAAATTGTTGTTCGGCCTTGAGGACTACCGAAATACATTTTGTTTAGACTATATAATTTTTGACTGTCTCCTTAGATATCTGCAGAATCATGTAAAAGCAAAATTAACTGTTTAATACCTTATGTCCTGCTAAGTAAAAGTACTGGTTCAGAGCCAAATATCACAAATGCTACACAAGTGATAAATGCTATATATACACTAAAAATGTATGGATATTTGTATTTCCCTACAACAGTTGATACATTTAGTGCATGTGAAATGGCACTTTGCAGTGCTACAGTTGAGATATAATCTTTAATCATCTGCAGACTGTTACAATCATAAAATTGTTTTTCACTTTCAGATGTCCTGGGGAAATGTGAGAGAGACAAGCCTGTGTCAGCAGACTTTGGCTTTGTTATGGAAGAATGTGCTTCTTAAATGGAGGAGGAAGTGGCATACAGTCCTGGTTAGTATACATATAGTTTCTTCTCCTTACAAACTCGCATAAAGGTGCAAGAGTTTGTGAATTCTTTGATCTCAAAAAAAAGGTACATGGGCATGGACAAGTCATATTCGTTTAGAATAAATTGAAAAGTACTGTTTTTAAACATTACTAAAAGTTTTTGCTGCAAAGGTTAATACAATTTGTGGAAATACATCTTTGCAGCACTGTCATGACAACCATCTAACTCAGCTGGTGCCATGCTGACACACTTTAGAGTTTCTGAGAAGAATGCCCAAAACTTTATCACAAAAGGAGTTTACTAAAGGATAAAATGCACAGATTGTTTTATCTATGCTGTGCTTGTTTTATGCAAAAAAGTATTGATTTTGAAATATGCTAGTTGCTAGACACATACAGTGCCTTGCAAAAGTATTCACCCCCTTGACTTTTTACCTGTTTTGATACATTACAGCCTTAAGTTCAATGTTTTGTTAATCTGAATTTTATGTGAAGGATCAGAACACAATAGTCTAAGTTGGTGAAGTGAAATGAGAACAATATATACATAAAACATTTTTTTTAGAAATAGAAAACAGAAAATTGGCATGTGCGTATGTATTTACCCCCTTTGTTATGAAGCCCATAAAAAGCTCTGGTGCAACCAATTACTTCCAGAAGTCACATAATTAGTGAAATGATGTCCACCTGTGTGCAATCTAAGTGTCACATGATCTGTCATTACATATAAACACCTTTTTTGAAAGGCCCCAGAGGCTGCAACACCTAAGCAAGAGGCACTTGCCATGAAGACCAAGGAACTCTCCAAACAAGTAAGGGACAATGTTGTTGAGAAGTACAAGTCAGGGTTGGGTTATAAAAAAATATCCAAATCTTTGATAATCCCCAGGAGCACCATCAAATCTATCATAACCAAATGGAAAGAACATGGCACAACAGCAAACCTGCCAAGAGACGGCCGCCCACCAAAACTCACGGACCAGGCAAGGAGGGCATTAATCAGAGAGGCAGCACAGAGACCTAAGGTAACCCTGGAGGAGCTGCAGAGTTCCAGAGAAGAAACTGGAGTATCTGTACATAGGACGACAATAAGCCGTACGCTCCATAGAGTTGGGCTTTATGGCAGATTGGCATAAAAAAAGTCATTACTTTAATCTAAAAACAAAATGGCACGTTTTGAGTTTGCGAAAAGGCATGAGGGAGACTCCCAAAATGTATGGAGGAAGGTGCTCTTGTCTGATGAGACTAAAATGTAACTTTTCATCCATCAAAGAAAACGCTATGTCTGGCGCAAACCCAACACATCACATCACCCAAAGAACACCATTCCCACAGTGAAACATAGTGGTGGCAGCATCATCCTGCGGGGATGTTTTTCAGCAGCCATGACTGGGAAACTGGTCAGAGTTGAAGGAAAGATGGGCGGTGCTAAATACAGGGATATTCTTGAGCAAAACCTGTACCACTCTGTGCGTGTTTTGATGCTAGGATGGAGATTCACCTTCCAGCAGGACAATGACCCTAAACACACTGCTAAAGCAACACTTGAGTGGTATAAGGGGAAACATGTAAATGTGTTGGAATGGCCTAGTCAAAGCCCAGACCTTAATCCAATAGAAAATCTGTGGTCAGACTTAAAGATTGCTGATCACAAGTGCAAACCATCCAACTTGAAGGAGCTGGAGCAGTTTTGCAAGGAGGAATGGGCAAAAATCCCAGTGGTAAAATGTGGCAAGCTCATAGAGACTCATCCAAAGAGACTTGGAGCTGTGATCGCCACAAAAGGTGGCTCTACAAAGTATTGACTTTAGGGGGGTGAATAGTTATGCACATTTATTTACTTTTTCTGTTATTTTGTCCTATTTGTTGTTTGCTTCACAATAAAAAAAAAAAAACATCTTCAAAGTTGTGGGCATGTTCTGTAAATTAAATGATGCAAATCCTCAAACAATCCATGTTAATTCCTGGTTGTGAAGCAACAAAATATGAAAAATGCCAAGGGGGGTGAATACTTTTGCATGTTAGTTATTTAGGATTCTAATTTTACATGACTATTTACAAAATAACATTGTAATATTTTTTAATTGAAAATGAATAGCAGCTTGGAACAAAAGTTAACTTAGAATATTATTTGATAAGCAGTGACGGGTAGCAGCAGTATGTATGGATAGTAACAGAATTTGTTTAGAATTACTCCATATGCAGATATCAATGCTAAGATATCAATCGCATTAGAAACGTTTAAAAGCACCAGCACTGATTTACACTACACCTTTAGTAACTAGCTGGCTTGGCAGATGATCATGTGCAGATGAAGCAATACTCAGTGTTTTTAACCTTATGAGTTCAACAAACAATTTCTTATCTATTTTCCATTCAAGCCAATGGAGTTTTATGTTAAATTGTGATGTTGCAATGCACAATAAGTTACATTTTGTTCCATCTGTAGTTGTCAGCAGTTTTCAGAAGCAGCATGTTTGTGGACTGTAACCACATAATCTGCAAATCTGAATTATGTGTATTATAGTTTGGTATCTACATGGTTTATCTGATGAAAACAGTAATAAGCGTAACATTTTAAATAATTTGAGATATTATTTTGAAAATTCTGCATTTGAAATGATGTTCATTCTGCTTGAGTTTTACTTTAATCTTCCCAACAGTCATTTGATTTGGGATTGTCCTGTTTTGCACTGTTAAGAATTTGCTCCAGAATGGCTTTGGTTTTTTATTTGAATAAGTTAGCCCTGTCTGTCTGTAGTTTATCTTGCTGAGCGGCTCTATTTAGATGCAGTGATGCTGCAGCGAAATAGTTAAAGAGGCGCCATGGTCCAAGTTTATCTATATGGTCTTTTGAATAACTAAACTTGGTAATTGGCAACATCTTTTTAAAGCAAAAATAAGTAAACAGTCTTATTTTTTATTGCAGAGTTACATTTTGCCTTTGTTACATAATTTGTCACCTAAGACATATCTATTCAATTGTTTTTAAAATGATCACTCATGATAGTAAATCTGAAAACAGAAATAGATGGAAGAACAATCACCAGTATGATAAACCTCCTACTCAGACTATAGGTAATCAAGCATGGAAGCACCAATGACACAAACAATGACTCTAAAATGCTATTAGCCCGGCCCCTGCTCTCCCAGCCAACCAGTAGAAGCAATGTGATCTGAGGAGTAAAGATTAGCAGAAATTGAGGCTGTCTCCGCAGTTTGAGATTCTTATATTATTCTTGGACTGAAAGATCCGACTAGGTTCTATCTTTACATTTTTATTTACACTATTTTTTTCTTATCTTATCCACAGCAGCACACCTACTTTAAGAAAAAGGAGCTTTATGTCATGTGGACATGAAATAGAATCAAAGCTTCAAAAGCCCCCCGTCCTTAGGCAGTGATGTTCCTCCTGTCCCACCTTACATAGGATATATTATTTCCTGTAACCCACACCTTCTTTGTGTGGAGATTCACTCAATCTGTGGGACTCCACTTGGACATGGAGAATGAAATAGCCATGGGATTTTGCAGACAAGGATACTTTGAGGACAACTGGAAACATTGTAGAGCTGATTTGAGCTTCTTTCATGCCCCAATGTCCTAGGACAGTGAATGTAACATTGACCCTTTCGGACCAAGAAAGTACAGTTGTCTAGTTGTGGCTGTTCAATATCTCCATTTTCTTTAGGTTTCTCTGTGTCCTTGATCTGTCTTTATATTCTATCACATGTTCACACTTTTATGCTCAAATCATATACACCTGCTAAAGTGTTCGCTTTAGCAGTAGTGGCACAACATTTTCATTGATTATAAAGCTCCTACAAACACTCCCTCATTGGCCCGCAAAAAAAACATAATTTTTGCTGACTTGTAGCCTCATTAAATTGGGGCTATGTTTTTAAAAGTAGCCCACATTGTAGAAAGTTAAGGCTATTAAATTAGCCTCGTAAACTGACCCGACGATGACTTACAAGAGAAAAATGCCTATGGGACGTGTAACCCATACGTTCTAATTTAGCTATTAATTTTTTTACGAATCCCCACGGACGCACTGGCTTCCAAACCCGCAATTGGCAAATGTGTGCCTGAATTTAGCGGGTTCCAAAAGGACTCGCAAAGGCTCTAAAAGCCCTTACGTATGCTGTCGGATCAGCAAAAGAGCCCCCCCCCCCAAACATCCCTCCTGCCCCTTAACTTTCCCCCTTCTCCCAAAATAAATCCCCATGTGGCAGGGGTCCATATCGGGACCCAAACAGGCTCCCAACATCACCCAGTTAAACAGTTAACCCTTGCCGCTGGGGTACTCAAAGTATACCCCAGTACCTAAAATGAACCCCCTGTGCTGGTGGTCTCCATTGGGACCCTCGCAGTGTCCCTTCATAAACCCTTGCAGCTAGGGACCCCTGCTGCATTTAATTCCAAAATGTGTGACTCGCAGGTCCTTAAAGGACCTTAAAGGTCTTTAAAGGACCCAAGCTAAAGTAAAGATTAACCCCTACCACAGTTCCCCCCCAGCACCTAAAATTAATCCCATCACTCATGAGGATCAATATAGACCCTCATGAGATTATAATTAACCCAATCAGTCCAATAGGGGTCTATATAGACCCCTATAGGACACAATTTACCTCTACATTAACACTATAAGTGCCATGAGGTTCCTCCATGATCCTCCTGACACAAAGTCTAAGCACTACACTACACTATTAACCCTTTGCTACCCTATACCATTCTATAAAACCTCTTCTAACTAATTAACTCTAAATAACCCTATGATTAACTAATTAACCTCCTTAGTAATTAACAACCTCTCGAAGTAATTAACCCTATTTAACCCTCATTGTACATAATTAACTCTATCATTAACCACTTAACCCTTTCTAGACCCAGTTATCCCAATCTAGTCATATTTACCCGCAATTGTATCTAATAAACACTAACTATACCTATTTAACCATAACTGGACCTGTTTAACCCTAACTGTAGCCAAGTAAACCTAACTGTAACTATTTAAACCTAACTGTACCCAATAAACCCTTACTGTACCTAAATAACCCTATCTGTACCTAATTAACCCATATCCTACTACCCCCTACCCCATTAACCCCTAATAACCCATACACTACCCTATCCTACCCCATTAACCCCCTAATAACCCCTACTCTATCCTATCCTATTAACCCCCCAACTAAATCCATAATCACCCACTAAGTACAGAAAATAAAACTCCCACTAAGTACAGAAAACAGCTTACATACAAATAAAAAAGCACTACAGAAAATAATAAAAGACTTGCACATAAAATATAAAAAAGACTATGTAAAATAAAAAAGCACTATTATTTTTAAAAAAGACTTACAACCTGTAAAAAAAAAGGGTTAATGAGTCCACTGACCTGTCAAAAATGCCCCTCCAGCGGTGATCCCCGATGCCTTGGTCTTCACTCTTTTGGGACAGGAGAGGCCCTCCATCCCAACGCCCTATAAGCAAAATACTATTAAAATAAATAATAAGAAGAAAGGGTTAATAGTCTACTCACCTGCTCACCCTCCAGCTGTGTCCAGCGATGCCCTGGTCTTCATTCTTCTTGTCCAGGAAAGGCCCAGCCAAAAAATTCAGACATTATATAAAAAAAAAACTAACAGAGCTCCTCCATTGAGGAACTCCCCACCGCAAATGAATGTTCCTGCGCATGGTCTGATAAAAAAATTAAAATTGTGCCTTCTGATTGGCTAAAATCTCTGTCAATCAGATTGCAGCCAATCAGAATGGCATACAGGGGTGTATCCCATTGTGATTGGCTGAAAGCATTTGCTCCTTCTGAATGGCTGAAATTGCTGTTAATCAGATTTAAGCCAATCAGAATGGAATACCCCTGTTGCAGGGCTCACGTTTGCAGATACAGAGCTGCAACTGGGGACCCCCGCAGCATGGAAATTTGAAATTCCCACCTTGCGGGTACTATAAGTACCCCCATGGAACTTATAATTAACCCCCATCACTATATAGACCCTCATGAGACAATAATTAACCCCTTCAGTCCAATAGGGGTCTATATAGATACCTATAGGACACTATTAACCCCAACATCAAAACTATTAGTGCCATGAGGGTCTTCCAAGACCCCCATGACACAAAGTTGAAGCAGTACACTACACTATTAACTCTTTCCTATCCTATACTATTCTATTAACCCATCTAACTAATTAACACAAATCAAACCTATGATTAACTGATAAACCCTACCCAATTACCCCCCTCTATCCTATACACCCCTATCCTATTCATCCCTAATAACCACCCCTCAACCCTATCCTATTAACCCCTACCCAATCCTATTAACCCCCCTCTACCCTATCCTATTAACCCCTATCCAAACTTATTAACTCCCCTCTACCCTATTCTATTAACCCCTAAACTACCTACCTAACCCCCTAATAAAATCCCTAACACCCCACTAATTACAGAAAATAAAAAAAACATTCAATACAAAAAATACTAAATTACTGATTATATGAAAATAACACTTACATATAAAATAAAGAAAGATTACATAAAATAAAAAAACACTATTAAAATAAAAAAGACTTGAACCTGTAAAAAAAGAAAGGGTTAATGAGTCCACTGACCTGGCCAAAAGGCCCCTCCAGCAGTGATCTGCGATGCCCTGGTCTTCACACTTCTGGGTCTGCCTGGTCTTCACTCTTCTGGGCCCACCTGGTCTTCACTCTTTTGGGCCAGGAAGGGCCCTTCCATCAAAATCCAGACATTCTATAAAAAAAATTACGCCTACTAACGGATCTCCTCCCTTGAGGAGCTCCCTACCACAAATGAAGGTTCCTACACATGCTCCGCTGCAAAAAAATGTCATATTTTAGCCAATCAGAATGGGATACACACCTGTAAGCCATTCTGATTGGCTGAAAGCATTTGAGCATTCTCATTGGCTGAAATCATTGTCAATCAGATTTCAGCCGATCAGAATGGGATACACACCTATATCCCATTATGATGGGCTGAAATCTGATTAAGAGTGATTGGAGGACCCTCATGGCACTTATAGTGTTAACATTTGGGTTACTAGTGTCCTATAGGGCTCTATATGGACCCTTATTGGACTGAAGGGGTTAATTATGGTCTCATGAGGGTCTATTATAGACCCCCATGAGTGATGGGGTTGATGATAGGTTCTGTGTGGGTACTTATAGTACTCTGCAGCAAGGGTTAATTTTTTATGTAGCGCTTTAATGACCTTTAAGGACCCGCAAGATAAGAATTTTGAAATTTACATGCTGTGGGGGTCCGGAATGGGACCCTTGCCGCAAGGGTTAATGTAGGGACACTGCAGGGGAACCCGATGGGGACCCCACAGCATAGGCGGGGAATCTTGAGTGCCGCGCGGGTAGTTGGAGTACCCTGAGGCAGGGGTTAACTATTTGTGTGCCGTGGTCCCTTTAAGGGCCCCCAGTGGGGGATTTTAAACATTTAAATGCTATGGGTGACCCAATGGAGAGCCATGCAGCAATGTGATAGTATAGGGAACCTGCGGGGGTTCCTGCAGGCTTTATTGATATCATGATGATGGTCTCATTTATTATTGGCTGTGTGTTAGCAGTAACTACGGGCTTGCATGAGCAAGCTCTGTATTGCTCATGTACAGAAACAGGGTTGGAGGCTGCAGGTCTGTAGTTACAAGCTTGTCTAATAGCTCTTTAATAGACAAATGTTAAGCCTGCAGGCTTTGCGGGTGTACCAAGGCTGCTGCAGGCTACAGATTTAATGTGGCTGATAAGACTACCTTTTGATGTTGAGACCTGTTGAGCTGGTTCCCCTGGTTGCCTCTTAAGTTCAAAGTTATTTGCACAAAAGTCAAATCCAGCTGTTCGCACCCACTGGACGCTTACATAAGCAGGGTACATACAGGAAATAAATCAGTGTACCAACAGGAAATACAGCAAGATACATATTTTGACCTTTCTGGTACAGAGCAAAGAAAGTAACTGTTGCAGTTATTGTACTGAACACATGCCAGAAGCCACTGAGGTGAAGAATTTATTATCCTGCTTCTGAATTTGAATGTTATGCTTGGAGTGAGATGGAGTTTTCTAGGGGTGTACAATCAAATGCAAATGCCAAAAATATAGGAAATGTTGCTAACTTCATGGTAAGCTAATTAATGTTTATTTTGGTATATTTTCAAGCAAAGCAATGTTTTCATACACTACTAATTATCCTCTATTAGATGCATTTATAATCCAGCTCACTTACATATCCCTTTAAGGTATGTGTAGTGGCAGCCGCCACTAGTAGTAGAAAGTAGATTTCTCAAATGGGTAAAATATCATTTTGCCTTTCTATTGACAACACTACAGAGACTAAAATGGCTAATTAAGGGTGATAAACCCCATCAGAACCTTACTCAACAGGAATAGCAACAGGAAGGTTTTATCATGTACAGACAAGCCTAATTCTGAAGAATTGATTTGGCTACTGTTTCAAAAGTTTTTAGTCAGCATACAGACTCTCTTGTCTCTAATAGGTTCCATGTTTCTATTCATCCAAGCAGTACTATAAGTATTGCTCTGTCTGAAAACACGTTGACAGTTCATAAGCTGGCTAAAACATACATTGGTCCTCAATCAGCAACTATTGACCCTTCTTTAAATCCAGTCATCTCTTACAGAAACTTACAGTGTGGAGCACATTACACTCAACTACATTGCCAAGGAAAGTGAGCGAAATATCAGGTCACCTGGTATTTCTTCCTGCCTGGTGCACCCTCAGAATATAGCAGTTATCGTTAACACACAAAAAGAGATGCACATAAAGAGATATGCAACAACTGGGGATTTTGGCACACCTGAATGGTAAAGGTAACACCAGCACTTGTTGGCTGCTCAATTTAATAATTCAGATTACAACATGGGCCAAAAGTCAATTTGGAGGTCCTCTCACAGGTCCACATAAAACAAATTAAATATGGTAGCAGATACCCATTTGAGTTTCATCAAGCTCATGTTCATTGGATTAATGACCTCATCTGTCCATCTCCACCACTTCTGTCCCCTTCTTTGTTTGCATTCAATCTTTCCCAGACATCAGAGTCATCTCTAGGAATCCTGTCTTCTCATGATATGGCAAAATATTTGAACTTTACCCTCGTGATAAAACCTTCCAGTGAACATTTTGGCTTGATTTGCTGTAGTATTGTTTGCTTGGATCTTCTTGCAGTCCATATCTTAGCTTGTGTAGACTTGCCATAGCTTTCCTCCGGAGAAGCAAAATGTATTTTAATTGCATGGCAGAAGCAGAGAGTGCCTGCCGCCATCTTCCAAAATCTAATGTAAAGACTTCCCAGAAGACTGGAGTTTGTTATAGCAACGGGGATCAACTCAATATTAATGCACATGCTTTTTAAATTAAATGTTTAATAAGCACATATTAGTGTGACCAGTGGCAGAGCTAGTGCATGGAGGGCCCAGTGCAAAAAAATAAATTGTGTTCTGGTATTTCCTTTTGCTATGGCTCTAGACTGATAAGGGTTACTGTTCCCCTTTATTTACCTACAAAGAAGTTATAAATAGGAAGGGGGGACAGGTGACGAGTGGACAAGAAAAGAAGAATAAAAATGCAGTAAATAAGTTGTCAACACCTGAAAATAGAGCTGATTAAATTAATATTGTTTTGAGGTTAAATAATCCAGTTGAGCAAATTGTAGTTACATGACTCCGTAATGGAGCCCGTATTTTTTTTTTTGCTATTTAATTGACCTCTTCTAGCTACCTGCAATCAATTTGTGGGTTACAGGCTAAAAAAAACCCTGTAGGTGTCAAAATTGTAACTCTTGCTTTTTTTTGCGCTTCATTAGATTGAGGCTACAATTGAAAACGTAGCCCGTATTGTCTAAATTATAATTTAAGGCTATTAAATTAGCCTCTTAAACCGACTCGCTGACGACTTACGGATTAGAACGCAGGATGGCCGAAAAATGACTACGGGATGTGAGCCTGCAACCCTTTGCAATTTAATGGATAGATTGGAACGGAAGGATTATGGGCTTAACATTTTCAAAGATGTCCCCGTGAACCAGCCCGTAACACGCAAATGGAGGCCAAAGCCCAACGAGTGCTGGGGAAGACTCGTAAAGGCGTGAACAGCCCTTACGTTTGCTGCCGGAGCAGCAAAAGTGACCCCCATTCCTGCCCCCATAACTCTCTCCAGCCACAAAAGCTCCCCCCTGCTCCCCAAACAAATCCCCATGCTGCAAGTATCCCGATCTGCAGGGGTCCCGACAGGCGCCCAATATTACCCCTTGCAGTGCGGGGCCCAATTGGGACCGCCGCTGCATTTAAAGGACCAGCGCTAACTACAAAATTAACCCCTGCCGCGGGGGTACTATAAGTACCCCAGGCACCTAAAATTACCCCATCACTCATGGAGGTCTATATAGACCATCATGAGACTATAATTAATCCCTCCGTCCAATAGGGGTCTATATAGAGACCTATAGGAAACTATTAACCACTATATTAACACTATAAGTGCCATGAGGGTCCTCCAGGACCCTCATGACACAAAGTCTAAGCACTACACTATTAACCCTTTCCTACCTTATCCCATTCTATTAACTCCCCCTCTATTATATCCTATTAACCCCCCTCTACCCTATACTATTAACCCCTACACTACCTACCTAACACCTACCCTACCCTATTAACCCCTACACTACCTACCTATCCCCTAATAAAATCCCTAGCACCCCACTAATCACAAAAAATAAAAAATAGCTACTTACATAAAATAACCCCCCCCCCCCCCACTAATTACAAAAAATAAAAAAACAGCTTCTTAGATAAAATAAAAAAACACACTAATTATAAAAATTAAAAACAGCTACTTACATAAAATAAAAAATAGCTGCTTACAAAAAAAAACAACTACTTATAAAAAATAAGAAAACACTACCTAAAATAAAAAATACACCCTGTAAGAAAAGAAAGGGTTAATTATACCACTGCCCTGGCCAAAATGCCCCTCTAGCAACGTCCAACGATGCCCTAGTCTTCAGTTCTTCGTCCGAGACAGGGCCCTCCAAAACTATCCACAGGTCCTGTCACATCTAAAAAAAAAGAAACATTACACTTAATACACAAATACATACAACATGTAATATAATAAAGGCTTAATAGTCAACTTACCTGTCCAAAATGCCCGTCCAGTGAAGCCCCAGTCTTCAGTCCTTCCTCCCAGGTAGGGCCCCAACAAAGAAAATCCCAACGTTCTGAAAAAATAAAAAAAATGACGGTGCTCCTCCCTTGAGGAGCTTCCTGCCGCAAATGAATGTTCTCGGTCATGCTCTGCTGAAGTAATTGCGCTTTCTGGTCGGTTGTACATGCTGTCAATCATATTTCAGCCAATCAAAAGGTGCAAACGTGTGAGCCAATCAAAATAGGATACACCCCTATATCCCATTCTGATTGGCTGATGTACCTGTCAATCATATTTAATCCAATCAGAAGGCACCGTTGCCTTCAGCCGATAAGAAAGGCATACACCCCTGTGTATTGGCTCCAAGCATCTGTACCTTCTGATTGGCTGCAATCTGATTGACAGTTACATCAGCCAATCAGGCACAGATGCTTGGAGCCTGTGGACAGTTTTGGAGGGCTCTGTCTGGGACAAACGACTGAAGACCCCTATTTGACTGAGGGGTTAAATATAGTCTCATGAGGGTCTATATAGACCCCCGTGAGTGATGGGGTTAATTTTAGGTGCCGGGGGGTTATTTATAATAACCCTGCGGCAGTGGTTAATTTTTTAGTTAGCGCAGGTCATTTAAGGACCTTTAGGGTCCTTTCAGGACCCGCAAGGTGGGAAATTTTAAATTTTAAATGCAGCGGTGGTCCCCATCTGGACCCCCTCCGCAAGGGGTAATGTAGGGATACTGCGGGGGTCCTGATGGGGACCTCCAGCATAGGGGGGTTAACTTGCCTGGGATACACTTAGAGCCACGTTACGGCTTAATAACCTAGGCTTTTGGGTTGGTAGCACTGGGAAGCTAGATAGGCATTTTTAGTTATCAGTCATCAAATCATTGTTTCCATAGTTAAGGGAGGAGGCAAGAAAAAAGGAAAAAGAAGTAGACAAACAAGGGAGGGAGAGAAGGGAGAGGAAAACTCAAAACTTTATATGTGCTGTAATCATGCATGGCTTGGAATCTACTGTGCATTGCTAATGTACCACTATCATATCACAGGCTTTCCCCTTCTCACTTCCCACCACTTTTAATCACTACATGATACTTTACAAGGGGATAATTGTGTGAGGGTAGGTGGGATACGGGTGATGAGAGAATTAGTGAAGAGCAGGTAGCAGGAGGCTGAAAGTGAAGAATGAAAAAAAAAACAGAATAAAGAACAAAGTAAATTGGAAATATATGAATTAACTTTGTCTCTTGTAAGAGTAAAAATACTACATGCAAAAGTCAGGTGTTGTGGTGCAAAAATACATACTAAAAATTATACTAGTCATTTTTAATTACAATATTGTATTTACCTTTGTTTAAATACTGTTTTTGCTGCTTCTTGGCTGCCCATTGCATCTTCCAGTGTTGCAGTTAAAAAAAAGGGGGGGGGGGGAGTCAAAGTATTTGCTGGGTAAAAGCTTTCGTGGGAGAGACTCTAGTGGCAAATTCCAGTAATGCATGATTAAGTTTTATTTTTCTATTTTGTGTGTCCCCTGTTCATATATTCTGGGGGGATTTATCCCCCCCCCCAGTTCCTACGACCCTTCAACTATGGCTCAGTTTTGTACAGCAGAATAAGTATCACACCTCGGTAAAAATGCCTTACAAACATTGCCAGAACAAAGTCATTTGTGCAATTACTTTCTTATCTATCCACCCGTTTGACTCTTCGTGGTGTGCGGCTGAGAGTAAGACAGGGAAAACAGGAATTTTTACCTTTGAATTCCCTTTGTCTGTTTATCAAAAGCAGGATTACACTCCCTAAATAAATTACTTTGAAAGTTGACTTGTATGTTTGAGGTTCTCTTTGTAATAGCACTGTTGTCTAAGGGGAGGGTCCCTGTTGAAGCTCAGATTCCACTTACTGTCCTTTCTCATTGAAGAACACATAATGTGTTGCTTTGAGTAAACATGGAAAGTAAAAATTGTTGTTTTCTTTATTTGGTTAATTTATAGATTTGTAATATCTTATGAGTCCTTATCTACCTTTGTCATTTGACAACAATCTTAACATTACTGAATAAGTGACTGAATTACATGAAAAACTGTAAATATTCCATGCTAGAACTGCTTACCTTTTGTTTATCATATGGCTAAGGCCTGCTTTGGTATTTTGAAATAATAGGAAATATATAAAACTAATAATTATAATGATAATATTATTATTATTATTATTATTATTATATATAATAATAATAATAACATGAGAGTCACTGTATGTAGCATCTTCTGGTACACATATTTTTTGAATATATAACAGACATGCACAGGGTTATATTGTTTAAACAGCAGTGTATGTTATACACCACTATGAATGTACAGGAATTCTTCACAACTGTTATACTATGCCTTGGATATAACATTCTTACCCTTTATATTTTACACAATGTTTTATGCTATTTCTTTCTTCCACAATAACACAAGTACACAGCTCTTCGTATTACTCACCATTCCCTAGATAATTGATTTGCAAGTTTGGGTAATTCAGTTGTATGGGGAGTAGTGAATAATGTATAGAGCTCTGTAGGGCCTCTATTCCATTTTCAGACATAAAAAAAAAATACTCCAGGCCTCACAACACACACATAAATCTAACCCCAAGAAATGGAATATCTTAAGCCAAGAGTGCATATACCTTAACTATTTTCTAAACATGCTTTCCGTAATGATACCCAATCTAATTGAGGTTAACTTGGAATTCTCTCAGATTGCCTGATATTTT
Source organism: Discoglossus pictus (assembly GCA_027410445.1). Taxonomy (NCBI): domain Eukaryota; kingdom Metazoa; phylum Chordata; class Amphibia; order Anura; family Alytidae; genus Discoglossus; species Discoglossus pictus. The sequence goes on along the minus strand of CM050168.1, from coordinate 252,659,465 downwards.
AAAAAAGCCTCTGCATACCTTCAATCCCAAGTAAAAAGAGAAAAATTCTTCTGAGAAGCCTGGATACCTAAAATCCGGCACTTGTCCTGTAGCCAATGCTTGATTGCTCAAATCTGACACAATTAAAGAGTTACTACCACCTACCACTACCTCCTGGGATCCTCCAGAATGCTCCATCAATACCCAGGAGGTATCGGTACCCTTCCACCCCCCCCCCCTTTGTACTGTGCGGTAGGAGGTTCATTAACCCCATGGGGATTCCTATGTAGCCATATGTGGCCGCTAACCATAACCCTTGGGACCCCCATCTCACCAAAGATGAACCTGTTACCATGGGTGTCATAATCTAAAGTATAACCATGGGGGGCCTCACTGATTCCCATTGCACCTAAAATTAACTCCTATACCACAGAAAGTTTTTATGGACCCCCATAGTACCTAGCATTAACCCTATACAATGGGGATCCCCCTGGACCTCCCTGATATACTATAATATAACCATGCGGTCCTTACAGAGTGCTACCTCAAATTACCCAGTTACCATAGAGGTCCCTATGGACCTTATAGGTCCCATAGAGCCCCATAGATCAGCCACCTAAGAGCATCTCTGCCATGGGAAGGGGTATATGTAGATATATAGGTATAGGGGGTGTTAGGGCTAGAGCATAGCTTAGCTGGGCCTAGCATGGAGGGTGGAGCAGGGACTAGCAAGGATGTCCAGGGAGGTAGCTGGGTTACACTAACAAGGGGAAGCAGGGGGGACAGAAGGAGGAGGCAGGCCAGTTCTTAGTTGACAAACACCAAAAGATTTTCCAGAGTGAGGGAAACTGTTGGAGATGTCCATTCAGGAATGGCAATGCTAGATAGAGAACAGTTCTACTGAAGGAGTGGGAGGGCAGAATAGGCAGAGCAGCAGACAGGTTTTGGTGGTAGGGGACTCAATTATTAGAAGGTAGAAGGTAGAAGGGTGATTTGTCACCCAGATCCCAGCAATCAAACAGTTTCCTGTCTCCTGAGTGCTCGGGTTCGGCATTTTGTGGATCGGGTAGATAAATTATTGGGACGGGCTGGGAATGAACCAGCGGTCTTGGTACATATTGGTACCAATGACAAAGTTAGTGGAATATGGAGTGTCCTAAAGAATGATTTCAGAGAGCTATGGAATAAGCTTAAGGCAAGGACCTCCATGGGAGTATTTGTTTAGATACTTCCAGGGCCATATGCTAGCCAGGGAGACAGATGGGGCTTAGGGAGGTTAATGCATGGCTAAAAAAGCGGTGAGCTAAGGAGGGGTTTGGGTTTTTAGAGCACTGGGCTGACTTCTCACTTGGGTACTATCTCTATAGCAGGGATGGATGATCAATGAAGAGGGAGCTGGTGTGCTATGGGAAAGGATGGTAGAACAACTGGGGGAGTTTTTAAACCAGTACGGGGGGAGGGGGACTATATAGAAGTAATGGGATAGAAAGTGTAGAAGGGGTAAGCAATGAATTAGTTAGTCTGGTGGGAGGATAGGGGGAAAGGTTAGTATAGTCAATAGGGTGATACTACTAAGTAACTCAAGTACAGTGACAAGCACTTCAGAACCACAGACTTGTAACATAAAATGTATGCTTGCTAATGCCAGAAGCTTGCCAGGAAAAATGGGAGAGTTAGAATTATTAGCAGCTATTGATAAATTGGATTTAATAGGCATTACTGAAACATGGAGGGAGGACTCTCATGACTGGACTGCTAATCTGGATGGTTATAACCTATTTACGAAAGATAGGGTCAATGGTAAAAGAGGAGGAGGGATTTGTCTGTATGTTAAGCCTGAATTTAAGCCTATAGTCAGAGAAGATATTTATGCTGGAATTAGTGATAATGTTGAATGTTTGTGGGTAGAGTTAATTCCAAAGTAATATTAGGAGGAGTATGCTATAAACCCCAAAATATAATTAAAAGTGCGGAACTGCAATTATTATTACAGTTTGGAAATGAAGCTAAGTATGGTCAAGTTTTAATAATGGGAGATTTGAACTACCCTGAAATAAACTGGATAAATGAGACCAGCAGTTCAGCTAAGGGAGGCAGGTTCTTGAGTACACTCAGGAATAATTATCTGGCCCAGGTTATACAAGAACCAACTAGAAATGAGGCTATCTTGTATTAAGTTATATCAAATAATATTTATATAGTATCAAATGTTGAAATAGGGCAACCTTTGGTAAACAGTAATCACAACACAGTCTCATTTGAGATTGAATTAAAAAAACAGAACTGGGGGCAACAAAAACACTCAATTTTAAAAGGGCAGAATTTTAAAAGGGCAAAGTACAAAGTATAGACTGGGACAAAGAACTGATGGGTAAAAATACTGAACATAAATGGACAACGTTCAAATCTTTACTACATATACATACTTATCACCATGTACCATGTGGAAATAAAAGTAAATGGAGTAAATCACATCCAGTGTGGCTTGACAATGGTTTAAAGGTCAAGATCCTGAGTAAAAAAAAGGCATTTAAATTATACAAACAAGAGGGGACAGAGATTGCTTTACATACATACAAGGAAACCAATAAGGCTTGCAAAAGGGCTATTAGACTGGCAAAAATAGAAAATGAAAAATTAGTTGCAAAAGAGAGTAAGACTAACCCTAAAATATTTTTTAAATATATTAATGGGAAGAAGGCCAGGAAGGAAGCTATAGGAACATAACAATGTGATACAGGCCGTGTGATAATTAGTGACCAGGAAAATGCAGGTTAGCTAAATAGGTTATTTTCTTTAGTATACACAAGAGAGGTATCGGTGGATGGGAAACTGCAACATAATTGGGCTACACTACCTTCACCAAATACTTGGTTAACACAGGAAGAAATCCAAAAGAGGTTGGAAAAAATAAATGTGACTAAAGCCCCAGGTCCTGATGGAATACATCCAAGGGTACTGAGGGAACTGTGTTCTGTAATAGCCAAACCATTATATCTAATATTTCAAGATTCACTGAACACTGGGTCAATAGCAGATGACTGGCAAAAAGCAGAGGTGATACCTATAATTTCAGAAGGGAGCAAGAGCAAATTCAGGAAATTATAGACCAGTGAACCTCACCTCTGTAGTGGGAAAGCTTTTAAAAGGGTTAATAAGGGATAATATACAAGAATATGTCTATTTGAACAGGATTGTAAGTAGGAGTCAGCATGGATTTGTGAGGGATAGGTCATGCCAAACAAATCTAATTCGTTTCTATGAAGAGGTTAGTAGGAACTTGGATCAAGGCAACTCAGTGGATGTAATCTTTTTGGATTTTACAAAGGCTTTTGATACAGTGACACATGGAAGACTATTGTGCAAACTAAGGGATGCATGAATTGAAGTAAATGTATGCTCATGGATTGAGAGTTGGCTAAAAGACAGGAAGCAAAGGATTGTGGTTAATGGAACATACTCTGATTGGACTAATGTGGTAAGTGGTGTTCCTCAGAGCTCAGTATTAGGTCCTCTCCTTTTAAAAAACATTTTGTTTCAATATTTTTGATTGTCAAACCAAAGCCAGTGTTGTTACACACATTTTGCTTAATAAAGTTTTACAATGTTTAAGAAGGAATTTGTCTGTAATGCAGGGTATAATACTGTTTAACACTGATAGAACACATTTCAACATTTTCTATTTTCTAAATTGACAGTTTGTAAGAAGGTCTATAACAATCTTGATACAATAAACAATGCTGGTGTTGCAAGTAACAACACAGAGTTTAGATTTAAAATATCAATGTTTCACATAACATATAAAAATGGAAAGGAAACGAAAAGAAAGGAAACAATTTTTTAAACAAATTAACTTGGAACAAACAAACAGTACAATAACTTGAACTTACATTGATATGTGTCCTATGAGCAAATCGGAATCTTCATATATAATCCAAATATCGTACCTGGTTCGACAAGGAAATGAACCGCAACCAGTCACTCACCCAGCCCGTACTACGAGTTCATCCAGCTCCTGGGGTCGATAAAAGGGGATCCGGGTTTATTTTTGAGTTGAGTTTAGACAGGCTTACATAGACAAAGTGTAATTATCGGCTTAAGTAATGTCTATAGCTTGCGTTGAGGAGAGCCATGGGTTACATATTTCTAGAAATTGAGGATATGTGTTTGCTAAAGTATGCGACAGTCTGTCATGAATCATTATGGTATTTAACTTATTGATTACTTTTTGAATGTTTAAAGTATAAGACTTCCATTTTTGGGCTATGTGGCTTATCGTTAATATCCTTAGGTTTTGTAGCCATTTGTTTTGTTTCGTTTTCTATGTACTGATTTTGCCTAGAAGGCATGTTTCGATTGTAGGGGGTATAGTTATTTGCAAGTCTCTAGAGGCTAGCTCTAGGACTTCAGTCCATAACGACTTTACTACTTTACATTCCCACCACAAGTGGAAAAACGTGTCTTGGTTTAAGCAATGCCTATAACAAAGAGGTAAGATTTTGGGGTTAATTTTGTTCAGTTTAACTGGGGTATAGTAGGTTCTATGAAGAGTTTTAATAGATATTTCCTATAGACTATAATTCCAAGGACTTCTAATTAGGGTTAAACATGTTTTTTTCCCAATTCTGGGTGTCCCACTGGGTACCCATGTCTTTTTCCCAATTGTTCATAAAATTTGTCTTAATGTTGACAGGAGGGGAATTTTGAATTATATACAAGGAACTTGAAACTCCTTTAGTTAGAGAAGCCTTATTTCATATGAGGGAACCAACTGAAGTGGATTCCCCCATCTCTTGATCCTTGTGGAAATTAAGTGTTTGATCTTGCAGTAATTGTAATGTTCCTTTAGAGGAATGTCTCATTTTATCCTAAGTTGATCAAAAGAGATTTTCTATTTGGTCGTTGTGTATCCAGGAACCTAGTTTATCTAATTCATGCCTTGACAACCAATTTTTTGAATCCTCGTTTAAGTAATTCCAGATTGAAGGAATAGTAAGAGTGGGGTAAGCTAGTTAGTTTAGTTGCTAAGTGATGTTTTGTGTTAATCCAATTGCAATTGGAGAGTGAAAGTCTAATGATGGGATTACTATGTCTATTTATGGTGGGGGGGGGGGGGATTTGAGGACCAAATAATAGAATCCCATTTGAAGGGTTTCATTTGTTGATTTTCAATGAATCCCCATAAAGGTTGTTGTGTTATTGAATGTGCTTGGGGTATGAAAGCCAATTGAGCTGCTCTGAAGTGAGATCTCAGATTGGGGCATGTAAGTCCTCCAATTTTTCTACTACTAAAAATAAGCATTTTAGATACGCATGGCTTTTTATTATTCCATATGAACCTTGTTAAGTGCTTTTGGCATTTTTTTTTTATTATTTCGGTATTATGGAGATGGGAAGGGAGCAGAATAGATATAGTATTCGTGGCAAAATATTCATCTTTATGGAATTCAAGGAAAGAGGGAATCTGCTCCATTTATTGGTATCTTCCATGAGAGTTTTTAGCATAGGTGTATAATTGGCCTTGCACAGCTCAGACAGGTCAGGGGTCAAATTGATTCCTAAATACCTGAAGTGACTTGTGGGCCAAGTAAATGAGTATTTGCTTTTCAGCTGCTCAAAAGTTTGTTTGGACATTTGAGCCCCTGAAAGCCTCAGTCTTGTTTAAATTGATTTTGAGCCCCAAGACCTGCCTGAAATGTTCTAATGTTTCCATTAAAACAGGAAGAGAAGTTTCTGGTTCAGTTAGGGTGCACAGGATCTTGTCTGCAAATAGGAAGCACTTGAACTGTTGTAATCCCACCTGAACTCCCTGAATTTGGGAAATTGAGCGAATGGTTTGGGCAAGTGGTTCAACTGCCAATGCAAACAATAGAGGAGATAAGGGGCACCCCTGTCTTTTTCATCTTTGTATGTTTATCACATTATTATTGTCTCCCTAAAGCTTTAAGTAAGCCACAGGGTCTTGACAAAGGGAGTTGATGAGGTTAGTAAAGTTCCCTTTAATGCCCCTCTTAGTCAGAACTTTCCTGACTATATAGGGCTATAGTTAGTAGATTATTAAATTCTAGTCTAATTTTGTTGATCTCGGTTTTAGTAATGGTAGAGTAACTAATTTGATTTTGTCTTTCTAGTGTGTGTAGCTTTTGTAGAAGTTTAGTTTCTTTTAAGTTTTGACTTTTTTTTGTATGTAGAGGCTATTCTTATAATTGATCCCCTGATGTAGGATTTATGTGCTAGCCAGAGCCAGCCAATTTTGGTTTCTGGGGTATCATTGTATTCAAAATACTGTGTTAGTTCTTTAGAGATTTGGGTTTGCTTTTAAGGGTTAGAAAATAGCAATTCATTAAGCCTACAATTGAATCGATTTTTCAGGTTTGTTCCAAGGTCAAGATTTATGATCACTGCTGCATGGTCTGACCATGGGCAAAGAATGATCAGGGCATTTTGCAGTGGTCAAACAGTCCGGTGTCAGTAAACTGTACATCTATTCTTGAATATGTATTATGTGTGGGTGAAAAGTATTTGTATTCCCTTCCGTGCAGGTGATGTCCCCTCCAGGAATCAATTAGGACATTTTTCTGAAGAAGTATACATTTTTTGTAATTGTTGCGAGTATCTTGAACATGGTTACTCCCTGACCTGTCTAAAGTTAAAGGTTGAAAGGTTAGGTTAAGGTCTACTCCAATAATTATTTTACCAGTATCTAGGGAGGTTATGGAATTGAGAAGTTTAATTAGGGCGTTATGTGGGGATGTAGTTGGGGCATAAATATTTACCAAATACATTTTTCTATTTAATACAGAACCAGTGAGTATTATGTAATTCCCTTCTTTATCTATTTTTTTTTGCTTTCTATTTTGAATGGAAAATCTTTGTGAATTAAAATTGCTGCTCCTGCCTTTTTCATTTTTTTATTTACAGTATAGAAGATGGGGTAGTTCTTGTGTAAATATGTGGGAACTTTGTTGGAGGCAAAGTGTGTCTCTTGTAAAAATATTATCAAAGGCTTAATTAAATCAGAGTAAAAGGATGTACTTTCCCTCCAAAGGGATTTGCATAAATTAGAGGAATGGGCATCTAAATGACAGATAAGATTTAATACGAATAAATGTAAAGTTATGCATCTGGGAAGAAAAAATAGCCATGCAATTTATAATCATAGGAGAGTGCTTGTGGACAACCACCTACTTAACAGTGCTAAAAGCCAAGCATCATCTGCAAAGGCAAGTAAAATATTAGCATTTATTAAGAAGGGTATAGAAGCCAGGGAAGCAAATATAATTCTGTCACTATACAAATCCCTAGTACGCCCTCATTTGAAATATGGAGTACAATTTTGGGCATCACTTCATAAAAAGGACATTTAAGAGATGGAAAAAGTACAGAGGAGAGGCTAAGTTATGAAGAAAGACTAACAAAATTAAATGTATTTTCTCTAGAAAGAAGGCGTCTAAGAGGGGACATGATTACCTTATATAAATACATCCATGGTCAGTATAAATCTTTGTCAAGCGAGTTCTTTGTGCCAAGAGGTAAAAAGATAGATAACTTTAAATGTACAGTGGATATAAAAAGTCTACAAACCCCTGTTAAAATGTCAGGTTTTTGTGCGGTAAAAAAATGAGACAAAGATAAATCATTTCAGAACTTTTTCCACCTTTAATGTGACCTATAAACTGTACAACTCAATTGAAAAACAAACTGAAATATTTTAGGTGGAGGGAAGAAAAATAAAAAATAAAAATAATGCGGTTGCATAAGTCTGCACACCCTCTTATAACTGGGAATGTAGCTTTGTTCAGAATTAAGCAATCACATTCCAAATCGTGTTAAATAGGAGTCAGCATACAATTGCCATCATTTAAAGTGCCTCTGATTAACCCCAAATAAAGTTCAGCTCCTCTAGTTGGTCTTTCCTGAAATGTTCTTAGTCGCATCCCACAGCAAAAGCCATGGTCCACAGAGAGCTTCCAAAGCATCAGAGCGATCTCATTGTTAAAAGGTATCAGTCAGGAGAAGGGTACAAAAGAATTTCCAAGGCATTAGATATACCATGGAACACAGTGAAGACAGTCATCATCAAGTAGAGAAAATATGGCACAACAGTGACATTACCAAGAACTGGAGCTACCTCCAAAATTGATGAATAGATGAGAAGAAAACTGGTCTGGGAGGCTACCAAGAGGCATAAAGCAACATTAAAGGAGCTGCAGGAATATCTGGCAAGTACTGGCTGTGTGGTACATGTGACAACAATCTCCCGTATTCTTCATATGTCTGGCCTATAGGGTAGAGTGGCAAGACGTAAGCCTTTTCTTACAAAGAAAAACATCCAAGCCAGGCTACATATTGAAAAAACACTTCTGAAGTCTCTCAAAAGCATGTGGGAAAAGGTGTTATGGTCTGATGAAACAAAAGTTGAACTTTTTGGCCTTAAATCCAAAAGATATGTTTGCCGCAAAAACAACACTGCACATCGCCAAAAGAACACCATACCCACAGTGAAGCATGGTGGTGGCAGCATCATGCTTTGGGGCTGTTTTTCTTCAGCTGGAACTGGGGCCTTAGTTAAGATAGAGGGAATTATGAAGAGTTCCAAATACCAGTCAATATTGGCACAAAACCTTCAGGCTTCTGCTAGAAAGCTGAACATGAAGAGGAACTTCATCTTTCAGCATGACAACGACCCAAAGCATACATCCAAATCGAGAAAGGAATGGCTTCACCAGAAGAAGATTAAAGTTTTGGAATGGCCCAGCCAGAGCCCAGACCTGAATCAGATTGAAAATCTGTGGGGTGATCTGAAGAGGGCTGTGCACAGGAGATGCCCTCGCAATCTGACAGATTTGGAGTGTTTTTGCAAAGAAGAGTGGGCAAATCTTGCCAAGTCAAAATGTGCCATGCTGAAAGACTCATACCCAAAATGAGTGAGTGCAGGAATAAAATCAAAAGTTGATTCAACAAAGTATTAGTTTAAGGGTGTGCATACTTATGCAACCATATTATTTTATTTTTATATTTGTTCTACCCTCTACCTAAAAGATTTCAGTTTGTTTCTCAATTGAGTTGTACAGTTAGTTTATAGATCACATTAAAGGTGGAAAAAATATTGAAATGATTTATCTTTGTTTCATTTTTTTACAGCACAGAAACCTGAAATTTTAACAGGGGAGTGTAGACTTTTTATATCCACTGTATATCTGTATGCCGCATTGAGAAATGTCACATTAAATGGCAAGCATTATCAGTCTGTATATAATGCAGTGCTTATACAGAGAAGGATTTTGGCAATATGTAGTGCAGTGTATAGGCAGAGCAAAATGTATCATTAATGTGTATTCTAGTGTCTAGGATATAATTTGAACAGCCTTCTAGTTTAAATAGTAGGGCAAAGCACAATACACATATTTAAGCATGTCTACATAAGGCTATCTAGAGGATTTGTTGATCTGACTTAATAGGTATGCTGAATGTGCAGACTGGATGGGTTTACTGATTCTTATCCGAATTGTATGTCGTATTGTTTGTCTTAAAATAAAAAATGTGTACACCATAATGGTTGCGTTCATTTTACTCACGGTCCAAGACCAGATTCTTTTTGGAATATCACAATGCTCTGTTTAAGAAACTGAATGGCTGTTAAAATTACAATGGAGAAAATTCTAAGGGATTCCCGACTAAGCAAATTTGACCAGAATTTGATCTTATATAATTATTCTTTTTCTTCTCCACACTCAGGAGTGGCTGCAAAACCTGGCATTTGTGCTATTGATGTTTGTTGTAACAGCCATAGGAGTATATCACCCTCACTTCCTTAAGAAAATTTCACCTGCTGAAGTTCTTGGCCGTTTGGATCAATTTGATAGCATGAATTTTACAGTTGGATATGTACCACGTTTTGCCACCACCAGAGATATAATGGAGAAGGTGTCTAGAAGCATCCTTTTGCCGGGTAATGTAGAAAACTCTTAACTGTTGATATCATTAACAGTAGAATGCTTATAGGTTAGAGACCTAGTCCCATGTTTACTAACTGTTCTTGTATATTTTGTTATATTGTCAGATCTTTTTTGTACTGAGCCATTGAATTAAAACAGCTGTTATGTATCCTCCAAAGTCCCCATTATGATGTTATCAAACTGTAGCTTTGAAACATTGAGACAGTAAAATAACTTGATATATATCACAAAAGACAAGCTTGGGAGTATTATCATATGATTGCCCTCCTCTTCCATTCCTGTGCGGAAGAATGTTTGCATGAAATTATACGGTAAATTTTACCTAAAGTATCTATCTAGTTTTTTTTAGTTAAAACCCAGATGACATCATTTCTACAATGTTATTTTGTAAGAACAATAACCGAAGAACACCATTTAGACTTTGCTTAAAAAATACTAGATCCAGACATTATTGATCACTATGCACACAGCTAATCTCAAATTTGAGTACACGAAAATAAAAAAAATATTCCACTACTAAAATGTGTTGAAAAAGTCTGGCTATGTGGGTAAAATAGACGATTAGTGTAATCATATACTGTAGCTAATCATTGCTAATTACTCTATTGAGTTTTGATTTATATAGACAGCGGCAGTTTTAGGTTAATACAATGAACCCTATTCAATTGCCTAAATTGCAATTACTTGAACCTGTAATGTAGCACAAAAAAATTATTATGTATTATATTCAATTGGCTACATTCGGCAAAGATTCTACGCTCAAAACAGGGTCCTCCATTTTTGGAAGGTTGTTAATACTGTATTTTTCCTTGTTTTTATCCCCTGTATAGCGCTACGGAATACTTTGGCGCGTTACAAGTAAAAGTTAATAATAATAAACACAATAATCTCCTCCATTTATTTTTCAAGTCTGCAAATGTTAACAGTGATAAAGATGCAACCGTTCATGTAGCCCGCAATTGCCTTCAAACTCGTAAATTGCAAATGTATAAAAAAAAATATATTTATATAAGTACTAGATAGGACTCGCAAGTGGGTTAAACACTTGTTCGAATAACTTCAGCAGCAAATAAACACACAATACTGTTCTTTAATGTACTGGGAAAGCATGGAGAGGCATTAGAATTAATTGCACAACAGACTCGAGCTCGCAAATCTGCAATAAAAAATAATTAGTTTAACTTTTATTTCTGGGTTCTATCGATCCCGGGAATCAAGGGGTTAATACATATCATGGACTAGAACAGTTGCTTTAATGTTTTTTATTGATTTCTACATTGCTCGATTGCGAGTCCAATCACAAATTTTAATTAATTGTAGTATAAACGCCATGTTTTACTGATGTCATGATGACGGTCTCATTTGCTATTGGCTTTGTCTAAGAAGTATTGCGAGTGTTTAAGAAGTAAATTACGGGCTTGCTTAAATATTGCCAGATAATACGATCATGCCCCCTTAAATTCTACATAAGAGAGCACGGTTTGCGTGTGGTGGCTGTGAAAGGGCAGTTGAAATTTAGATACAATTGAATACATCTAAATGTCTCTAAAAAATGTAACCCACAGCCAAAATGTTGGGTTACTGGTAATTACAGGCTTGCAATTGAATGAGGCTTAATGTGTGCAGATCCATAGGAAGTAATTAAGAATGATTAGCTATAATCATAGTACAGCACATAAAGGCTGGAATAACAAATTACTTCAATGTAAGTCTACTATAATACAATGCATTTTAATAAAATTAATTTGCAATTGATTAAGCAATTATTTTCCTGCAGTTTTAAATTACATTATATTTTAAATTTCTTACCCACTTGATAACCGATCTTTCCACAGTGACTAAACTCCATTAAATTGTTGATTATCACTCCAAAACTGCCTGCTGTCAGCACCATCTAGGACTAAATATTTCTGTATGTTCTCTGCGTCACCCCAAAATCTACCACAAGATAATGTATTCCATGATAGTCTTTATGGTAGTGCTGACCCCTGTTTTAGTTTAAACCTTATGGCCAAATACTCAACCTGTCCTACTATTTTCTAATTACTTCTTGCATATGCTGCAAACAAGCTTTCTATCTGAAATGGTCATAGTCTCTTATCTTGATCACACATTTAATTTGTCTCTAAGTCTTACTTTGCACAAAACATCTTCAAATCCAAGCTCAGCACATAAAGCTTTCTCCAGACCCTACCTCATCAAACTCACATCCCTTTACCTCAATACATCACCCTCTCCCCAAGCCTTATACAATCAGACCGTTGAAGCCCAACCTCCCTCCATCAGACTTACACATATAATAGTTGTCAAACTATGAAACGTCGTCACGCTTTGCGAGCTTGCGATGTGAGCTTGCAAGAACTGCATCCCTTGCAAAGTGAGGGGTGCAGTTTGGGCCCCAAATGCGAACCCTGGCGAAGCGAGGGGTTGCATTTGTGGAGGGTGGAGGCTCTCACATCGGCTGCAATAAGCCGAAGGCTCATTGCAGGCCGCAAATGCGGACCCTCGTGGAGGTGGAGGCTCTGCGGCGCCTCACAAGCGGTTACAGCCACAGAAGCGGGACATTGAAAAAAAAACTATAAAATGCAATGACTAAATATGGATTTGCACAAAAAAATACGAACCGCAAAAATATGAACTTCACGGCCGAACTGCGCACAGCGGAAAACACAACAGCGGAAAACATAACATACAGCGGAAAACATAACATACGAGGTACAATATAGACTATTAGCAAGGACGCAAAATCATCCACACCCGCGTACCACATACACAATCGCCGCCATTTTACAACACTACCTTACAGAATGCGAAAGTACACAGCTACACAAACGTTTTCCCCTCGCGTTCGCAGCCTATTTACACTACACACTGCACACATTGCTGACACTTACACCTCAGCTCACCAACACTGCAAATCTACATTGTGTGCTGCAGGAACAATGAAACAGATTGTCAGCTTCTCAGCACATTGCTTGCTGCATATATTAATTACAAATAGGTAAAGTATATTAATTTATGATTTCATTAATTATCATGAAAAAATACATATACAGAACAAAAAAAAAACATCACATTATCGCAATAAACCACAAAGGCCTTCTCTGCGCACCTCACAAGGAGCGCCAACGGTGCTCATAGGACACAAAGTACATTAGGGGAGAGGCCTGCAATAAGTGCAAAAAGGAGATCAGCTTGGACCTTACAATGAGCGCAAAAGCACCTCTGATAACAAAAACTACACCAACCGAGAGCCTCGCAATGAGCGCCAAAGGATCTCAGATGACCAAAACACTTACTGTGTGTGGCAAACAGCATTATCTGCCTTACAATTTTATTGCCCCGTCATTTTTGACGGGCAAGTCGCTAGTCCAACAAATAATACTCAGAAGTAATGTCATCCTGCCATATTCTACCGCAACTTCTACACCAACTTTACCATCACACAGTCATTGCTCCTTTAGACTTTCCCCAATCATTGCATTCCTTCCTTCTTGCCTCATCCTATATCAGATCCCTATCAAGCTCTACCGTACTTTCTTATTCCATACCCTCAACTCTATGTTGTCCTATCATACCTATACCTATAATTACCCTTGCAACCCCTTCCATCTAAATCTATGTTACTGCAATATACATTCTCCCTCCAAACCTTACTTTACCCCGTCAGACTCCCTCCTATCCACAATATACTGACCTCTGACTCAAGGCTTGTTTAAAAAATGAGGCTCTTATCCAACCTAATCATAAACCTTTATTACCATATTCTTTCACCCTATTAGTTTCATAACTCTGTTTCATACTATCAGAGTCTACTCTAATTTGTTATTATATCTTTTCCTATAGTTCTATTACACCCATTAGAATTGTTTACAACATCTTCCTATATCACCATCTTGCCCACCACACTTCTCTAGAAAAGTTCTGCCTGCGCACACCAGGGTTTCATACAGCCCATCAACTCCTCAATCCTCTAAAAGATAAAGAATAACATATCCTCAAGAAAATCTATACATTTTTTAGATCTTGTCTGTAATTTGAAAAGTATTATTCTATAGTGAAGCTGCTCAATGACAGATTATTATATTCTAATTAGTTACTAATAACCTTGTATTTACAGATATAAAGATTCAAGACTTTGCAAACAATGAAGAGTTACAGGAATCGATTCATAACTCTTCTGTTACCGGAGTCATCTTTGACGACCAATTTAACTATCATATTCAATACGAAATATCAAAAATACCATTTCCAAATGACTACTTTGCATCTATGGGTAATGGAAACATAATCACTAGAACTTCTATAATCAATTTTTGCATATAACACACTGGTTTGCTACATTATTTTACATTATGGAATATAATAGATTAAAATAAATATACTACATAATTATCAATAAGTGAGATGGAGTAATATAAGGGTGTTTATAGCCATTAATATCTCAGCAAAGACCCATTTTTTGTGTTCTTGGAGAAAAGGCTATAAAGGATTTTGAATCAGTTTGGGTGGAAATAAAGAAATATGAACAGCAAGAACACTAACAGGCTCTAAAGCTTTACAACAGACTAAATAAAAAAATATTAGTTACGGCATGGGGCTATTCTTTTAAAGATGTTATTGTTTTAACATTTAGTTAAAATCATTACAAAGTAGCGTCATAGTAGTCATAAATGTATTTAATTTATTTATCTATCTCAATGGTTCCATTGTTGTTAGAGGAAGCAAAGCAAAAAAAAAGACCCATATAAATAGTATCAGATTATTACATTTTGTAGTTTCTTCTATTACAAATTAGCAAATGGGACTTAGTCATAAATATTTAGTCTGAGTGTTTAGAAGTGATTCTGCCAAAATATCTTCACATAACGATCATAGCATTTCTTGTCAGGTAACTGTCGCAATGGTTCAACATACTGCCGCCCTACACAATACTGGAATATTGGATTCCTTTCTCTACAAGCAAGTATTGATGCTGCAATTATAGAAGTAAGTCATTTTCCTTTCAAGTGTATTGTATGGTACAGGCAACTTTAATCCACCACAACAGAAGATGTCTATGCAGCTTTCATAGTATACCCTTTTTAATAACTTTACTCGATAGTGGACAAAATGTTAGAAAGTAAAAAAAAATGCAGATAGGCTTTAATTGTGCTAATTTCAATTAGCTTGGTCACCAATCTAAACAATTAATAAAAGTACCCATCACCACTTAATCACATGTTGCAACTTTTCAGGGTATTATTTACACACATTTATTCTTCATACTGTAATGGCACATAAGCACAATATTTCTAGGCTATAAAAACCCTTGAGTGAGATGCTGAGATAAGACTGGGATTGGTGCAGAACATCTTTTTTTGTAAAAATACAAAATACAGTGAAAATAGACGATGTGTTGAAAATTAATTGAATATAATATAGATTAATCCTCTAAGGCATGTTTATTTGTGATATACAATTTAGGAAGAAATACATCTTTGCTTTTTTTGTGTTTTTGCAATTTTCAAACTATTTTATTTTAATTCTAGAGGAAAACAAAACTTATTGCATTGTATATGGACATTAAACTTATTGCATTGTATATGTAAATTAAACGTATTGCATTGTATAGTGAGATATAGCAAAAGATGGGTGGCTGAAGTGTAAATAACAGGAACTTGGGTTAATGGGGTGCTACTGGGATAACAATACGTAATAATAGATCCAAAAAGAATACAGGATACACCCTAGGCCTATTAGCAAAATAGAGGTAGATTAATTATTTTAAAACTTAACATTTAATAATATATTAAAAATATATGAAGTTAAAATCTTGATAAAGGTACGCGACGTAAATGTGCTTGCTTAAGCAATTCGAAAAATAATCAAAGGAAATCACAATGTAGTGTGTGATTCTATTGTACACTGATTCTTATATAAAGTGCTTCTTATATAAAGTGCTGTGTGCTTATAAAAATGTGAATAAACAATTGATGATATATAAACAATAAAGTGAATTGGGCTTAGTGCAAAAAACACCTAAATTGAATCACACTGTAAAGAATACAATAAATATCAAATATATATATATATATATATATATATATATATATATATGTGTGGCCCATATAGAACCCTATAATAGGGAGTAGGATAATCACTCAAAAAGGGAGAGTGTGGAGGTGAATCCTGGGATACCAACTTCTTAAGCGAATGTTTATCACAAGGTCTTAGTATTGTTTTTTAAGAAATCCACTTAATATTGAAAATAACAGAGCTGATATTGGGCAGGGCCCAAGATGCCTAATTTTTCTTAATTGAGTCCAATACTCTTAAATAAAAGTCTCAGGTAGTCTTGGGTCGACTGCAGGCCTTAATTTGGCAGTTTGTGTATTCATTCAGAGACACACGCTGTTCAAGCTCCCTAGATCGTGAACGCTGCCTATGGGCCTATTGCTGACGTCATAGGTAAACGTCGCAGCGTATTACGTAACGTCACGTATAACCCGACGTACGTTTCTAAACAATTTCATCAGGGGTTACCGTTCTAGGCCCTAGAGGCCTAATTAAAGCATGGGGTTGCCATGGAAACACAAAAGATTAAAACCAAGGAAATAATTATATAGTTTACAATTTAATAATCTAGGGAATGTGAGAAGTTCCAATAGGAATATAGTTTGAATGGGCACAATCTGGATATGCTTGAACTAGAGACTAGCACATTGTATGTGGGTTAAAAGTCATTATATAAGTAGGTCTTTGTATATTGTATATATGACTTTAAGGAGGAATTAAATGATATCCTAAATTTAGGCCTACTGACTAAAGTCATCAACAAATCAGAATTTAACTTTCTGACAAATACCTATCCTAGAATACCCACATTTTACTGCATTCCTAAAATACATAAGAACCCCAAAAAGCCACCAGGCAGACCGATAGTGTCAGGCATTGAATAGAATATTAAATTTTAAACTATATAATTATTTCCTTGGTTTTAATCTTTCGTCTTTCCATGGCAACCCCATGCTTTAAATAGGCCTCTAGGGCCTAGAAAGGTAACCCCGGATGAAATTGTTGAGAAACGTACGTCGGGTTGTACGTGACGTTACGTAATACGCTGCGGCGCTTACCTATGACGTCAACAATAGGCGCATAGGCAGCGTTCACGATCTAGGGAGCTTGAACAGCGTGTGTCTCTAAATGAATACACAAACTGCCAAATTAAGGCCTGCAGTCGACCCAAGACTACCTGAGACTTTTATTTAAGAGTATTGGACTCAATTAAGAAAAATTAGGCATCTTTTGCCCTGCCCAATATCAGCTCCGTTATTTTCAATATTAAGTGGATTTCTTAAAAAACAATACTAAGACCTTGTGATAAACATTCGCTTTAGAAGTTGGTATCCCAGGATCCACCTCCACACTCTCGCTTTTTGACTGATTATCCTACTCCCTATTATAGGGTTCTACATGGGCCATGTACATATATATTTAATATTTATTATATTCTCTACAGTGTGATTTAATTTAGGTGTCTTTTGCACTAAGCACAATTCACTTTATTGTTTATCATCAATTATTTATTCACATTTTTATAAGCACACAGCACTTTATATAAGAAGCACTTTATATAAGAATCAGTGTACAATAGAAGCACACACTACATTGTGATTTCCTGGGATTATTTTTCCAAGTGCTAAAGCAAGCACATTGAGTCCATTCCACTTTCAGACCATTTTTTTACGTCACGTACCTTTATCAAGATTTTAACTTCATATATTTTTAATATATTATTAAATGTTAAGTTTTACAATAATTAATCTACCTCTACTTTGCTAATAGGCCTAGGGTGTGCTTTATTGTTGTATTGCATTGTATATGTGGATATATATCAAGGATCCTCTGCCACAATCAAATTTGTTTACAAACAAATTGTCAGATAGTGCAGAATGCAAATTTCTCCAGATTAAAATAAATAATTGTATAGGGAACACTCAGCATCTTAACCTATTATGTTAAACTAGTCACTTGCCCATCAAAAATGACAGTATAATATTGACTTACAATTCTTCTGTCTATTTGTGTGCCCTCTCTCTGTGTTCCCTGTCTCTCTCTCTCTATGCACCCTCTCTCTCTCTGTGCCCTCTCCCTCTCTCTTTGCTAACTCTCTCTCTCTCTGTGCCCTTTCTCTCTTTCTCTCACTTCCTCTATTTCTCCCTCCCTTCTTCTCTCTCTCTCTCTATCCCTCCTTCTCTCTCTCCTTCCTTCTCTCACTCTCTCTTTCCCTACCCTGCTCTCTCTCTCTTCCTCTCCTTTTATTATTATTATCGTTTATTTGTAACGCGCCAACATATTCCGTAGCGCTCCTTCTCACTGTCTCTCCCTCCCTCTCATTCTCTCTCCCCCCTCCTTTTCTCTCCCTCCATCTCCTTCACTCTCCCTGCACTGCCTTTGCCGCGCAATTCCAGCCTTGCAATTCCCAGTGCACATGAGCAACTTGCAATTCTCTTTCTCTCTCCCTCTCTCCCTCCTTTTTTCCTCTGTCCCTCTCTCTCCCCCCCATTCTCACTGTCTCTCTCTCTCCTTCTCTCTCTCTCCTTCTCCTCTCTCCCTCTATTTCTCACATCCTTCCTCTCCTTCTCTCTCCCTTCCTTCTTCTCTCTCTCTCTCCATCCTTCTCTCTCTCCCTATTTGTCTCTCTCCCTCCCTCTCTCTCTTTCTCTCTCTCCCTTCGTCTCTCTCTGTCCCTCCTTCTCTCCCTTCGCCCCTCTCTCTCCCCTCTCCTCCTTCTCCCTCTCTCCCCCTTCCTTCCTTCACTCTCCTTTACTCCTTCACTCTACCTCTCTCTCCTTTCCCTCCCTCTCTCCCTTCCTCCCTCTCCCTTCATCGTGCAATGGGAGCCTCTCAATGAGCAGCACGCAAGCGCAACTCGCAATTTTGCAAGCGTTACACACATGACAACTATATAAGTGATTATATTGACATTGCATAATTAAAAGTGATAGCATAAGAACCTACTCTAGCCAATATATCTCCCTTTTTTTTAAAGTTATATTCTAGAACAATACATTTGGGAACAAAAAGAAATGATTAGAAGAAATAATATTTTCATTAACGTATGACTGACATATTGATTGCAAATGAATAGGACTTGATGCTATCACTATTAACTCATTTGCTATTAACTCATTTGTATGGTTTAGTCAATCACCAGCCATTCTGTATGGGAGAATATGGCCTCTGTGGAGGCAATCAAAATGAAATCTAAAGAATACACTCAAAGATTATACCTTCATGTGGCATCCTTCATCTTTGGAATTTCCATGTGCTATGTCTCCCTGACATACCTTCTATCACTTTACATCACAAGAGAGAGGTCTGACAAGAGAGAAATTCTGAAAATGATGAGACTGAGGGATTTGGCATTTTGGTGAGTTGTCATATAACTAATATTATTAACATGATTATTATATAGGCAATTGTATTTTATCAGAAATGAAATACCTCCATTTAATTTATATTGTTCAGAAAGGATTTTGTGTATCTCCATTTTTTGTTTCAGGTTATCCTGGGGTTTGCTGTATTCTGGTTATGTCTTAATCTTGGCAAATCTGATGACCCTTGTTACAAAAGAGTATGTGTTTGTGGAGAGCTCCTATGGCATAATCCTGCTCCTATTCTTCCTTTATGGTATATCATCGGTAAGTCAGACTAGCATTGTGAATAGCAACACAACCTTAAACTTTTATAATTGTCAATTATAGTACTTGCAAAATAATTTATGTACGTTTTTAAACCAAGCTTCACATTATATGCATATGATTTTCTTCTAACTAACCTTGAAACTGTTCTCCAAACACCTCTTCATTGATGGTATTGACTTCCTTATTTTTTCCATTGCAGGAAGTTGGCAGTCAATGTAGGTTATTGTTTGTAATCAATACCCTAAATTATTAGATTCTATCAGAAGAAAAAAATGAGGATAAAAGAGAAAACCTAATAGTATATACAGTTTTAATTTTTATTGCATACTTTACAACTATTACCAAGACACCGAAGACAAAAGCTTGCTAACATGCAATTAGATGAGCATGTCTGAAACATTTCAACAGTTATTTTTATTTTATTTAAAAACAAAAAGTGTGCAAATGTTTAAACTTGGAACTCAAATCCCATAAAATACTAATTTCTCATGTAAAGAAAAATAGTTTTAATGTTTGTAGCTTAAGAGATAAGTAACATCATGCATCTATAGATATTGATTTAGGTTCACTGAAAAACATACCTGAGGAGGGTTAGGAAAACAATGTCATGATGCCACAGACTCAGGAGAAAAAGGCAACAAACTGACTAAGTACACCCTAACTACACAAAGCTGGAACCTTAGAGCAACATTAACAGTGGCTGTTTCCTCCGGAGCACTTTATAGTCCATGTGGGTGGCCTGATATATAATAACTCCTTGATTCCCAAGATTAATATAACAATTTTTTTTTTATTGGAGATTTGCAAGCTTGAGACTGTTGTGCAATTAATTCTAATGTCTTACATCACTTTCCCTGTATTTAAAAAATGCAGTTATGAGTTTTTATATGCTTTTATAGTGTTACGAACAGGTGTTTAACCCCCTTGAGAGTCCTCTCTAGTGATTGTAGGATTTTTGGCTACATTTGCCATTTATTTAACACGATTTTGACAACCGTAGTTGCTTTTCAGCCTGTAAATCGTGAAGAAGAGGCCAATTTAATAGCAGTAACTTTTGCGGGCTACGTTACGGGCTTCAGTAATTGCGATTTTGACAATTTAATATGGTCCATAGTTATGATCACATTCGGCCCTATTCTATTGGCCAGTTAGTAACATTATACACACTTAAAACTGCTTTTAAAATTTCTACAAATTCTATTAGCTACTCGCAATCGATTACAAGTACCACGCCCTCAATCACTACGAGCCAGCCAAAGACACAAAACTGTCCTTAGAACTCCATTGTTTTAACACAGATTCAATATTACGAGCTCTAACTAATAAAGTAACACAAAATCGATATTCTACTGGGCCCGTAGCTCTATATATAAATAAAGTCTGACCCCAACTGAAAAAAGTGTCATGTTTCTGCCAAAGATGTTACAAGTACTAAATAGGACTCGGAGGGCTTTTTCAAACCATTAAAAACATTATTTTTAAAAGTTATTTTGGAGTTATATCAATCCCAGGACTCAAAGGGTTAATACATATCATGAAAGATGACATCTGATGCACAGAATTGTAACTGGACAGCTGAAGCCAACATTCAGGCAGTATAGTAGACAGCTACGTGGTAGACAAACACTGTAGCAGACTATTACAGTGTATTGTAGAAGATGGCTTCTGCAGCGACTGACACAGGAAGCAGAGGTCCTTAGGAGCAGGCTGGGAAACAACAGCTGACTAAATTATGTCTATCTAAATCAAATTTTGTTAAAACATTCTCTAGAATCACAAATATAGTCCTCAGCAGCGCAGGCTTGCCAAAAAACGTTGGTAACACAATGGTAAAACTGCAGGCTCGGTTGCGCTCACTGCGCTGTTGGAGATGAGCGCCATAGGTGCTCATCCCTATGACCCTGCACGACCTAAGCATCATACCTACGACCCGCGGGACTACAGATCAACAGAAAACTCAAATACACAATTAACAGAGCGAGACCCGTAGCACTTTGAAAAGGAAACCACCACTTACAGAAACAAAAATACGACTCGCAAAAAATACGAAGTTATCGGCCAAACCGCGCACATCAAAAAACACAAAAAAAGCAACAAAAAAAAACATACAAAAAACATCACGCACAGCACGGGAGTTTCACCATTCGAAAATTACCTAAGCGAAAGAAAAATGGCAACCAAAAAAAAAAAAACGAAAAAAAAAGGCTACACGACCCCTAAGCACGTCAAACACCGCCAGGCACATACGACTTTTACCCAGGTACCTACGAGGTACAAAATACACTATTAGGAAGGACGGAAAATGCTCGAGACCCGCATAACACATATACAATCACCGCCATTTTACAACACTAACTTAAAACTAATAACATTACCATTCTAAAATGCCGCTTTAAACAACTAAACAAACGGTTTAGCCTCGGGCACGCAGCCTATTTACACTGCACACCTGCCACATTGCTTACACTTTCTCCTCAGGTCACCAACAGTCCAAATGTACATTGTATGCTGCAGGAAAAACAACAGTGATTGCTAGCTCTTCAGCATATTTATTGCTGGATATATTAATTACAAATAGGTAAAGTATATTAATTTGATATTTAATTAATTAATTTAATTAATTATAAAAAATATATTTATATATAAAAAAAATAACAGGGGAGAGGCTCGCAATGAGCAACAAAGGCGCTCATTGCGAGACACGCGATCAGCAACAAAGGCGCTCAGCGCGTTGCTCACAATGAGCGCAGAGAGTGCTCAGAGGAGCAAAAGTACACGAGGAGAGAGGCTCGCAATGAGCGCCAAAGGCGCTCAGCGCTAAGCTTGCAATGAGCGCCGAAGGTGCTCAGACAACCAAAAGTACATGAGGGCAGAGGCTCACACTTGGCCCGAATGTACTCAGAGGACAAAAAGCGTTACATTGTGTGGCAAACAGCATTACCTGCCTTACAATTTTTGATGGGCAAGTCGCTAGTAGCTTATAACTATCTGATCTAAATGTTCATATCCCAAACAATACTAAAATTGTCTAAGACAATTTAAATAAGGTTACCTTGTCAAAGGTTAGAGTAGTTAAATAGTTTACATTATTTGCCGTGCTGTGGAGATTAAGTGCTCTGTCATTATTGTTTTACAGTATTTTATCTCCATTTTTTATGCTTTTATCAATAATCCATTACCTTACATCATTGTGTTAACTAAAACTGTGTAGGCATCTCCCAACATCAGGAAAAATGCATAAAATATAAAAATACAAAGTATGTGAAATATTTTATATTATCACCTATAGAAGGGTAAATAATGTCCAGATGGGAAGATGTCTGGTTTTTATTCGAATTACTGTTCAGAAGACCTGAGTGCAAATGTGAGTTCAATACTGATCAGTTAACTTGTTCCATCCCTTAGATTGTAAGTTTGCGAGTTTTCAATTGTGTGTCAGTGTCTTGGAAACAAGCACTATGTGCATTTGATTATATGCTCAAAAACAGGGCCCTCCATTCTTTATAAGGTGTTAAGTTTGTTTTTTGCCATGTACTAAACCCCTGTACAGCGCTACGGAATATGTTGGCGCGATATAAATAAAGACAATAATAATAATAATCCCAGCTACTTAAAGCATCACTGTAATGGTCCAACTTTCTCAAATCTTGTGTGAGAAAACTAATAGTGAAATTTGCTGATTTCCCCTGATCTTTTGGTGGGATCTCCTTCTATGTTTTACAGGTAGCTGCATGAAGTACACTTTGCAGTAAACAGACTACAGGTAGGAGTCCACTAGTGTTGTGAAGTGGAGGCCTGGTTTAAAGATAGTGGAAAAATCAGTCAGTGTCGGTTTTCTCACGAAAGATCAACTTTTTCATGAAATGAAAAGTTGATTATACTGGACTTTACTAATTAACAGTTATGAAAGCAGGATCATTATAGAAGCCCTTCAAATTCAATTTTCAGAACATTATCTCAATATACCTTAATTAAAATGTGATGCTGTTTTCTGTGATAATGAGAAGGAATATGCCTTCATAAATCATATAATAAATCTGCTACAACTTGAAGGCAATTGCCAGTCTATATTTACAGAAAGTGTCTTTACCTTTTAGATATGCATAACCTTCATGTTGAGTGCCCTGTTCAGGAGTCCCAGAATAACGGCCATCGCTGGATTTTTCAGCACTCTCTTCCTGTCTGCCTTGGGCCTCATGGTTTTAATGAGAAATCTCCCCTCAGCTTTAGAAGTGATCCTGTGTATCTTCCCTCCTTTTGCCTTTGCAGTTGGTATCTCACAGGTATGAATTATTTTCTTCTAACTCATCAGGTGATATTGTTCTGTGGTTTTCTGTAGTTCTGATGTACTATTCCTAACATTTTCTTACTAAGCATTCATATTCTACTCTATTTGGTGTAGACCTCTTCTATTGATAGGCAATAAATAAGGGCCTAAGTTCTAAAAAGTTTTGGTAACTGCATATTCAGGAACATTGCAAAGCATTTCAGGTAAGAATCACTTAAAATACCACACAGAAACCCATATTCCAAATGTTCTATTTTGAAGAAATGCACAGGATATTGTGGAAATGTTTTTTGCCGCAGTGGATTAACTTGCCGCTCTTGGATCTTCAAATTACCACAAAATTATAATTAAATTAGTCAATAACCCTTGACCTTCATTGGTCGTAAATAAAACCATAAACATGACATGGTTAGCAAGTTATTTGATAAAAAGTGTCAGTTATGTATACATCAAGGAGAAAATAATGGTCTTGGGAAAGAGACATAAAGTCTATATATGTATGGGAATTTAAAGGAGTATACTATTATCTTAAGAAATAAAAACCTTTTAAGCTAACCTTTATCAATTAGCTCAGGAATTCTCTTAGG
This sequence comes from Discoglossus pictus, assembly GCA_027410445.1. Lineage (NCBI taxonomy): Eukaryota > Metazoa > Chordata > Amphibia > Anura > Alytidae > Discoglossus > Discoglossus pictus. The sequence continues at coordinate 252,634,963 of CM050168.1, read as the reverse complement.
TATTTGTCTTTACAGAACAAAGAATCTTTAAGAATCTTCTTCAGTGAGAATTTAAAAAACATATCTTTTACATAAATATATTCCAATAATAGAATTGCATGTATATATATATATATATATATATATATATATATATATATATATCTGTATAGTGCATATAAAATAGTAATACATTGGTTTTAAAAGAATGGTTAATAAAGGGAATATTATATTAGCTTATAATACACATGTAAGATTGGATTTTATTAATCAAAAGTTCTGAGAATATCGAAACAATTTCATCACAGGGGACCTTTAACTCATGAAGCTACTTTATTACTTCATATTATCATTTGCTCTAAAAACTTTTGATTATGTTCTTTAATAATTTGAAGTTTTGTTTTTTACATTTCAAGTAGCTTATTGCGATTAATACTTAACAGTCCCATAGGAACAAAAATGATATCCCAAAAAATATTTTTACATTAATATGTTTGTCAGTATACATATTCAGAACATCAACTATTGGCAATAATATAGCTCCACATAACACATATCAAACTCAAGGATAATATAGACCTCAGTACATAAGAGGTTAATACAAATCAGGAAACCTGCATAACATAACAAATGGTGCTTGAACACACTTTGGACATATTAATACATGTGACCACTCTTAAACCACATCTGTGTCACTGTAATGGGCTTTTATTGTTCACATGAAAATGTGACAATAAGGCTAAATATTTCATTGCGATGTCACACTAAATGCAAATTTTTGGTAAACTGATGTTTAATGATGATTATAGAAACATCAGCCTTAACAGAAAAAGTGTAAACACTTGGCCATGACAACATTAATTACTAATTAACATAAGTTTAGTGACATGCAAACATAAGATTACAGTCATCAAATGCATGAAGGCATGGGTGTACAGAAAGATGATCTATTTACAAAAATATTATTTTTATGTAAATGTGATGAATGTTGATGTCCCAAATCAGTAACAATTAGCAACACAAGGACATTTGGTATAACAATTCAAATAGTTTATTATATACACAGAGCACAGTCATTAATGTAACCAACTGTGCATTAATGTCATATGTATGCTGTGCGTGACTTCCCAGAGGACAAGAGTTGATAACAGGAAAAGCCTAAAGGGTTAAAGGTAATACATGAGGCACAGCAAACCAGGTGCATCTCTCAGTTATTGCCCCTCTGAGCTCCATCAAGTTCATGTTCATTGCTTCAGTGACCTCATCTATCCATCTCCGCCTCTGTCATACCCTTCTTCTTGTGCCTTCAATCTTTCCCAGCATCAGAGTCTTTTCTAGGGTATCCTGCCGTCTCATAATATGGCCAAAATATTTGAGGTTCAGCCTCATGATTATACCTTCTAGTGAAGAGTTTGTCTTGATTTCCTGAAGTATTGATTTATTGGATCTTCTTGCAGTCCAAGGGATCTTCTTGCAGTCCAAGCAGTCTTCTCCAACACCACAATTCAAAGGCGTCAATTCTATGGTGCTCAGATTTCTTTGTGGTCCAGCTCTCACATCCGTATGTTACTACTGGGAATACCATAGTTCTTTTTAACGTTGAGCACCAGGCCAACTTTTGCACTCTCTTCTTTTACCCTCGTCAATAAGTACTTTAGTCCCTCCTCACTTTCAGCGATCAGAGTAGTATCATCGGCGTATCTGAGGTTGTTGATATTCCTTCCAGCAATATTGATTCCGGCTTTGGATTCCTCCAGTCCAGCCTTACGCATTATGTATTCTGCATATAAGTTGAATAAATAAGGTGACAATATACAACCTTGTTGCACTCCTTTTCCAATCTTGAACCATTCTGTTGTCCCATGTTCGGTTCTGACCGTGGCTTCTTGGTCGGCATACAGATTCTTCAGGAGGCAGATAAGATGGTCTTCTACTCCCATCTCTTTAAGGACACGCCTCAGAAGTAAGAAGAAGCGGAAGTAAATGTTTTTTTGGAACTCTCTTGCTTTCTCTATTATCCAGCGGATAATAAATGAATAGAAATATCACCATTCATTACTCCACATAATCTAAATAACCAGTAATGCGCATAGTACATACATTGTGTATTCATCTGCTCAACAACAGATGCATAAACAAAAAATAAATAAATAAACTTAAACCTAAACAAAGACAGAGGAGGAAAATTATCTAGCAATAGCTTTAGGTACAGTACACTGATTTATACTGTAACTGTAAAAATAAAACAACTTACCTGATCTTCATCTGCCAACAGTGCTAACCATGCTTTATCTGTCATGAGAAATCACTTGCCATAACCATTAGTATGATGTGGGATCTTACAAGGAATGGGCCCCCATCCCCCGTGCCATTCTGCCTTATCCCTTGTTCAGAAGTTGTTGCTGGGGAAGGCATCCCCCCATGAGGCAGCAGCACTGACCCTAGTGTGGGGATATTCAGGTGGATGAGGCAGTGCTGATAATCATGGCACGGTGTGTAATGTCAATGTTAAGTTGGGTGAGTGCCCTGTGGTTCTTCACTGCCTGGGGCAGCCTAACCATGTAATTGTCCATCTGTTGGGTGTGTCCCCTCACCTCCCTATATAGTCTTCTGAGGCTGATGACAAGACCTGGTGGGAGGAGATGACGGTCAGGACGCTCTGCAAAGCATGGTGGTTCCTCCCATAAGAACCAGCTTCTCCTTCATAGTAGCCTCCAATGGTGGGGGAGGTGGTGGTGTCCGAGTGGAGAGGAGCTGCAGTGGTGGTGATGGCTGGTGGTGGGTGCAAGGATATTTGGTTGATGGGAGGAGGTGGTGATGGTGGTGGGGGTAAGGAGCAGCTATCCAGAAACAGGGCCAGCTTGGAAAGTTAACCTTGGGGAGGAGGGTGCCAGTGGTTGAATGTCATTGGTGTGGCGGACAGGCCTGCAAGTCCCTTCACTGACCACATAAAACGGACATCCTCCTCCTCATATCCTGGGCCCTCCTTGGCTCCTTCTCCTCCTCTTGACACAGATCCTGGGCGGTGGGGGCCCAATCCCATAGTATATGTGTTAATAACATTGTATGATCATTTGATCGCTTTGTGTTCCTGTATATCTGACATGATGATGTTTTGAATCTGGATGGTTCACTTATTTGCAATGGTGTTGAGTTATCATTTGCTAGATATGATCATTGCTTTGTATTATGAGCTTGGTTGTTAATGGCTCTTAATATATTTATATATTATATATTTCTGCTTGCTGGGGTCTGCAGCACATGCATACACCTACTCTGCTGAACTTGCAGCGCAGTGTGTCATACTAACCAATCTCTGACCATCTCTCAGCAATAGTTGTTAACATGTTTCTAAAAACATGATCCCTACAATGCACATCCATCCCTACAGAGCTGTATATAATGATAGATAAAAAATATGTATTTGTATGTATTTGAAGAAAAATATAAAGTGTATTATGTGTTTTTATTTTATATAGGGCATGGTGTGTGTGGATGGTGTAGCCTAGCTTTATATATATATATATATATATATATATATATATATATATATATGTGTGTGCTATTAATCTATGTGCGTGAAGCTCTACTACACAGTCAACGTAGGGGCGGGAGACTTGCAGTTTTAATATCTGTCCCTGTCCATAAGTTTGACGTTTGATGGGGACATAATATAGAATAAAATAATAGTGAGAAAGTAGCATAGGGATGATAGAAGAAGTCCTTCACCTCAACATCTATTATAAGAGTGAGGAGTATTGTAGAATAAAAGTTCACCATATAAAAATAACAAAGCATTGCTGGGATTAGTCAAAGAAGAGATCCTGGACTGAGTGTTTTGTTGCAGAATAAACTAGGCACTTGGAATTACTACATTATACTCCAATTTCACTGAGTTAAATAATTCACCACATCCTCATATAATAGACAAGTACACTCATAGGGCCTCATTCAATTGAGGCATTCAGGAGATCTGGGCTCGTAAATGGAGCCAATAACTTAATCTGCTTTGCAATTGGTGTCTTCTTGCAGGCTCCAATCGAGTTACAGGCTCTGGGCTGCGATTCATTGCAATGGTGTAAATCTCAAGTTAATGCGCCTCCAAGCCTTTGATCTTTCACAGTCACAAGAGTTCTGAACGCTAAAATCACAAATCGATATTCAATTGCTCCGATTCCCCCTCGCTAACCACCCTGTGAAGCCCGCAAATGGCAAAAGTCAGTCCACAAGTTACTGGTACCAAGGAGGACTCGCTAAGGGCTTAATGACATGTCCTTAGTATTTTAAAAGCAAATAAAAGATCAATACTGTATTTTTATTATAAGTGACAAAGATGTTAGGTCTTTGAATTAATAGTACACCATTCTCAAGCTCGCAAATCGGCAATATGAAATACCCGATTTCATGTTTAATTTCCGTGTTATGTTGATCCTGGCAATCATTGTGTTAATGCATATAATAATAATAATAACTCCCATGTAAAAGAAGTTAATATTTAAAGATTTTTTAATATTGCATTATATCTGGAATGTGGGTCTGATTGTAACTCCTAATTCAAGCCCGTAGGACTTCAATGAACCACGAGTCACAATCGGACTTTGTATTATGAGCTTGGTTGTTCCATTGGCTGTTGAAGCTCGCAAGTGCTACTTTCAATAGCAGGGTTTCCAAATTTCACTATCAGCCCATAACTCACAGCCTTGATCAATTGAATAGCACCATAACTTGCGAACGCTGCGGACCCGCAGCAGGCCCGCAGACATACGGCCTATACCTCCATAACTTGCGCCTGCTAATTGAATGAGGCCTATAATGTTGTTTTCTGGTGCAGATTGCAGCACTAGTGTGATAGGTTAAGGAGCCCTGCTGTGAGTAGGAAAACTGTTTTGTCAAGAGAGAAGCACATATGTATACAGAGTTCCCTAGTGCCAGTACTTTCAATAGGATAAACTGACATCAGATTAGACTACAAGGGCCTCATTCAATTGCAATTTCCCCAATTGTATAGGGTGCTATATAAGCACAGTGCTTATTTTTTTACAGAAGTTTTTAGTTAGCGAAGACGTTGCTTTTGGATAGAAGATCACTAACTAAAAACTTCTGTAAAAAAATATGCTCTGTGCTTATATAGAGCCCTATTTAACTGGGAAAATCACAATTGAATGAGGCCCCAAGTCACCCTCCTAGTTCTTTATTAGAGGGATTTCAAATATTATTATTATTATCTTTTATTTGTATCGCGCCAACATATTCCATAGCGCTGTACAGGGGATAAGAACAGGGGAAATACACGTTTAACAAATTCAAAAGTTGAAGGGCCCTGTTTTGAACTTAGAATCTTAGCAGAAAGTGCTTTATCCCAAAGCACCCTACAAGACTGGAAACTCGCTACTTACAATCTAAAGGGCAGAGAACTGGGGAAGAGTAACAAATAAGGCATAGCAAGGGTCAGGAAGCAAGTGAAAGATAGAAAGAGTTTTATTTTAGAGGGAGAGGGGAGGGATCTGAGGTGAAAGACTAGTATGTTGGCTGACCCCTAGCGTTGAGATGATATATCTGCAAGTAGGAAGTCAGGTGTTTTCCATGGCTCTATAAATTTAATATGAGTTGGGGTGGGCGAGGGGGGGCAATATTTTGAGTATCTCACAGATGTAGCAGGCCTTAAACCAGAGTGAATTTGCACTGAAAGAAATAGAAAAAATGGATTGGGGGACATACAGTACAGCAAGATAGGGGAGTTAGAGAGGAATGGGAGAGAGGCCTTAGAATTAAGGTATATGAGGAGTGGGAGGAGAGTTGAGGTAATTATGCCAGCCATAAATGGGTGAAGGATGGGGGAAGGTGGGGACAGCAAAGCAGGGTATAGGAAACAGTTAGAAATTGAGAACAAAAAGTTAGAAATATTTCTATCTGCCAAGATATAATAACAAGCATATAGTAGTTATATTAATAAACATATTGGCTCCAGGGATGGCACAGTTTCTTTAGTCTCCTCCATACCTGCTGAGGTGTTGTGAATGCAGCTCTGAGTATCTCACAGATGTAGCGGGCCTTAAACCAGAGTGAATTTGCACTGCTGAGGTGTTGTGAATGCAGCTCTGAGTATCTCACAGATGTAGCGGGCCTTAAACCAGAGTGAATTTGCACTGCTGAGGTGTTGTAAATGCAGCTCTGAGTATCTCACAGATGTAGCGGGCCTTAAACCAGAGTGAATTTGCACTGCTGAGGTGTTGTGAATGCAGCTCTGAGTATCTCACAGATGTAGCAGGCCTTAAACCAGAGTGAATTTGCACTGCTGAGGTGTTGTGAATGCAGCTCTGAGTATCTCGCAGATGTAGCAGGCCTTAAACCAGAGTGAATTTGCACTGCTGAAGTGTTGTGAATGCCGCTCTGAGTATCTCACAGACGTAGCAGGCCTTAAACCAGAGTGAATTTGCACTGCTGAGGTGTTGTGAATGCAGCTCTGAGTATCTCACAGATGTAGCGGGCCTTAAACCAGAGTGAATTTGCACTGCTGAGGTGTTGTGAATGCAGCTCTGAGTATCTCACAGATGTAGCGGGCCTTAAACCAGAGTGAATTTGCACTGCTGAGGTGTTGTGAATGCAGCTCAGAGTATCTCACAGATGTAGCGGGCCTTAAACCAGAGTGAATTTGCACTGCTGAGGTGTTGTGAATGCAGCTCTGAGTATCTCACAGATGTAGCGGGCCTTAAACCAGAGTGAATTTGCACTGCTGAGGTGTTGTAAATGCAGCTCTGAGTATCTCACAGATGTAGCAGGCCTTAAACCAGAGTGAATTTGCACTGCTGAAGTGTTGTGAATGCCGCTCTGAGTATCTCACAGACGTAGCAGGCCTTAAACCAGAGTGAATTTGCACTGCTGAGGTGTTGTGAATGCAGCTCTGAGTATCTCACAGATGTAGCGGGCCTTAAACCAGAGTGAATTTGCACTGCTGAGGTGTTGTAAATGCAGCTCTGAGTATCTCACAGATGTAGCAGGCCTTAAACCAGAGTGAATTTGCACTGCTGAGGTGTTGTAAATGCAGCTCTGAGTATCTCACAGATGTAGCGGGCCTTAAACCAGAGTGAATTTGCACTGAAAGAAATAGAAAAAATGGATTGGGGGACATACAGTACAGGAAGATAGGGGAGTTAGAGAGGAATCAAATATGTCTTATTTCTTGTTTCAGAGTATTCATTTGGAGCTTGACGATCAAGGTGTCTTCTTCTCAGATATGATGGGAGATTCCTCTCATGTAATAACAAGCTGTATCATGCTCATTTTGGATTCTATTTTCTATATGGGACTGACACTATATTTTGACAAAATTCTACCAGGTAAAAAAGATTGTACTATTCATAATAAAAATATAATCACTTTTATATTTATAAATTGAAATATCACAAAAAATTACTTTCTCTTTCAGCATCTTTCAGACGTTTTAAATCGATAATACTGTTATGATATTGTATTTCTGAGGTTAATTCAGACATTTTTGTTTAAAAGGATTGCACCTTAATACTTATTTTCTTTTACCACTAGATAAGAATGGGATGAAGTATGAGCCTTTCTTCTTTCTGAAGTCCTCATACTGGTCGAGGCAGAAAATGATTCCAGCAAAAATAGAAAATGATGATAGTGGTGAATGTGATTTGGGTGACTTTGTTGAGAAAGTTTCTGCAGAATTACATGGAAAAAAAGCTATAAGGTAATTTTTGGAGTGTATATCCATGGATCCCTCTACCTATTCACATAGCAATACACCAGAGTGTAAAACTTGGTTAACTCTCTGTTGTTCAATGTGGCAAATGAATAAGGATTTGACCTCCCCAAGACATTTACACAATTTACACACATAAATCTAGATATAGTTTCACCTCATGTTTTTATGACTACAAACAAGTGTGATATGACTACTATGCTACTAATGCTTAAAAATTACTCTGTCACCCCAAAATCACATTTTTAAGCAATTTTTAAAGAACATGAAAACTTACTATATATTGTGTTAATCAATGTTAGCATTCTGTTAGATCCCCCACTTTTATCAAGTACTATGAGCCCCATTCAATAACAAGCTCGCATCTTGAGGTATATAGGCAGCATGTCTGTGGGCCTACTGCGGGCTCACACTCATCTACAATTCCGGTGCTATTCATTTGAACAAGCCCGCAAGTTATGGGCCAAAAGCCAAAACCGTAAACCATGCACTTGTACATAGCATTTCAGGGTGGGAACATGATCAATTAACCAAGGCAGTAACTATTCATTTAGAAACAGCCAATAGAAAATGAAATCGTCATCATGACATCAGTAAAACATGGAGGTTATATGTCAATAAATTTGCGTTTGGAGGTCCAATATGCAATCGGACTCACAAAACACAAATTTATAAAAATTAATGCTTATACTGTTCTAGTCCATATGGGTGTCCTGATATGTATTAACTCATTGATTCCCAAGATCGATATTCCCCCGAAATGACACATAAAATAAAATGATTTTTGATTGCGAGCTTGAGACTGTTATGTAATTAATTATAATGTGTGTTATTGCTTTTCCCGAATTATGAAGTGCAGTATTGATTTTATATTACATAGTTACATAGTAATTGAGGTTGAAAAAATACTTTTAGTCCATCAAGTTCAACCTTTTTAGATCTCCTCTGATCTGCAAAATGCAGATTAATTGTTGATTGATCCAGAGAAAGGCAAACAGAAAAAACCCCAGTGAAACTTTGCCAATTTTCTCAAAAGGGAAAAAAATATATAATTCCTACCTGACCCCAGATACTGGTGATTGTATTCCTCCCTGGATCAATACTTTATTTCTAATTAACCAGGATAACTGTGAATGCCCTTTTAAATTACAAATATATCCAGAGCTTTTTTAAAGTTATCTATCACATCTGCTGTCACCGCCTTCTTTGGTAGAGTATTCCACAGATAAGCCACCGTTACTGTGATGAACCCTTTTCTTTCTTTAAGGTGAAATCTTTTTACTTCTAATCTCAAAGGATGTCCTCTTGTCAGTTGGAAACCCCTTGGCACAAAAAGTTCACTTGACAAAGCCTTGTATTGACCATGGATATATTTATGTAATGTAATCATATCCCCTCTTAGACGCCTTTTGTTCTAAAGAAAATAAGTTTAATTTGGTTAGTATTTCTTCATAAGTTAGCCCCTCCATTCCCCTTATTAGTTTTGTTGCCCTTCTCTATACTTTCCCAGCTCTAAAATGTCCTTTTTATGTAGTGGTGCCTAAAACTGTACACCATATTCCAAACGAGGGCGTACTAGGGATTTGTATAGTGGCAGAAGTATATTTGCTTCCCTTGTTTCTTCACCCTT